>CM039617.1:57163142-57657618 GCA_022457205.1 Saccharum spontaneum | reverse complement strand
AAAATCTCAAATCACCATTAAATTTTCATGCAAATCACATCTCCATTGTTTTAGCCCCCCCTTGATTCTCATCCTGCATCCGCCACTGATCCCACCAGAAGTCAAATCAATAGAGGACTACAGAGCCTACCTACAGTATAAAGAGTTGTGTCTGGTTGATGGCGAGGAACCTGATCCGGCTTTCGTCGACAATGCATCATTTTACGCGGGTCTCATTGAGGTATTCTTTCATCAAAACTAAGTGATTTGTATCAAAAATAAAATTAACTCTGAATGTTAAACACATATCCCTCTTCTCAGGCCGGTGCCGATGATGAAGATGGAGACGAGGTATGCAGCGTGTTATGCTCTCTGGATCCATCTTGCAAGGATGATGTTCCAGTTGATAATTGCGACTATTTGCCCACCCAAAATTGACCACATCAGAGGTTCGACATGGCAACAAGATGACCACACCATCATTTACGTTTCAAACACCTTGTTCTTCAAAAATAATTGAGTTAGTTGTGATTTCATTTCTTTATTCAAAAATATAGAAGCGAGTGCGGAGAAAAAATATGCAAATTTTGGTTTGTTAATGTTTGCGTGACAGGATAAAACATTTCGAAATTGGTCCATCCTCACAGTTTTGTTAGATTAAAGGTGTCCGTTTTTATTGCCCCCAGTGCTTGCAAAAATATTATATGGCAAAAAACCAAGGTAAAACTAAAGATGCCTTACTGGCATCTCATCGACGCGATGTTAATCACTACAATTTTTTCCGCAATCCGCATGTGTCAATAATAATATACAGAAAAAAAATTTATCCTCACAACATCAAAGGAGTATATGATTCTCCGTCATGGACTGGAGTTTACAATTTTTACACCCCTTTGTATGTAAAATTTATTAAAAATTTCTGAAGGACTTTAAAATTATTAAAAAGGAATTTTATTACAACTTCGTACTCTAAATTTTACTCTTAAAATTATCAACTTTATTCCATCCAAAGCCTTAAAAAAACGTAAACTCAGATCAAAACATAGAAATATCAGAATATGCACTTTATCTGACACTTATGCTGATACGTGGCTGCACCAGTGAGACGTGGGGCCCCAGGAGTTAGTAGATTAAAGGGGCAACGAATTATCAAAAACAAATACTACCAAATTTTTTTATTACAACAACCTGCATGCTACAAATGTTACGGATTAGTAAAAGATTCTGTTGAATCTGCATGCATGCACCGACCAACACTTTATTGATGACGCAATCGTCTCATTATAGCGTGCCGCACATTAAAATGGAGTAATAAATTTTGACTTTAGTTTTTATAGATTTTTACTGATGACTGCCTCGCCGGACTATACACAGCGTGCTGACTCTGGCCGCCGGTGCTATGAATAGTATTCCTAGTGCAGGATGCTAATTAGTAAGGTCCTATAGTCGCCGGACTATACACGTCTTGTAATTTTTGGATGCTCTAAAATAATGGTGATAGTCTCAATCTAAGTACATTTTGAACGGTTTGAAACACAATAACAAATCTAAAGAGGTGCATTACCAGTGTGCTCCATTGTCCTGCATTCACATGTGTACTCCTCGCGTGTTTTATCAATCCTGATTTTGAACTCATGCTGGCCCCATGAGATCTTGCTTGTTCGTTTATTATGCTGAACAAGAAATTCTCCTTCCACACCATTTGTATCAGGGACTATATGGTATCTAGTTGCCTTGTTAACAGTATCATTGAACTGCCAGAAACTGTACGTGTGTAAAGCCTTGAAGCTTGCTCGACAAAACCCTACTGACTATGCAACTCATTTACTGACTGCAAAAAATATAACATGTATGTAAATGCCAAAAATAACGACTAGTGTTGAAACATGAGCTTTTCAAGTATTTTCAAGCTTACCATGTCGCCATATGACTTGGCCGCCTCGTCCTCATTCTTGCGTTTAATAAAACGCATCATTTGCTTAGGAAACATGTGGAGGCATGTTTTTTGATCTATAAGACCATTCTTAACCATCATGTTCATGCTTTCACTCCGTTGGGTGGATGTCATACGTCCACAATAATCATTTTTGAAGTATGCCTTAACCCAATCATGCCTGTTTCTATAAAGAGTTCTTAGGGTCGGATCCTCATGTAGGTTTAACTCATCCAGTAATTCTGACCATGCAGACTCAAACTCTTTTGGTGTCAGAGGGTGATTTATTGCCGAGCTTAACTTTTCTTTGAAGTCTGTATGCAGACTGTCAAGCTCAGTTAACTGTGTCTGCACTTTATTGATAACATGCCACCTGCATAGACAATGAATGATCCCAGGCAACTTATTCCTGATCGCTTGAGCCATCGCTTGGTCCTCATCTAGGTGTGTTAAAAAAAAGAAAGTGGGATTAATGTATTGCACGGGCCAAAGCTGACGAAAGTGGTTTCCTTTTATCGTTAATTCACTGAGATATTAATTTCACACCTAATACAAGCATCGATCGGTTTTTTTATTTTATATGTGTGGTGCTTCTGTTCATAGCAATTTAATCCTGTGGAAGACTACATCCTAGTAAATTTAGATTCCAGGGTTTGATTTGACTATATATTTATTGAAGTTACAAACTAACAAACAAATTCCACAAGAATAAACAGCTGAATCAATCCAACACAATAAAATTTCGGACAATATTCTTGAACACCCAAAGTACATATCTACAAAACAAGATTTACTTCTTGGCACACTAATATCACGATGATGGAAAACAGTTTGAACGACGATAGAATAAAATAGTTTCATTAGGTTGTGTTTGGATATTGGTCCAGGATAAAAATTTATTACTAATAGTATCATTTAGAGGTGAAAATTATTCCATCATGTACCATGAGCGATAAATTTGTCTTGCATATCTTTGTTTTACAACCATAGTAACATATATCATTCAGTAAACATAAAAATGGTTATAAAAAACAAGTGGAATTTGTTAATATATACCTGTGAGGATGCATCATAGTTTTCTGCATCCACCCATGCACCTCTTGAAAGTTGAGAACAACCACTCAAACGACTTTATAGTTTCTTGGCGCAGAAGTGCAACACCAAAAATCGTACTTTGGTGGTGGTGGTTAGAGCCTACGAACATTGCCAATGGCATGTTGTAAACATTTGTCTTGTATGTGGTGTCAAATGTTACTGCATCTCCAAAATCTGCAAAGTCTCCCTGCATGCTCGCATGGCTCCAGAAGAGGTTCTGAATGACACCTTCTTCATCACATTCAAAATCCCAAAAGAACTATTGGTTTTCTTCTTTGCACTGTCGAAAATAAGCAACCATTTTGTTGATGTCATCAGCTTTTTGTTCTCGGGCAGTCGCTACTTTCCTACAGGGTTGAAGATAAGCAATATACGAGCAGACGCTAAATATTATTGTTTTTGAAACAATGCATGCACGTGCGTTATACATTGTACAAGTCTACTTGCACTAGCCGGATGATAAGAAATACAACGAGACTTATAGGATGAGTGAGTCTTCTGCAAATGAATAAACAATTGTGCACAATTTTGTACCCATTACTTGTCAGCGGGTCTTTGTTAACTATCTGGTGGTGAGGAACAGACTGATCTAAATGTGGGGGAAATTGGAGATGATGGATCTAGAGTAATCTGATAAGGCGTCCCGCCGTAGGGCGCTGCACCTCCGGATCCAAAAGTCTCCGAATACAGTGGTCGAAACATTGTGCTCATTAAGATGATCCAAATAATCCATTACTGGTTTTTCTTTTCTCTTGTGGCAGCGCATTTGCTTTGTTACCCTAGGTGAGTCCGACAGTAGATGGTTATGGTCAAGCCGTATCTTGTCTACCATAACCCTGCCAGTGTTATTACCTTGCAAGTCAAACACATCTTTGAGCTTCATGTAAACTTTGCAGCCGGTCTTTTTTGTGAACTTATTGCGAATGCGCTGTTGTTCAGGCTTATAGTATTTCCATGTTCCAGACATTGAGCAGGATATGTCCCTAACAGTAGGTTTTGTTCTATCCCACCTAATTGGAAAACCAGTTGCTTCGGCATACCTCCTGAACATCTCGTATGCATGCTCTTCAGTGTCGAAAAACATCCCCACCTTTGGGATCATATCCTCCGGCAATGTCGGCGGCTGTTGAGAAAAAAGCAAAGAGGTTTTAACACATCAAATACTAATTTTTGATCATATGCAAGGTGAGTAAAAATATACAACGAAGAGGCTCACATGTGTGTATGTCTTCCCAGCCTCGGGCGTGACGATTTCAGCAGTTGTGAGCGTAGCTGGTGGTGTAGCAGGTGTGTTGGTTGCCTCTAGGTGTTCGAGATCTTCTGGAGTTTCCTGTATCGGTATGGGTATGGACATGGGGAATTGTTGAGACACTCCAGGCTGACTACCTGTGACTGGTGGCTGCATAGACGATGAAGGACGCATGGTGCTACGAGATGCCGCTGCAGCAGCTCGCCGGCGCTCCTTGCGAATAAGACTGTCCTCATGGTGACCTCCCATTTTTTTCATGTAAAAATGAAGACCAGTGGATGCAAGACAAAGGAAGAATATGGTACTTATATTACTTCCAGCGTAGTTAATAACAATGAATGTGTAGTAACTGCAGTGCGTAGCGACTATTCAGTCTCAAATGTAGCGTCACTGGAATTCAAAATTACCCGGCACTGCAATATTGCCGATCTTATTAAATACTACATGCATTTGGTGCAGTAATGCCGTATTTGTGGTGGAAAATATTATCGGCATAAATAGTAGAGAATATTTCGGAAGAAGCAGTAGCAGCCGCGCGGAGGTATGTGGTTAAATTAATCACACCGACTAACGCATAGTAAAAAGTAGTAAACTCCGTGGGACATGTAAGTAATGCTACCAAAATCATTCGTTTGATTTGCTTTGCAAAACAGATTGTCCGCCGTTTTGTCTGCGTCAAGAATATTGTTTATTTAAATACTGATAGGGGGACATGATATGATGGTCGATGGCAGATCGGAAATTAATCTGCGTGGATATTATCGGTTTAGTACCTATGCCAAATACCGTGGTGTCCGGACATCGATTGTGATTTTTTTAATTTCATTTAGTATCAGTTTGCTAATAAAATAATTCCTTCCTTTCCCAGAAGCGATAAATTAGCCATGTGCTAATCTCTGGGGCGTCCAGTTACCGGTAAGGGTATTAATTTATTACTAATTGTATCATCTAGACGGGAAAATTATTCCATCATGTCCTATGAGCGGTAAATTCATAAAGGGAATAAAAATATAAGAGCTTGGGTGAGGCTACATATAAAAATATTGGATGTGCTAGTTAACCATACACTGAATTCCAATAAAATACTCATGAGAATTAGTAATAGGAGTTTGGGTGTGGCTACATATAAAAATATATACATATATAGGAAATGACACGCCGACCAAAGTAGGCGATAACTGACACACAATATAGATTGAACCCGTAGCAAACATCTTCAGTAGCAGCAAAAAGTGAGCCCATCATAACAGGGGTTATGACTCAAAATGGGACGCCGGCCTGCCGATACATCTCCAAAGGGCCGGGTAAAGTTCTGATGGCATTGGTGGGGTGGAACAACATATAGTAGATAAAGTCCGCCCACAGCTGAGATGAGTTTCCCTGTGTTTTAAGAGCACCAGGGCTGAGTAAGTATGCAGTGTGATATATGGGCTCATAATATAAGTTTGAGTGGAAGAACACTTACAGGTTCAATTAATGGGGAGATTAATGTCATCCTGTCGCCGTTGTAGGACTCGATGAACCTCATTGCAAACACCGCACACTCGTTGACATGCTTCGCCACAGGTGCCTGGGTGTAGCGGCAGCGCCTCCATGTTGAAAAAATAGGAATTTTTTTTTGATATTGTCTGAAATGCGTCAGACAGGCGAAGCTGCAGTAGGTGCATTAATCCTTCATCATGATGGGCGCTGAATTTTGTACCGGCTGCCTGGTAGTCAAAAAAGTCAAGTATATCGATCCTCTTGTGCTGGACATTAATGCAGTATACCGAGTAACGTTCTTCGTGTAGCATGACAAGATGAATCTGCGTTTAGGAGTAACTCAAGAGTGAGACTAGTTAAAGTATTGAACTCATAGGTTAGGGGAAAGTAGGCAAATAACATATTGATCCATTGGCTTACCAACTTCGCCTTGGAATATTCGTTTGTGGGGAGGTATGTTTTTAGGTTTGCCACCAGAATGTCGGCGTTGAAATCCTTATCATATATGTCCTTCCCCAACTCCTCAGGGTTCAGCACATGCTAAAAATGGTGTAGTAGAAATTATAGTCTGCGAGCATAAGTTTTATAAAGTATAGTGAATGAGGGTATAGAACTTACACAAAGGTTAGGTCCAAGCATAATCCTACGTCCATAGCACTCTGGACGGTACTGACGGTCGTCGTAAGCCAAGCATTTGATGCAATCATCAAGCAATCTCCTGTCAACTTCTGAACCTCCCCAAAGAGAAGCCTTAATGTCTAGGCCAGTGTAGCTGACGTTGCTGAAATGCATCAACTTCGTGCTAAAAATAAGATAGCATATAGCATTATAAATATCGCTTACCAAGGGTTCCAGTATAATGTGACCAATAATAAAATTTACAAACCTCAAAAATGGTGAGGTGTCTGAGCGTATGGTATTTGTCATGGCAATTGCCTGTTCGAGGTTCGCTGATTTTCTTATGCGGCCAGCCTTGAGCGGTGAACAGTACTACGTTTTCGTCTTCAAGGGACGTTTCATATTTGGAGACACTAAGTTGGACGGAGACATACCAGACAGTATTATGGGTCGTGTAGCAGTATCAGTGTTGGGAAATGAATGAACTTGTGCTTTGGAACCAGGCTCAGCATGATGACTTGTCGCCTTCACTTGCTCAACGTTGGAATGGTGACTGGCAGAAAACTTGGTATGTGCCTGTAAACAGATGCATGCTTGATCAGTACGATGCAATTAATTAGAGACGAAGCTGCAGGTATGGTGAACTTGAGGGGAAATACTTGTTCACATCTCTGAATATTTGAAAGATTGTTGGGATTTTTGCAAGTATTGATTAAAGTAATCATTCTGCTCCAGGTTGCCAATAATCTCGTCAACGCGAGCAACAGATGGTTGTGGTTCACCAAACAAGCCTGCAGTAAACAGAGAAGATGTTGAGGTGGTGAGGCGTCAAGGATGAAAACTGGTATATGATTGGAGTGTCGAGTCAAGAAGGCTACTAGATATATGTGTATTGTATCAACTGCAAAAGTTGTGACAAACATACCGAAAGGTGGTAGCATGTGGTGCGAGGAGGTGCTTTCACCAACAACTCCGGATGCACCGGCAGCAATGTCACTGGCTACATGGTGGGGCGAGCTTCTTTCTTTGGAGAGACTGACTTCATCAACCAATATTTCTGGAAATCAGAAAACATGAATTAGTATAGATTGGCGAAGAACAAGGACGATAATTTTTTTAACTTGCATTACATATGACATAGTGGTGTGCCATGCCCTGAGTAGTTACCTTTTGCTTTTGCAGATGGCTCCGCTTGGACTATAGATGTATGTGGGGTAGTATTTAATGATTTGTCTTGATCCCCTGCATGCATAGAATGTTTGCGCAAAGTTGTAAATTATTGCAATGTAAATGTATCTTTGTGACAACTTTTTTTGTAGGGAAAAGATTGAATGGGCATTTGGTCCCACTATGATACTGAACCTTGTATATTGCTTGGTGTGTGGACAGTGCCACGGTTGTCTGCATGTCCCTCATGGTAATGAGCTGCTAGTGTAACATCAGGTTTTATAAAGAAACAAATGTAGTAGCATTAAATATGGTGCTGCACCTTCTGACTTTATTGGAAAAGAACATGGCTGAAAAAAGTTGAAGCAGGGAGATTCAGCAGTGCATGTACTGTGCATAAATTTTACCATGTAGGTTGCTTGAACCGTGGTCAGTGGCAGAGACATGTGAATGATCCGCGGCTTCAGATGTGGTTTGGATCCCTATGATTGGTGAAATCAGGAAAGATTTGCCAAATAAGAGATTGAATGATTGGGAGAAGGAGGTGAGGGGAAAACCTGGAGTAGGTTGGGTGTATAAGAAATCGAAATCTCCATTTGGATCAAAGCTGAAATCGAAGTCCACATTAGATGATGTGGATGGTGCACCTGTTGTCAAATGGCGAGGGAACTAAATAGGTAAGCTACACAATCGTAAGTAAATTGGAGCTAGGCGAGGTAGTTCATGTGTTTGACAAAATGACCTCTTTGCGTATCTGTCATCAGTTGATAACAAACATGGATTAGGCATTACAACTGAAAAAATGCACGCTGCAGAGGATACGAAAATATAAGCATTGGTAAAAACGTGTACCTAAGTGAGCTGATCCGTGGGGCTGCTTCCCAACCTGCTCACCAACCATTGTCGGGATTTGTAGACCCGTGGTGACAACATCAATCCCTTTGATTACACATCCAGTTTTGAAAAGAAAAAACGCAAGGTACAAAAAAGACAGGTGCTGCAGTAATAATGAATGCAAATATGAGGTGTACCTTTTGCAGTAGCACGTAGGTTATTGACGATATGGTCGCCAACTGTGGGATATAAGACATTAAGAGTTATGTATTTTTGTATACATATAGATATCCAGAGGTTAGTCAGTAATTTTATACCTATTTCAGTGAGTGGCTGCTCCTCTTCAGATGCCTGCTCGTCTTGAAATGCAACAGTTTCTTGTCTTGCAACGGCTGAATATGTAGACACGTGGCCCGGAGTTTGAATAAAAAAACATATAAAATTGACATGTGTATGAATAGCAATGTTGGATTGAAGATATATAAGGAAAATGCATTAGAATTGGATGTTATTGGTAAGCTTCGTAATAACATGCATTAAAAAACATTAGTGTGCAAAAAACGATGAGGTTGAAATCTACCTGGACGGGAGGGCTGCTGTGTCGCATCTGCCTTCTTTTCAACTCGTACTGTCACTGTGTCTGTATGACTTGGTCCAGCCAAATCTGAAGATATTTGTGATGCAGTAATGAGAAGTAAGCAAACAAACACCAAAAACATGAGAGAGTAATAAAAATCAGTAGTATGGGAAAGAAAGTTTAATCTCATAGTTGGGGATGAATGGAGTGTACCACCATTGTTATGCTGTAGCGTATGCTGTTGTAAGTTGCGTGTACAACTCTCTGATCCTGTCTGCTGTTTGGTCAGGTGATGAACATTTGTAACTGTAGGGATGTGGACATTTGCAAATAGTTCCTTGACATCTTCAGAAAACTTGATCAAGAGGCACTCATTTGCGTGATGGCGCTCATGTATGACCTTCTGGTTAGCACAGATGTCACGGTCGACCGTCGTAATAAGATGTATGAAATGAGGGTTTGAACTGGCTGCCACATTATCCAAGATACCTCTGAGCAGGTCGCTCAAATGAGGTAGTTGGAAAGAAGCAGGGACCCAGTATGTTGCATGGTGTATACCTTTTGATATGCTGAACCAACGGGATTTTTTTGCTGGATGGAAAACAAGTTGTGTTATGTATCGTGGGACTGAAGGAATCGAAAAACAAAAAACTAGAGGATGTTGATTAAATGATGGAGTGGTACAAAACTAACCCGGAGTTTGCCGTAGCATATGCGATCATCTTTGTCGGCCCACCTATCTGCATTGGTCATCGTAGAAATATGTTGCTTTGAGAATAAAGCGGCCCTTGGCACAACCATCCGATGGTTATTGTCATTGAGTGGATGATCCAGGTTTTCGAGGTAGTAAATCTGCATGGACAAATGAGTGCTGGTGCATGATGAACAATAAAAAATACATTTAAGTGTGGAGACAGAATGCATGATGAATTTTGCTTACTAATAGGAACGGAGCACATGATCGAATTGTTGGGTTAGTTGTGTCTTTGGCACCAGGAGACTGCCAGTCTTTCGCAGAGATTCTAAGATGATCTATCACAGCCTGTTGCCAATCATCCTTGCCAAAGTTTTGAAAATCCATAATTAACTGCAAGTCTGTGTTCGCAATGTCATATCCTGTCCCAGGAAACAATAACCTGTTGAAGATCACGAGGAAGAAGCATTTCATTGAGAGGTCATCGGCGTTTCCCTTGGCCACCTCTTCCAAAAGTCGAGTGACTGTGATTTTGTTTGTTGCAATTCCAAGCTGAGCCATAAGCTCTCTCTTCGCATTAGAAAGTTCCTTGCTTGACTTCTCAGGAATGCCCTGTGTGCCAGCTGGCACACCAAGCACAGCATCAACAGCTGGCTTGTTGACAGGTAGTTCGATGTTGGGTGGCACACGTAGAACCATGCTGTTGGTATCCAGCTTGTCCAGCAAAAAAAGAAATAGGTTCCTGCTCTTCACACAATCTATAGCAATTTCTAGAAATTTACCCCATCCAAGATCGCGAACCCTCTTCTTCTGAGGTTCTGAAAGTTTATTGATGGCATCGAGCGCATGTTTGGGAATGCAGCGGGAGTTAATCTTGGCCGGTAAACCATCATCGTCCTGTGGGAGTAAAATTATGTAAATGTGGACATAAAACTAGATAGCTATACATATGCTTGTGTGAAGCCATTTTAGCTCACCTCTTCCTGTATGGGTGGAAGCATAGTTTTATTTGATTTAGGATCTTTGTGAGCAGGAACCTTCGGCCTTGGGCGTTTTAATGCCAGTTCGAAATCCTAGATGGAGTTGAAGTATGATCAAACGTATACAATCATTAGTAAAAGGGACATTGATAAAGCAGTAAATCTGAACTCACATCTTCTTTGTTGTCTTGTGATGCAGGCGGCATTGGTGAGCGTTTGGACGGACCAGAAAGCAGGTCTTCATGCTGTGAGGTATGGGGTGTTCTCCTCTTTGGGGTTGCTGCAGATGTACACTGAGCCCCCTTCTGTTGGGAATGGTTTGGTATGGTGTTCTTCTGGTGGTGCCTTGAACCAACACACTCATGAATTGAACCAGATGCATCATGAGTACCGTGTTCATTGATGCTCGCTGACCTTGAGATGCCACCATTGTTATCAGTTGAACGTAGAATTTGAATCTCAAAAAACTCCTGGCTGTTTGATATAGTAAACGTTGTAACACGTTCAGGAATGTGATCAAGTTTTTGTTTCATCTTGCACTGAGGGTGGACCAAACTGAAATAGAAGCAGATAAGGGTGAATTAAAGTCTATGAGAGGAAGTATAAACAGTTATGCCCAGCATCGCTTGAAATTAACCTATTTGTGCAGCTAAGGAACTATGATAATATCTTGAGTAAAAGAAAACTACCAAAGCATTGTGAAGATAAAATTATAGCAACAATAAACTATTACCTCACAGCCCTGCAGGTTAAGGCAATAGTACAGGTGTGAATTTTAATCACAAACATGAGACAATGATAAACTGCTATTGCTTTCGGGTGGATAAAATACTGAAAGAAAAACCTTGCTGATCTAGCTAGGCGTAGGGCAATAATAAAATGCAATGATGACGATGGCTCGTCCTGAAAATTGAATAAGACTGGATGAAAGAATCTACAAGATACTGAGCTATAATGCAAAAAGGGTAATTAATTAATTTCATACACCAACAAGATGACTGCAGGGATATCGAATTTGGTACAGCTGTGGACACATTTTGCATTTCGCCTCCATCATCAGTAAAATTTAACCTACTTTGCAGCTAATGAGTAAATTATTAACTGAGATAAATAAAATTACGAAAGCATCGTGAGGATAAATAACAGAGCAACAGACACATTGTACCTCTCAGGCGTGCAAATTAGGGTGAGAGCACAGGTGTGAATTTTAATCCCAAACGTGAGACAAGAATAAACTGACATTGATTTCTAGTGGATAAAATGCTTTGGTGTCAGAACATGTGTGAATTTTAATTCCCAAACCAGAGAATAAATAAAATGCTTTGGTGTCAATGGCTCAGAGAAAATTTATACGAGGTTGGTTCAAAGAATACCAACAAGATAATTAACTGTAATGCATATGGGGGGTTAATTTAATTCCTACACCAATAAAAGGATTCCAGCGATACTCACCAAATGTGGATCTGTTCGATCTGGGGGTGGGTACGGTTGGGGGCGATTCCAGTCCCTGGTTCTTGAGTTGTTGGAAGGTGTTGTTGGGGACGACCCTCAGATCTTCTCTGAGGATAGTAAACGGAGAGTATTTGAGACGAATGCGTGGTATTCTTCGGCGAGCAACGGCGGCAAAAGTTCCTGTGTAGGAACGGGAAGCAGAGATGGAGAGGAACGATACTAACCAATGCTGGTGCGGCAGGGATTGGACGGCCGTCGAGTCTGGAGCGCCGATGGGGTTCCGGGGGAGCTTGGAGCAGCGACGGGAGGGGCGGCGCTCCTGGATTCAACGAACGGCGAAGCTGGATGAAGAACGGTGGCGGAGAAAAACGGGCGGCGACGCGGAGCAGAGACGACGGTAAGCGATGGCAGCCCGGAATCCTCCGGCGGCAATCGATGGAGTGCATGAATGGCGACGCAATACATAGTTTGTAGGGATCTCGGGCGGAATTTTAGGGTTGGGGGGGGGATTCGGGCGATCTCGGGCGGAGGTTGGGGGGCGAGGATCCGGGCGGAAACGAAGACGGTGAGCGGGACTGGGGATTCTCTCCGATCGAAATATTATTACGTGATTCAAACTAATAAGTAAACGTGTCGGTCAATATTGTCAAATGGTCGTCGCCGGGGTGGGGCGGCGCTCCGCCGTAGCGCTGAACAAAAATCAAAGCCCAGGCTATAGAATAGTGTATATATATATATATATATATATATAGAGAGAGAGAGAGAGAGAGAGAGAGAGAGAGAGAGAGAGAGAGAGAGCAGTGTTACAAAGTCACCTGCAAAACAAGGGCGAATCCAGGATATTTGGTTACTGGGGTCATTTCTCTAAAGCTGTGGACTTCAGGCATTAAGAAGAGAAGAACAATATGTTTCAATGATATGATCCTCATCATACCATTAGTCGAGGCTGCCTCTAGAGTCATTCTGCAAGCCAATATCTCTAGACACTGGGCATCATGTACAACATCTTTTGATCCAGCACCGGCCATAACCGCTGAGCCTTCACGCTCACGAGCAATAAAACTCCAAACTGCTCACTCTACCATTTTCCCTGATTTACTCTTTTGTGACGAAGAGAAGACAATCGACCCAGCGCAGCGCGGTGGCTAAATAGAAAGAGTGAAAGATGGGCCATTGTAAGAGGACCATAACGAAGACGGCCCATCGTACTTCACCAGAAACATCACTACCCGCACCTCCAAGCCCACTATATAAATAGCCACTTCGCCGATTCGCCCTCCCCTAGGGTTTTCCGTGCCGCCAGCCAGCCCCTTAACCCTCGTTCCTCTCGCGCAGCCGCAGCCGCAGCCGCAGCCGCCTCCTCCACCTACACCTCTCCCCGGTCGGCGGCGCGGCCAGCTTCAACCATGGCGGACTCCAAGGCTACCTCGGCGGTCACCCTCCGCACCCGCAAGTTCATGACCAACCGCCTCCTCGCCCGCAAGCAATTCGTAAGCGGCATCCATCAGACCAACACCTTCCAATCCTTCCCCGTCTCGTCCCCGATCTCTCTCACTAAATCTCTTCCTCTCCTCCCTCTGTCTTGTAGGTGCTTGAGGTGATCCACCCCGGCCGCGCCAACGTTTCCAAGGTGAGATCTCTCGGCCCCGGTCCTGTATGCCCGTCTCATGTGGCGGGAGCTTCTGGCCCGGATCTCAGGGTTGTTCTGTTTGTTCTCTGTGTAGGCGGAGTTGAAGGAGAGGCTTGCCAAGGTGTACGAGGTGAAGGACCCCAACACCATCTTCGTCTTCAAGTTCCGTACCCACTTCGGAGGAGGCAAGTCCACTGGCTTCGGCCTCATCTACGACAACCTCGAGGCTGCCAAGAAGTTCGAGCCCAAATACCGCCTCATCAGGGTATGTTGTCGCCTGGCCCTTGCCTTTGTTGCCTCTAGCTATGATGTTAAGCGCTTGCATATACAAATTTGATAGTTGGACAGTAAAATGCATGATTGCTTGTTTAGTACCGCTGGCATCATATGTGTCACTGTTGTTATACTTGGTAACTCTTCAGTAAACCCTGTTCTGTCACTTTGTTTTTTGTGGGATCATCATTGCACCTGTGAAACTAGAGATTAGTTGTGACTAGCACAGCTTTTCTGTAAATGGTTTCACATTGATATGCACGTGCACGCTAATTGTTTGTAAATGGTACCTGTGATTGAGATCGTGCTAGTAGAAACTGAAGGACAGGCAATCTTCGTGTTGAAACTACAGTTTTTTTTTGGTGGTAGTGTGCCTTCCATTCTTGTTCTAAGCTGAGAAACTGTTTTTACCACACAATTTTGTCATTGTAATATTTGCATTTATGTCACAATAGGTCAACTTCAGATACTCATCTATGATGACAATATCATGATGCAATCTAGTTTCAACATTGAACAAGAACTGTTTGTGATATACATCCTCTTTGGCAACTCTTTTCCCTTGCTGGTCGTTGATAGTAGTATTAATGTACTAATGCATGACCGAAATGATTTGTCATTGTTGTATTGGAAGTTCTGATTGACATGAACCTGATGGATGTTCACTATACTGCTGCTACTGAGGCTATTCCTTCGCTTATTTTTTTTGTGTTTCATTTGGCTAGAATGGTCTTGGTACCAAGGTTGAGAAGTCCCGCAAGCAAATGAAAGAGCGGAAGAACAGGGCCAAGAAGATCCGTGGTGTCAAGAAGGTGAGCTATTTATCTACTTATCATGATACTTCTGACCTGCAGATCCCTTTGCAATTGTACTATTGTAGTACTGTGTCACTTGTGCTTACCTATACTAATGTAATATGTGTCTGTCTTCTACAGACCAAGGCTGGTGATGCGAAGAAGAAGTAAACATTCATTTACATCTGTATTACTGTTCTGGACTCAGGGTGGTCTAGTTGCAATGTCATAATTATGGTCGTGTTAGGTTTTGTTCCACCCTCAGCACTGAAGTGAAGTTTTGTAATTCCTGGTTGTGAACCTACCCAGATTGGCTGTAGCATGTTATGAGATGAGAAAGGCTATTAACTTCCAAGCCAACCTATTTTGTCATGCAGTTGTGTGATTTGCTCACCTTTCTGATTGTGTTGCCTTTGAGCTAGTGATTGCTTATGAACTAGTTTAGGTTCACATGGTCAGAAACATAATTGCCTGGCCCCTGCTCACATAGTTGGGGTGCAGTTTGGTTGTTGTTTCGACATTTTTTTTCAAGGTTGATATTTATTTGCATTACATTTGTTAGTCTTGAAGTTATCATTTGGAACAAGTATTTGCCACAGCTCATGTCGATGGTATATAAATGATAGTTACACGTCATTTTTGGTACATGATTACCCAGAGGAGCACAATGAACAACTGTAAGTCATTGTTGGTACATGATCATCCAGAGGAGCACAATGAACAACTGTCAGTGTAGACGTCAGTTCCTGTTCCTTATGGCGCTCTTGACCATGTTCCCGGGCGTGGAGGACGACGGCGTGACGGCCTTCCGTATCTTGAAGAGGTTCCACGCCGTCCCCACTGCGTGGCCGGCCGTCGCGAACGCGTCTTGGGTTGCCTCCCCTGCGCTCTCGCCGTACCTGAATCGACCGTGTCTCGGGCATGAAAGTATCTTTTACCCAAATTTCGTTATTTTAACCGACATTCGAGTGTTCTTACCTCCTGGACACTGCACCGGCGACGACGTTTGAAGTTGCAGCAAGCGACTTCTTCTCAGCGGCCTCTACCGCATCCATTACTTTGTCTGTCACGGAAAGGCAAGGGTGATCAACAATGTTTTGGACATCTATATTCTTCCACCATATACTGAGTCTGAGCATTATGCTTTCTAAAGCAGTTGGCAGCAGCAGGGCACTCACTGATGGCATCAAGAGATGCCAGGACGACCTCGCCGGGTACGCTGGTGAGGAATGCCCTCCCTTGCTTGGAGCGGATCAGCGGCGCCGCCATGGAGCCGGTCACCGAGATGACCGTATCGAGCAGCGACTGGCTCATCTTCTCGGTCATCTCCGACAGCTTCCTGACCCTGAAGAACCAACGCAATCAGCACAGCTTGCTATTAACATGACCATAGTAGCAGCAACTGATGCACGACAAAAGCAGGGCACCATGCATAGCTACTTGAGTTTTACCTCTTGAGACTCTTGTTGACTGCGCCACGGTTGGTGCTCGCCTGGCTGCTCCTGTCAGCGCCAGCAGCGTCGCCGAATCGGCTCCGCGCGCTGCCGGCAGCCTGAGGACGAAACAGATCGGCTCCTCTCTGAACCTGCAAGCAACAATGGTCCGGGACATCATCAGCCATGAGTCCATGACGCACAGCTATTCTCCACTGGACGTCTGGACTTGCCAGAACGCACGGGTGGGCTAGACAGCGTACAGAGCACCTGGCTGGCGTAGGCCTCGCTGCACATGAAGATGCCCTTCACGAGCTGGCCTGTGCCCGCGGCGATGGCCTTGGCAAGCACGCCGTTGTAGCCTTCCATCCTCGGCGCGAACTCGTTCCAGTACCCGTCGGAAGCAACCGGCTGCGACTGCGACGGCGGCCTGGAGCTCTTGGACGGAACCACCGCGTAAGAAGGTGCGGAGAAGCAGGCGCTGGAGCGGAGCAAGCCGTCGAGCGACGCCAGTGCGGCCGCGTCGGCGTCGGCGGCGGCAGCGTTGAAGGAGACGCCGTAGTTGAGGAACGTCCCGTCCTTGTCCGGCAGCGTGAAGAGGTAGTGCAGGCGGTCGAGCTTGACGACGGGCTCGTCCCGCGCGAGCGGCCAGCCCAGGTCCTTGCCGACGCGCACCGCGGTGGCCACGGCCACGTCGTCCTTAGTGAGCCTGACGACGGTGAGGTCCCCGCGCCCGAGCTCGACGGGGCCGTCGGAGGCCGCCATGAGGTGCACGGACGCGCCCGGGACGCGCAGCAGCGTCTCCTCGTGGATGCCTCGCGGCCTGGCGGACATGGCGCCACAGCAGCCCATTGCCACTGAACGCGACGAGTAATTCAGATAGCTGAGTTTCGTGATGAAGGTCTCAAGGACGTAGCGGCCAGAGACATGTATATGTATCCAATATCGGACTGGAAATTTCGAATAATTCCATTGCAACAAGGCCATGCTTTCTCGTTCCTTTTCGGCGCGAGTGCCTTTATTCCATCCTTCGCGGCTAATACATTCGCTTCACATCACCAAAGGATGACAATGGAATAACAGCCGTTGTCGTCCAAACATTTTTGGTTACTGTTGTACTCCCTCCATTCCAAATTATAAGGCATTCCAAAAATCTTGGAGAGTCAAAGCATCTTAAGTTTGACCAAAATTATAGAGAAAATTACAAAAATTTATAACATCAAATATGTATACTATGAAAATATAATTAATGAATAATCTAATGATACTTAATTGGTGTTATAAATATTATTATCTTATCATATAAATTTTGTCAAATTTGAGATCCTTTGACTCTCCAAGATTCTTGGAATGCCTTATAACTTGGGATGGAGGGAGTAATAGAGTACTGTAATAGAAAGAAGAGATGGGCAGGATCAAACAGTTCATTTGAAACCGAACCTACAGTTTTGCAAGTTTACAGTCTACAGTACTCTCTACTGGAACAACAGAACGGAGCGAGCAGCAACTGTCACCTTTGGTAACGGAACAGATCACACAGATGCAAAGCCACAGAAGTGAGCAGCACTGTGAAATGTTATGCTGATGGAATAACCTAACCGAATAAGTAACAAGGGCAAGTGCATTGAATCGTGCAAAAGACTGGAACTCTTATAAAAAAATGTAGCTTCTACGTGTCATGTTATTGTCACTTTATTATGTGTGTCTTCTTTCTTCTTTATGAGCAGATCCACATAGCCTCATTATCTGAGCATGATAGTTAGGGAGATTAAGAGCTAGTCTATTCTCTTTTCCATCTTCTCTCTCTTCCACATAAGAAAAGTTATGACATAGATTACTATGAGCTAGCTAAAGTGGCACTGTTGGGAACGCCCTTAAGAAGAAGGAAGTGTAATACAAACGTCAAGGCCGATAGCCTGGCAAAAAAGGAACAAAATAAAATAAAAGTAAAAGTAAAGAAGAAACCAGAGAAATCATGAGTCATTGAGTCAGTAGCCCCAGAAGTGCAGCGTGAGGTCCTTCAAACCAGCACGAGCTCAAGTAGACATCTCTCATGCTTGGGGCCTTCACAGTGTACTATTGAATCGATGCCCAAAATAATTTTTTTTTGGTTTCATGCACGACTTCTACCGGTGCCCGAACACTGCAACCACCGGTGCTTAAACAAAATTCTAGCTTCGACGCAAGTAGAGGCACGCTTGCTCATTAAACAATTGTTGCGGGTGTTGAAAAGCCAAAGCAGTACAAGCAGAGAAGAAGCGGGTGGAAAATTTTTAATCATATATTGTGTGTTCTGCTACAGAAGACAGTAATGTTTCACACTGCAGCGTTTACTAATGAAGTGAGCAATTTTCTGACATGATGTTTCAGACGTTGGTAGTGAGGTTACACGCCGTGGAGGGAAGAGGCTCCTCACGAACGTATGTTTTGAGTGATGCCTAAGAGAAGAAACTTGGCATCACTCCTCACGCTGTGACAAGCAATGCTAACTTCTAAGGGCTTGTTTAATTACAGTGTGTAAAGTTTCGGGGTGTCACATCGGGTGTCATATGGGGTGTCGCATAGGGTATTCGGATACTAATAAAAAAACAAATTACAGAATCCGTCAGTAAACCGCGTGACGAATTTATTAAGTCTAATTAATCCGTCATTAGCACATGTGTTACTGTAGCTCTTTATTGTCAAATCATAGACTAATTAGGTTTAAAAGATTCGTCTCGCAAAGTAGTCGCAATCTATGTAATTAGTTATTTTTTTAGTTTATATTTAATACTCCATGCATGTGTTCAAATATTTGATGGAATAGGGTGTAAACTTTTAGGAAGAACTAAGGCTTGAGTGATGCTATGAAAAATCGCAGCGGGGCAGGAACATTCATCGGTGCCATGTTACTGTACAACAATAAATCTACTATAGCAGCACATAGATAGGAGAGAACGTGAGCCATATTTTTGCTTTAACATGGGTCGATGTCCAGCTGCACGCTGCAACTATTGATGTTTCAGTGTGGACCCTAATTTTTTTAGAGCACCACCCGCATGCTGTGGCCGGGCCTGAGAGGGCAACTGGCTGCAGGGCAGAACAATAAAAGACCCGGTTTTTTTTTTACAACAATGGGCCTGTTCGCGTGGCTGATAAGCTATGACTGAAAGTACCGTTGACTGATTTATTGTGAGAGGAAAACACTGTTCGTTCGCTAAAAGAAATACGGCTCATAACATAAGCGAACAGGGCCAACAGAAGACCCGGTTGTTGAGCTCCTTCAGAGCCTCCATGCGACCCAACAAGGGTATTAATTCCCTTCCTACGCGATTTGGCTATGAGCTTGTGGCCGTCAACCCATCAACACAGGCAAAGCGCCATCCATGGTCATTGGCGCAAAAGCTTGCAGACCAAAGTCACCTAGGGAGTAGAACGCAATGAGGCCTTGCTCAATTTTACTCAATTTCTAAAATTTGTCACCTATTTTCACAGGACAAATGCTATGGTACTCCCTTTACTTACTATAAGAAAATACCTTAAATAAATTTAAACCATTCATTTTTTAGTTTTTTTTTAAATTAATTAAATAATTAATCTAGAAAAATAAAAAGGAAATATTGTCAAATTCCTCCGGGAGACCGAACGAACCTGATCCCCTTCCTTCTTTAACGTGCGTAGCCTTCCTTCCTTCTTTTCCTTGTCCTTCCTTCTATTTCGTGTGCACCTCTCTTTTTCCTTTTATAAATTTTAATTTATTTTGACAAAAACTATATACATTGAAATATTTATGTATATTTTATCGATATTTGATATGTACATACCGTAAAAGAGTTTTAATGGTTGTATCATGTATAAAGCATGATGATATTTTTGTCTTTCAAAGTGGTTAAATTTTTTTTGTGATACACAGTCATTGAAGTCATGTTACATACTCAATTAAAAATACGTTACATACATGAAAATATCAATAGCTAACACGTTAATTGAACCGTGAATTTTGATAATCTAAAACATATTACATGTTGTAACACGTTACATAATCGAGTTTGTACATTATGCTAACTCAATTAAAACTACATTATATAATTGAAAGGGCCTTTTAATAAAGCACGTACTCCCTCCGTCCTCAAATAAAATGCATTCTAGCATTTGAAATTTATTCTCAAATATAATGCATTTAGGAAACAAGAAGATATTGTTTACTTAAATAAAATACATGATTATTTTGTCTAAGGAAAGTAATTCATGCACTTGCCATATTTTGTATAGGAGACTAAGAGTTCACCCTTTAATTATGCGAAAAAGAATTAGATTTCAATACATTAGGAAAGTAAGTGAGGGGTACATACGTCTATTGCACTCTCCTTTATTTTATCTGAAAATAGCCAGAATGCATTATATTTAAGGACGAAGGGAGTAGCTATCACGTATATTGAACATGGAAAGTGGGCACATAAAACTTCACGTCCCTTGGGCACGTACATACACATTGGTCATGTATGCGTATGCGCCTTGGGCACCGCACGTTAGGTGCATAAAAAAGGACAGTTTTTGCTAATCAAAATATGTCATGTAATAAAGCTGTAAAAATTAAAAAGATTTTACCACGTCCAATAAATTACGCATCAATTAGATCGTACATGCATCTTTATATCTCAAAGTTTCCTTGTTTACCATTTTATACAAAATGTAAAACTGAATAATTATATATTTCATCTATTACCTCCTAGAAAATATGAGATGATTTTTTTTACAAGAATATGAGATGATTTTAACCATATGATCTAATTAAATTAAGAACTCACAGTTATTTGGAAGTATTATAGAAAATCTCGTTTTATCATTAATAAATTAATATATATTAAAAAATCGCCCAAGCATCCTGAAAACGCGCAACATATGACCACCATTTCCATTTAAGGCCCTGATTGGTTTCTGAATCATTCAGTTTAACTCTCATCACATTAATGTTACGGTAAATGCATGGAGTACTAAATGTAGACTAATTACATGCATGTCGGTACAGATTAGGAGTAATTTACGAGATGAATCTATTAAGTCTAATTAGTCCAAAATTGAAAATTTTTTGTCAAATAAGATGAAAGTGCTACAGTGTTTGTTAAACTTTAACACCTCTAATCAAACGCCCTAAGAAGAGGTACATGTTATCTCGGACCTAAGCTGGAGCGACCCGAGCCGTCCAGACACCATCGGACGGATCTCCGCGGCTTCGTAGCCGTTAAGAAACAACTAGCTTAACTTGGCTGCTACTCCGCTGTGTCGGCTTTACATAGGCGTTCAGAGTGCAGACCACTTCACCGCTCGTGTCGTCATTTCCCCTGCTCCTCAGCAGCAGCAGGTTTGTCCCCTTCTTCTCTGAATCCCATGTCTGTTTTGACTGAGCGAACAGGGCCTGTTGAAGATGAACCACCCTGCTGTTACACGCTCTGCTCTTGCAGGAGAGGAGAGATCAGAGACCCATCCTTCGCCTTGCTCTTGGCGTCACCTTTTGGGGCCGGCCTTCACGATGGTTAAGGTCACCGCCGGCCAGCTCCGCGCGAGCATGGACAAGAAGCACAACATCAGGAACATCTCCGTCATCGCGCACGTCGATCACGGTCAGCTCTCCTTTGCTCTCTCTCTGTTTCTTCCTTAACCAATGGCACGGCATTGGCTTGCATATGCATTATGTGACGTCAGGCAGGTGAATTCGCTTGCAAATTTACTTGTTCTTTTTGGTACATAGAGGATGTTGTGTGAATTCGTGATCGTTAATCGTTAGGTCACTATTCCCTATGTGTGAATTTGTGATTTGTGACTGTGACCGCAGGAAAGTCGACGCTCACCGACTCGCTGGTGGCCGCGGCGGGCATCATCGCGCAGGACGCGGCCGGCGGCGTGCGGATGACGGACACGCGCGCGGACGAGGCCGAGCGCGGCATCACCATCAAGTCCACGGGCATCTCCCTCTACTACGAGATGGGCGAGGGGGCCTTGGCGCGCTTCGGGGCCGCCCGCGACGGCACCTCGTCGTACCTCATCAACCTCATCGACTCGCCCGGGCACGTCGACTTCTCGTCGGAGGTCACGGCAGCGCTCCGCATCACCGACGGCGCCCTCGTCGTCGTCGACTGCATCGAGGGCGTCTGCGTCCAGACCGAGACCGTGCTCCGCCAGGCCCTCGCGGAGCGGATCAAGCCCGTCCTGGTCGTCAACAAGATGGACCGCTGCTTCCTTGAGCTCCAGGTGAGGTGCTCCCCTCAGTCGGCCTGCTTACTTAGTACGGACTACTTCGGTGTGTGACAGAGGTGACGTGTCGTGCAGCAAAACGGCGAGGAGGCGTACCAGGCGTTCTGCCGCGTGATCGAGAACGCGAACGTGGTCATTTCGACGTACGAGGACAGCAGGCTGGGCGACTGCCAGGTGTCGCCGGAGAAGGGCACGGTGGCGTTCGCGGCGGGGCTGCACGGCTGGGCATTCACCCTGTCCGACTTCGCCAAGATGTACGCCGCCAAGTTCAACGTGGACGAGGCCAGGATGACGGAGCGGCTCTGGGGCGAGCACTTCTTCGACCCGGGCACCCGCAGCTGGTCCACCACGCACACGGGCTCCCCGACGTGCCAGCGCGGGTTCGTGCAGTTCTGCTACCAGCCCATCCGGCAGATCATCCAAGCGTGCATGAGCGACGACGGCGGCAAGGAGAAGCTGTGGCCGATGCTCCACAAGCTCTCCGTGGCGCTCAAGGCCGAGGACAGGGAGCTGTCCGGGAAGGCGCTCATGAAGCGCGTCATGCAGGCCTGGCTGCCCGCCAGCGCCGCGCTGCTGGAGATGATCGTCTTCCACCTGCCGTCTCCTGCCAAGGCGCAGCAGTACCGCGTGGAGACGCTCTACGAGGGGCCCCTCGACGACGCGTACGCCACCGGCATCCGCAACTGCGACCCCGAGGGACCCCTAATGCTCTACGTGTCCAAGATGATCCCGGCCAGCGACAAGGGCAGGTTCTACGCATTCGGCCGGGTCTTCTCCGGCACGGTGGCAACCGGCACCAAGGTCCGCATCATGGGCCCCAACTACGTGCCCGGCGGGAAGAAGGACCTCTTCGTCAAGACGGTGCAGCGGACGGTCATCTGGATGGGCAAGAGGCAGGAGTCCGTCGAGGACGTGCCCTGCGGCAACACCGTCGCCCTTGTCGGCCTCGACCATTTCATCACCAAGAACGCCACGCTCACCAACGACAGGGCGGTGGACGCGCACCCCATGAAGGCCATGAGGTTCTCCGTCTCGCCGGTCGTGCACAAGTCCGTGGCCTGTAAGAACGCCGCCGACCTGCCCAAGCTCGTGGAAGGGCTTAAGCGCCTCGCCAAGTCGGACCCCCTTGTGGTGTGCAACGTCACGGAGACCGGTGAGTACGTCATCGCCGGCGTGGGGGATCTCCATCTGGAGATTTGCCTCAAGGATCTGCGGCAGGACTTCATGAGCGGCACCGAGATCGTCGTTGGCCCGCCCGTCGTCTCGTACCGCGAGACGGTTCTAACCAGGTCGTGCCGCACCGTCATGAGCAAGTCGCCGAACAAGCACAATCGGCTGTACATGGAGGCCTGGCCGCTGCAGAAAGAGCTGGCCAAGGCCATCGATGACGACGAGCTCGTCGGTTGCAAGGACGACACTAATGTCCGCGCCAAAGTCCTGACCGAGGAGTTCGGCTGGGACAAGGACGTGGCCAAGAAAATATGGTGCTTCGGTCCTGAGACGACCGGGCCCAACATGATGGTGGACATGTGCAGGGGAGTCCAGTACGTGGGAGAGATCAGGGACTCGGTGGTCGCCGGCTTCCAGTGGGCCTCCAAGGAGGGCGCGCTCGCCGAAGAGAGCATGCGCGGCGTCTGCTTCGAGCTCCGCGACGTCGTGCTGCACGCCGACGCGATCCACCGCGGCGGCGGCCAGATCATCCCCACGGCGCGGCGCGCCATCTACGCCGCGCAGCTCACGGCGATGCCGCGCCTCATGGAGCCCGTCTACCTCGTCGAGATCCAGGCGCCGGAGAGGGCGACGGGGAGCATCTACAGCCTCTTGAACAAGAAGAGGGGCTGCGTGATAGAGGAGAGGCAGAGGCCGGGTACGCCACTGATCAACTTCAAGGCCTACCTCCCTGTCACCGAGTCGCTCGAGTTCAGTGAGAAGCTACGCGCCGAGACGTCTGGCGAGGCATTCCCGCAGTGCGTCTTCGACCACTGGGAGGCTATCAACTCCGATCCGCTAGAGGAGGGATCCATGGCGGCGAAGCTCATCAGCGACATCAGGAAGAGGAAGGGTCTCAAGAACATGATCCCCCTGTCCGAGTTCGAGGATAGGCTTTGAGTTGCCCCTTTTTTTATACATGTTATTATGTTAATTAGATCTGGGTTTAAGTTATGTTTACTGCATTGCTCGTTTTGTTCTTCGTTCAATAGGAAAATTTCAGTTGTATATATAAGTGTCAGGTGTGAAATAGTTTGTTCATTTCACCTTCGTACAGCTCTTGATATGAGTTGATTGTTCGTTTTGCTAGTATAAACAGACCCATCAATTTAAAAATATCCTTTGTCAAGCAATTTCTAAAGGTCCAAACACAAATGAAAGCTGTAAAATAAGATTCCATATGAGAAGTCGGAAAGACAAAAATACCCAAATAAATTTGAATCAAATTTTCTATAACTGAATGAGCATTGTGAATTTTTTTCTACCCACATGAGAGGTGTATAAAAGAAAAGGAGTCTAAGCGACTCAAACAACCCTAAAACGGGCATTGCAGTAGTACAGGCCTGATTACAAAAACAATGGGGGCGATGAATCTTATAACCGTTATAAACAAATATTCACTGGAGCAGCTGTATACCTGCTATACCTTCAGAATCTGAAGGAACTATAAGTAGAAATTAATCATCCACAGCCTGGAGACGTTGAGAATAGGAGGCTGCCAAGAGGGCCGCTCCAGTGCCTGAGCCATCTTCGGTGAGCTTTATCACGACAGAGGTCGCCACTTCCTCCCCAAGCAAGTCTCTTAGAGTGCTCTCCATGCACTGGGCGAAGAAAGTATAATACTTGTAAACTCCGCCATCCACAGCAATCACCGTCTTTTGTTTGTCAGGGCTGGCAATGTCTCGCCCAAGCTTTTTGAGGATGCCGTGTATCCCAGCAGCAGCAAGTCGTGCACTGCGAGTGGCAACCACCTCACAAACATCCACTACCAATTTCCTTGTTTTGCCACAGGTGTTTTCTATCTGAAAACCAATCAAGAAAACGTGTTCTGTAGGAACTGCAGAAGTGGTAGAATAATTTAACATTAAGGCTAAAAGATGAATACCCCAAAGATTTCTTTCAGGTTGATGCCAACTGTCCTGAGATCAGGTGATGTGTCTTGATGCATCATCAGCACGTGATATGTTCTAGAATTCAATACATATTCAGCCTTTTAGTTAGCAGAAGTAGTGTGCAAAATAAGCAGTTACGTACTCAAATTTACTTTGAAAAGCTGTCAACACAAGTCACAATAAAGGCGAGATGAAAAACTAGAAAATTAAAGCTAAAAAAATGAGAAGAATGTTCAGCATCTTGTTCATATTAATCAACTTGCAAGATAATGCTTGCTACTGCTGAAAGTTGACTCAAATCATACTCAGGATTAGGATTCAAGAAGGGTGGCTATTAGGACTCTAGTTCTACGAGGACTTAGTGTTGAATCCTATGAGGAATAAGAGTATATGACTCCTAAATTCATGACGGAGGGCCTTGGAGGAATTCTACGAGAAATACTACTTCTATTTGCATCCTGAAGGGCCTTGGAGGATAATATAAACAGGAATTGGAAGCCTATGGGTCATCAAGCCAAGAGCAATCAATCATCCAGGACTTGAAAGGAGCAATTCGGAGTGCTCAAGAGGATTAGACTAGGAAACTCTATAGCACTATATTCTTGTATAAGACAAGGATATGAGAGTCCTAGAGGGTCGAGTAGGGCCGTGAGAGAGCGACAATGACTTAACTCATTTGGAGTTGTGTTTAACAAACTGCGGTCGGCTTCGCCAAAATCTTATCCTCTTGTAGAGTTGTAGTGGTTGGTTCAACACCATCATTTAGGGTTTTCTATGAGGCTCATCTACATCATTCTCGATATGGTGTATACCCATGCCATACTCACAAGGACCGCTGCACATAATCAAGGGTATCAGACTCCAACAGCTACTCTACAGAACTTCCACTGTGGGCTAAATCAAAGCTGAATGTATATTGCTTTTAGCATCAATAGGCAAAACATTTCAGTACCCAAAAAAAATCTTCCAAGCTAGACTATGCTATGGATATGTAGCAGTTGCAGCTTTATTGGTAGTGTTATAGAGCCTACACGAAGTCAAGAAGTACCAGGTTGCAGGATCTTTGTAGTTAAGATGCTCATTATTTTTTTTTAAGTCGGTGCTTCAGAAAAGGAATCCAAACTGCAGGACAAACTAGTGAACTATACCTAGAATGCCATACCTCAGGATATGTGGGATCTCAAGTTTCGGAGGTACATTGTCTGCGAAAAGAGAAGCATCCTGAGACATTTTTAGCAAGACTCTTCGGACGATTTCCCCCATATACATGCCAGAGATCAACTTCTCATAAATCTGGCAGGAAAATAATGCTGCAGAGTCAATACACACTAAAGGGTAAAGGAAAGATCATAATCTGTAGCATATTAAGGGCAATACCTGTTCACCAGGGTTCAAACTTTCTGCATCCAAGGCTACATCAAATTCAGTCAGTGGAAGGTGGGAGGACCTAAAGTTCCCCCATTCCATGTTTATCACCTGATAAAAAGGTAAGCTAAAGATGAACACCCTCATAAACATGTCAATGCTATCAATAAGGAAAATGCCCATATGCAAGAGTACAGTCAATATAAGTGCCGTCTTTTGTATGTTTTTTACTTTGCAATCATAGGGAGAAGTAAAAGATACTCACCATCTCTCCAGACTCAGGAGGTGGGCCACACCATTTAGGAATTGAGTTCATATGTTCTATGTATGCTGCATTAGTGCCAGTACCCAGTATAACTGCAGTAACAGTATCATTATCCACATATCTCCCAGCAGCCAATGTCCCTACTGTGTCATTGACCTGAAAAGGTAGCGTTTACATTTCAACATCTACAATTTGAGCTCAGTTAAGACATGATCGATGCACAATAAATTGATACCTTTGACCATTTACTGACAGTATTTCTCCAATTGAGCGTTATATGGATATTAAAAGAAACTAACCAGTGCTGTTACTTTCATATCAATTCCTTGGCGTTTGATAGCCTTGTTTAATTCTGCCACTACATCCTTTCCTACCTGTCTTCAAAACAAAATGAAAGAACCAGATTGTTCATATGATCATATCTATCCAGATACAAACATGTAAACAAGTCATAGCTCAAAAAGGAAAACTGTTAGATATGTTCTATTACATTTTCGATAGGATGAAGCATGGCATTTGTGCTACACTTGAAACAGGCCCATATTCTTAAATTAAAGTCTTCAATTACATAAAGTACGCTACAAGAACTGACCATTTCATCAATTGCAAAACCCTTTGTCCATTTGATAAGAGTGCCAGATGCAACTGAATTTTGCTTCACTGGAAAGGAGAATGTAAAACCAAGTTGTCTTTGCATGCCCTCAGGAAGATGAAAGCCCTCACCCTCGGAGGCAACGAACTTTGCTAAAGCAGCCGCAATAAAATCAAACAGCTCCTAAAACAGAATTACAAAAAACATTGCAGACTTAATGTATGACAAGAAAATCGAGTTCTACGAAAATGAAATAAAATAAAACTACTTAAATGAACATAATGAGACATGGACGTGAGTCCTTACATTTGATCCCCTGGACATTAAATGTTGAGGAATGGATACCCCTTTAGATTCTTGCTTGACTATTCGCTGTTCCTTGCCCCCAAACTGAATTCGTAAAACACGAAAGTTTGTTCCTCCAAGGTCAAGAGCATAAAATAGCCCTTTCTCGCCCCTTCAAGAATTGTCTTACAGAGTCAGATGTATATTCTAAAAATGCAAACTCATGGCAGCTGAAAGATAAGAAAAGCAATCCTGAAAAAAGAACGTAACGGTTCAATCTGTTCAGTTCGGAATTAAACACAGACTACCGAACATCAACTTCAACCAAACATTCCCATAATTCTTTTTAAAAAAACCTTCAGGGTCAAAACTCTTGCCATCCCATTAAAGCACAGATCGCCACATTGCCATACGTCCCTGGCAGATTGACAGCAACCACACCACCATTCCACACACACAAGTGGGCCTTTGACCCAAGAACAAAGAGGCAACACCACAAGCCTCCACATCGAACTGCATTTCGGACGGATCGCTCTCCGGGTCTTAATCGAACAGGCAGGTGTAGGGGTCTGCGCTGATTACCCGGAGGGTAGGGAGTCGACGTAGGTGACGAGCATCTTGAGGAGGACGCTGCTCCCGCTCTCTCCCTCGGAGTCGTTGGAGGCCAGCCCCGCGCGCATCTCCGCGGCCATCGCGTCTGCCACCAGCCGCAGCCGCTCCGCCGGCGCCGCGCACCGCTCCTGCAGGTCCCGCAGCACGGCGCCTGCGCGTGCCCACCGCCTCGCTTCCCGCAGCCTCTGGCGCGCCATCACGGCGGCTATGGCTGCGGCTGCGAAAACCGCCGTAGACGCCACCAGCGCCGCCGGCTTCCTCATCGGCGACGTTGCGTTCGCCTATCAGCCTCAGGCCCACAGCATAGCGGTCAACGGTGCCGTGGCCGCAGGCTCGCAGCACTAACCGGTCAGACAAGTCAACTTTCAACGGGGACTATGACTCTGAACGGAGCGGCGTTTGGTTGGAGGTTCTTGCCCAGCCAGCTCCGTGTTTGGTTGCCTGCATTGAGGTCAGAACCTGCATCTCTAGACGCAAAAGACAGCCCAGAGCCTGCCTCTTCACAAACGGATTTCATTTGCGTTTCTGGCGAGCAAGCTCGCATGGTGCAGCACAGGGTTCTATTAATAATACTATTACCATGTGATTAACATGTATTAAGTGATATTATTGTATTTTAAAATAGATTAAGATAATAAAAGTAAAATTGAAACTATTAGAGTGCAGTTATACAAGTTAAATATTATAAGATCACTTGTTTTTTATTTTTAGTTCATGCGATACGGCTTCATGCAGGCAACCAAACGCTATTTCTTCTCAGCCGGGCTCTATATGTACAGACAACCAAACATCAATGGCTTGCATTTCCACAGTCCTACGGGAGCCTGGTTCCCATATGCGAGCCAGGCTTCACTCACCAACAGACCAAACGCGTCCTAAAGGTTTCGTATAGAGGTTTTGTATCAAAAGTTTTTGTAATTTATTTAGAAGAGGTTCATCTCAAAACCATTCAAACAAAAGTTTCAACAAATCTTGTTTCTAGAAGTTCTATAGACAACCCGTTAGAAGAACGTTACGAAGGAAACTTCTCTAAAAATTCACCAAACACTCCTTAAAGTTGCTTAGAGATGTTATCTATGTCCTCAGAATACTAAAATATATTTTTGGCTTTTTAAAGTTGTAACGGGTCTCATCCAACCCCAAAAATATGTTTTTATGACCCGCTATCTTGTATGACATGTCAATTCAATGCTTACATGAGTTTGATAGATGACATCCACATGTCAGATGCAAGATTTCACCCTAGAAAAATCGTATTTTTTTTTTTCATACAACCAGGATGAACATTATTTTTATATGAAAAATATAAATTTCCTAAAGTTTGTATCATTCAAATACAAAAACTCAAAACTAAAAAATTGTAGACGTCATCGAGCACTATAACTCTTAAATATCATTTTTAAAATACATTTAATAATTGATTTAATATTATTCATTGCGCATCATAAATATTAGTAATCATATTTGTTAAAGTTGCCTATGTTTGATTCATCATAACATATTATAGCTTTAAAAAGAGACGGAGATAGTATCAAATATTTTTTTACTACTATATGTCCCAAATTATATGTCGTTTTGGTTTTTTAGCTTTTGCTATGCATCTAAATATATGATGTCTATATACATAATAAAAGTTGTGTATTTAGAAAAGCCAAAACGACGTATAATTTGAAACGGGTGTAGTATAGCGAGTAAAGTCCACAAGTGGTTCCTAAACTTGCATCCTTAGAGCATTTTCAAAAGTTCCAAAACAATCCCTCAATCCATGATTTTTTTGGTAAGATTGAAAAAGTACATCTCCAACAACTTCTAATTCTACCTTCCAATCTTTTGGCACTGAAAAAATCAACCCGTCGCACGGGTAAATAAGTGCATGTGTCCGTCGAAGTATAAAAGTGGATGACACGATTTAGAAATAGTTCAGAATTCCTGATGTAAAATTACATTCTATCTTTTAGAGCAAAATTTTAAAAACTCTTAGAGGAAACCAACAAATATGCTTCCATTTTTTAGTCACTTAGAAAACTCATTAGTTTGTCAAGTAATTTTTTAGAAACTATTAGGGATACTCTTATGTCATCCGGGTCTCTAAAGCCTTAAAACATCGTCTAAGTACATAAACATTGTTTGGATCTGGTTACTCATCCAAATGAGTCTGAACCCACTATCCTCCTCTCGATACAAGTTTAGGGACAGAAAGTGGCTCTAGTATAAAATATAAAAACTTCAGAATACCAAATTTACTCCTAGCACTAGCAGTATAGGAATGCGTCAGTGCCAGTACCCCACCGTGCAGTGGCACGGGAGTCCAGGACTCCAGGTCCCGAAAAAAACTGGCTTTTTTTCTCCCTCCCAGTCTACTCGCCGAGTCCTACTCGCCTTCTTGGGTTCTTCCTCCCCGAGCAGCCACTTCCATCTCTAACCCTACAGCGACGACGCGAGCGAGGCCATGAGGGGGAAAAAGCCGATGAAGGAGCTCAAGCTCTCCGTGCCGGCGCAGGAGACCCCCGTCGACAAGTTCCTGTCAGTGCCCTCGATTCCTTACCCTCAACTACCCCCGTCATCCCTCTCTCTTTTTGAAGTATCCAGTGTTATCGGAGTGATTTGTGTTGCTAAAGGCTTTATTTATAAGCGGGAACTTCGTTCTTCCTCTTCGTATATTGCCGTTTTAAGTGCTCCAGATGTTATTTTGCGGTGCCACTTCCAGATCATGCTTAATTTTGTCTATTCCTCGAATTTGACCGCGGATTCGACTATTCATTCATCTTCTGAAGATAATGCATAAACAGAATATCTTTGAATTTGATGGCTGGTGCCTTTCTTATAGGACGGCAAGTGGTACGTTCAAGGATGGTGAACTGCGGCTCAATCAAAGCGGTTTGCGGCTTATCTCCGAGGAAAATGGGGATGAAGATGTGAGTTCCGGATCGGAATCTTGATCTGTGCTATAGTATTGTTGCGGAATGTACTTAGCATGGTGGAATTGTAGGTTTCCACATGATACTTAGTATAAGCATACATACTAGTTCAGTTCCAGACCATCTATTTTATTGTTATCTGTTAAAAAAAAAAGCTTCCTTGATTCAATGAAATGGAATCTGTGCAATGGCGCAGACTGAGAGGTGTTCTTTGTCTACTTTTTGTTTCAAGTTTATCCTCATGGACAGATGTGGATTTTTCAAGGATAAGGTATAAATTTTGCGATTTTTGTTTGAACTGTAACAGCATGGAGGACCCCTACTTGTTATATATCGATTAGGTCAAAAGGTTTCTGTGAATTGTCGCTTATTATTGGTTCTCAGATGCCTGTTATTTAGCTGCTGCCGAATGCACTCTTCATTTTTTTTATGAGCCTGGAGCTTGAGCTCAAAGTTAGGTTCGGTTTTCAATTTCCTGTTATTTAGCTACTGTCGAGTGCGCTCTTCATTTTACTTTATTTAGCTACTGTCGAGTGCACTCAAAGTTAGGTCGGACTTTCAATTTCTGTAAGACTTGGCTTTTTAATCTCCTCTTCCTGTTATGGTTTGTCTAAAGACTTTACTCCATTCACTGGATAGAAGTGCAGGCATCCCTGTTTCTAACAAAATTAGACTCCACTGCTGGAATTATCTCTAACTAGTTTGGATGATATATTGTCCCTAATGGCTAATTGGCTATCATTTTTAACTTCAATTACGATAATGACCCATGTTTTCCACTTTGTGTAAAGTGTGTTGACACTTGTATAATTTGGTTGGCTATCAAGTAGTTTTTGAATTTGAATGTTTCGTTCCCCAGGAATCAACAAAGCTGAAGGTGGAAGATGTGCAGTTATCAATGGATGATCTTGAGATGATTCAAGTCATTGGCAAAGGAAGTGGTGGTGTTGTCCAGCTAGTGAGGCACAAATGGGTGGGGACATTGTATGCCTTAAAGGTAATTTCCTGTAAACTACATTTTTTTTCCTGGTGGGCCACACAGCTGACACATTGCGTAGATATAGAATATGTACCTTGCATAATTTGGAATACCCTAGTCACATATTTTTCTCCTATTTTTCTATTAGTTGTGTTTCTTGGCATGACAAACAAACCCTTGTTACTTTAGACGTTGTTATGGGAAGATCAGCCCTCCCTCAGAATAGCCAGCTAGTTTGATTTGTTAGGATAATTATCAGGATGTTAGGGGTTGTTAGGTGTTGGCTCATACAAACAGAGACATGTCAATCATTTGGAATCGAGCAAAAAGTAATGAAGCTCTCTATGGCATGGCACATAGAGATCTGCATGGTATCTTCAAAATTAATCTTACATGGTATGCATTTTTCTGACAATCAGAATTTTCTGCATCTTATCATATGGCAGATTTCATTTAAATTTTACAACATGGCAACATGCACTCTAGCAAAAACGTAAACTGAGGTTGGAAATCCTCAATGAATAAGATAGCCATAGCATCTAGTACCAATATATATTTACATGCAAAAAAACTGTGGATAAGCTAACCATTGATGCTAATGAATGACAGTACATTTCTTCTTAATATAATGAAGCGCAGCTCTCCTGCGTTTTCGAGAAAAAATGAATGACAGTACATCAGCAAATGTATTTGACTAAGTAAAAATTTCTGGAATTCTCTGCTGAGCAGATTGCTGTGTCATTTCATCCATATGGTCTGTGACTTGATGGACTAACCAGTGTTACAATTTCCTCTGCAGGGTATTCAAATGAACATTCAGGAGTCAGTTCGTAAACAAATAGTACAGGAGCTCAAAATAAACCAAGCAACACAGAGCCCTCATATAGTTATGTGTCATCAATCTTTTTACCACAATGGTGTAATATATCTTGTTCTTGAGTACATGGACCGTGGATCACTTGCAGACATTGTTAAGCAAGTGAAGACTGTTCTGGAGCCATATCTTGCAGTACTTTGTAAGCAGGTATGTATAAGGTTGGCCTTTGTTTTTTGCTTTGGCTTCTCCTTGATTTGTGTTACTTCTTTTGAATCTTGAAACTACATTCTCACATAACACTGAATAGTATTATGTTAATTCAGGTCTTGGAGGGTTTATTGTATCTTCATCATGAAAGGCATGTGATTCACAGGGACATAAAACCATCTAACTTGTTGGTCAACCGTAAAGGTGAAGTCAAGATTACTGACTTCGGTGTGAGTGCTGTCCTAGCAAGCTCAATAGGTCAGCGAGATACATTTGTTGGAACCTACAACTATATGGCGGTATGTTGAATTGATCACGTTCCATGCCATGTGATTGCTAGTTTATGTTCATCAGTGAATGTGTTAATATGTGGTGACAGTTCTTTTCTTCCTTCTTCAGCCTGAGCGGATTAGTGGTAGCTCATATGACTACAAAAGCGACATATGGAGTTTGGGTTTAGTTATACTTGAGTGTGCCATTGGCCGGTTCCCTTATATACCTTCAGAAGGTGAAGGTTGGTTAAGCTTTTATGAACTACTGGAGGCTATTGTCGATCAGCCACCACCTTCTGCACCTGCAGATCAGTTCTCTCCAGAATTCTGCTCATTTATCTCCTCTTGGTATGCTAAAATTTCTTATCAGAAAGTACACATAAAAAATAATTATTAATGCCTTTGTGCTAATTGTTAACAGAAGTATTTGAAGCTATTATGTCACTTGCTTATTAATGGAAATGCTGTCTTTCTGATGATTCAATTGATCCTTATAGCTAGACCCTAGAGGACGTTGTCTGCCGAAACATTCTTTACCTGTTGGATGAACAGTACAATTGCTGTATTGTAAGCGTTTGAGCTTCAGTAGTTAATGGAACATAATGTCTCATTAGTCAGCAAATAAGTTTTCAGATAATTACTGCTAATAGTGGACATCATAAAGTACATGCCATTGATGGCCATGACCTTATGTTGACAGTGTTTTCAAGATCAATAAACCTGGGCTGTGCGGTTGTGCTTGTACCTACCCTAGACAATTTTCTCCTGTGCAGTGCACTAATCACTAATGTATTTTTTTTATTCCCGTTTACTGACATCTTATTTTCATGAAAAGAGTTGTATAAGGAAATGCTTTTTACCGAGTTATCATTGCTATTTCACATTGTGAGCGTGTATTGTGCTGAATTTTTACAAATTTTTTTTTGTTATAATTGTTTTGCAGCATACAAAAAGATCCGGCTCAGCGGATGTCTGCTTCAGAACTCTTGGTTAGCATTGCATGACTAATTTAGCTTTCTAATGAATCTGACTGTCGCGTCAGTTATAAATATTGAGTAAGATGTGCTGAATTGTCATTTCTGTTCTTGCAGAATCATCCTTTTTTGAAGAAGTTCGAGGATAAGGATTTAGACCTGCGGATTCTTGTGGAGAACCTGGAACCTCCAATGAATATACCCGAATAGCCTGCCGTGTTGAGTGATGAAGCCTTGTTGTGCCTTCGGGGTTTGGCCTCGATGCCTCTTGGCATCAGCTCCTGAACTGCAGCCTCCCTACATGAACATGCCATAACATCGATCATTGTATGATCCAAGCCCCTTGTGGCTAGATGAGAGGGATCATGCTGCATTCCGTATGGTCACCTTATTGTAGCTATTGTTGCGACGGGCCTTGTGATTGTGAGTCTTGTTTTAACTTTTGCAGTCTTATTAGCGGAAGATTCAAAAGGGACGAACTGAATATTCAAAACATGCTTGCCAACATGCTTCGAGGATGCTATTTCAAATTCAGTGCTTTTGGTTCAGGGATGGGACAATACCACTTTCAGTGTTTGGTTTGGGTACAGGAGGGACAAGGTCATCCCTTAGAAGGCAATACTCGATAAAGGCGTGTTTGGATTCCTCGTTGCTGCTTGCCTTCCCTAGCTCGTTGTCTCCCCTTTCAAGATTTCCAAACATGCTCTAAGATTTGTAGGGTCCTGCATTCAGTGTTGTTTGGTTTGGGGTTTGGAGGATGGGACTTGCTAGCGCTCGGTCCGTTCGGGGCGCTAGCGTCTGGACACTGCCGCGCATGTAAGAGCCCGCGCTTGCCTGTTTTTGCGCGCCCCACCACGTGGATACCATGTTGTGTTTCGCCTGATGACTATTGTGCCTGCACGTGAGAAACCCACGTGAGTCCTAGTCACCTGCCTCGCTTGCGAGGCGTCAGCCGGCCCCAGACCCCACACAATGACCAACGGTGGCGCCCCAACAACAGCGATAGGTGTCTGCAGCAGGTGGGTCTTATTGTAACATGTGTAACATCCCGATCCACTTTTGCAACATCTAGATGAAAACACTTGCAATATACGTTTGAAACTGCTGAAAAACTTGCAACATATGTCTGAAACACTTAAAAACACTTGAAATCCATTGCAAAAACATATACAACATCCAAACGAAATACTTGTGTATGAAATACTTGAAACAACATGCTTGCAACATGTATGTTATGCAACATCCAAATATACTTCTGCAACATCCAGATGAAACACATGAAACATATGTTTAAAACACCTAAAACATATGTTTACAACATGAAACATACGTTTGCAACATGTGTATATAGTCATTGCAACATACGCAACATCCAGATGAAACACTTGAACACATATACATCTGAAACACATGAAACAGATATTGCTGGCTCCCACGGCCTACCTTGTGGGGAACTGCGGTAGCCAGCGAGCGGTGCTTGAGTGTAGCGGTCGTCGTGGACCACGTAGGAATCCGCGCGCGGCGAGGGCTCGACGGCAAGTGGTGGCGCCCCCGGCAAGCGGCCCCTGCGGTGGAGGCAGCAGTAGCGGTCAAGCGGGTGCCACCTCCCGCTGCGAGGCGCCCCCGCTGCTGGAGAAGGTCACGGCGGGATGGTGTCGTGCCCACGTCGAGGCGCCCCCGCACAGGAGAACGTCGTGGTGAGCGGCGGGCAACGCGGTGGAATCTACCGAGGCGGTCGATGGCGTGGTGTGGCGATGAAGAATGCCGCGACAGGCGAGCGAGGAGGATTGAGGAATCAGCGTCCATCAGTTGTTTTTTAATAGAGAAACGCGGGCTTGTTGGCCTGGTCCATTGCACAGGCCTGGAAAGCCATCGTCCGGACGGCCGGACGCTCTACATAAGCATTTCTGTTGGAGAATAGGACATCTCTCCAAGTGAATATTCACTAGTTTGTTCCTTGCAACCAAACAGAAACGGGGATGATTCCATCCTGCCTTATGCCTCGTTCGGTTACTAGAAAATCATTCCTGTCCGATCGGTTTCTTCACGAAGTTATATAACGTCGGAACCGTTCCAGGCAAGGAACGGCCCGTTCTGGAAGAACCGAACGGAGCCTTACTTGAGTCGTCCATTGCTGACACCGTCAATCTTCATTCGTGCTTCTTCGCGTCCTTCGCCTTCCTCCTCTCAATCTCTAGTGCATATGTTGCTCGTCTCTGTTTGTGATGCTTTGTCGCATGCATCTGTTTGGCTGCGGTAGAGCTTATTCGAGCACATCTGTCATCACCAAACCAACCCATGGTAAAGCAACAGAGCTTGGCATAATAAAACATTCAGATTCAGATTCAAACTCAAGACACACATTCAGATTCAGATTCAAAGTCAGACACATTCAGATTCAGATTCAGACTGGAAACTCAGACACACATTCAGATTTGGACTCTCAACTCAGGACAGGACTTTAGGCAGAGACTTTACATCTTAGTTGATTATCCGTGGTGTTGTATTTTTTTTGTTGATGTCCGAGTCCGAGGATACGTGGTCTTGAAATCGAGGATTCTAAAAATACCAGATTGTTTGACAATACGCTTTGTGACAGAATAACAGTATAGCACTTGTCTTAACTGCATGAACGCATTACATTTGAAAATAACGAGGACCGAGAAACAGAAACTCACACGGCTAAAATTTCAACTTTACAAATTTGAACTTTAGGGAAGATTGATTTACGATTCGAGATACATTCCGGATCCCAAAATTCTCGTGACAACAAAGTCTGTTTATTCACTGCTGACGCGACAACGACTCATCACAAAACACGTTTGGATTGACACAGCAGCCTACATCGATCTCTATACTTCCTGGCAATGAGGCCTGTCGAAGTCGAACTCCAGCACCGCAATCACACACCCATGCTAGTAGGACTACCAGTCGAACTCCAGCATCGCATCCGCGTAGGCGTCGTCGGCGCCCTCGAGGTAGAGGTAGTACATCTTGGCCTCGTCGTGCTTGAACTTGTGCCTGCCCCTGCCCGACCCAGCCTCCCCCTTGCCGATCAGGGCCTTGTAGGCGCGGCCGACGGCGGGCTTGGAGTGGTTGGTGGGCTTCCGCGGCGCCCTGACGAACCCGCCGTTGGCCGCCGCCGCGCCCTCGACCTGCACCGCGCGGGAACGGCACTGCTTGCCCTCCGCGTCGACCAGGCTGGGGTCGACGGTGAACACCCACCCGTGCTGCCGGCCCTCGCGACGCATCGTGCTGGTTTGCCTTGGTTGCTGTGTGGGGATTTGTGTGCGGCTGGATCAGGGGCTGCCTGTGAGATTTATATGCCCGGGAGCGGCGGTGCGCGGGCGGTTCCTTGCCGGTCACGGTTTCGTCAGGGCCGGCAACTTGGCGGCCAAGTCCGAGTCCCCTGACGATTTTCGTCTCACGTTGGCCAACGAGTCGGCTACAATTGGGCCAGGCCGAGGTGGCAGATATTGGGCCTCGGAAAATACAACTACTAAGCCATCGCTCGAGACCGCCACGTTTTATCTGTCTTCCTCAAATTCGTATATACTCCCTCCGTCCCTTAAAAAAAGAGTCGCTACGAGAATCGTGTTGTTTAAACTTTCTTAACTTTAACTAGGTAAAAAATATGTACAATATTTATATCTTTAAATAAGTTTATTATGAAAGTATATTCAACGATTTATCTAATGATACTACTTATATATCATAAATATTAATATTTTATTAAATATATTTGATGAAAGTTAAAAATGTTGATTTTTTGTGAAGCGAGAATGACTCTTTTTTAGATAGAGGGAGTAAGGCTTAGTGGTGCATTTTGTTGTGTTGTTTACATGAGTTTTAGGTTGATAAATGAAACAAGACCTTAACGTCTCGCAATCATTGTTAGATGAACTGAAAAACGAGTAGCTTGTGCATGACTGAATTGAAGCATATGAGCATAAATCAAACTCTGATCACCCCGTTAGGTAAATAGATCAAAACAATATGTAATATAAACAATTCATCCGGCACTAATATAGTCTACCATCCTGCAGCGCCTAGTACTAGAGAATAGAGATGCAACATCAATTCGTTTAATCTCGAAAGAAAGGAAATTTTGCGAACTGAGCAAGAGCTCCGTTAGGTTCCGTGCTTCGACAATGAAGCGCCTGTGATAACTTTATCAATCTTGAGATTTACCTGTCCAACTCAATACCTTGAACGTGCTCATGGGGTAGGTTGGGCTTGCACCTGTGGTGACCGGTGACTTCATCAATCTTGAGATCTCGAGATTTGCCCATCCAACTCAATTATTTGAACGTGCTCATAGAGGTAGATTGTGCATACATGTGTCCATATGGGTGAGTATATGCTTATGTATATGAGTGCCTGCATCTATACTAGGTCTCACCAAAAAATAGACGAAAATTTCACACAAGAAAGCACAAGCATTCACCCACACTAAGACTAAGGTCCAGTTTGGTAGGTTCTGACTCCTAAAAGAACTCCGGTTATGGCTCCTCTTGTGGAGCAGCCTCTCTAGAGAGCTGGAACTATTTTGAAAAACGTTTGACAAAAAGACTGCAGTGACAGAATTGTTATAATTTATGTTATATTTGTGAGGAGGAACAAGCAGAAGTCATGTTTTCACGCCTCCGACCGCCCAATAGAAAATTGGCTCTGGCTTCTCGGTGCTTCTCTGTTGGAGCCATTTCTTGGATGGTCATTTGGAAAGCTTCGGCTGGAGTCAAAAGCTAGAGTCACTCCAGAAGCCCTACTGAACGAGTCCTAACCCAGTCAGGCTCACAATAGAACACAACTACTCTCACATGGTTACTTCCACACTCAGGCCTTAAATCCAGGAGCTAAAATTTAGGGGTGTCACATGGAAGTGTTCGGATAGTAATAATAAAACAAATTATACAAATCCTCAATAATCCGTGAGATGAATTTATTAAGCCTAATTAATCTGTCATTAGCACATGTGATATTGTAACACTATGTTGTCAAATCATAGACTAATTAGGCTTAAAAAATTCGTCTCGCAAATTAGTTGTAATATGTACAATTAGTTATTTTTTAGTCTATATTTAATACTCTATGTATGTGTCCAAATATCCCATACGATAGGGACTAAAGTTTAGGAGGGGAAACAAAGAAAGCCTCAATAATGTAGTTTTTACACACTATTAACAACAACTTGAAAATACGAGGATATGAGTATACTATGGATAAATAAGTACCAAAATCATTTGAGAATTTCAAGTCCCAAGAAGCACCTGAGAATTGTGAAGCTGATTAGAGATTCCTTATGGTGGAACTTGCACATTGGGTTTAAGCCCTCAACTTGAAGTGGATGCTCATATTTTTTTTCTCTAGATTTATTATAGAATTTAACAAACAGTGTTATTATTTCAATAATAGATGACGTGTTTTGCCAAAAAAACACTAAGAATTTTGCTGGATCTATCTTCTATCTAGAGAGGATCCATTGAGAAGAGTAATTATATAATAATAATAATAATAATAATAATAATAATAATAATAATAATAATAATAATAATAATAATAATAATAATAATAATAATAATAATAATAATATGGTATATGCAATTTATATCGGAAATGATTAGGATAGGGCGTCCGGACGGTGCTTTTCATCGGACGCATGGACTCATGTCACATCTAAACGTGCGCTTGCTGCTTGGGCTTCTCTACATAGGTCCACATATTGATTCACTCGCTCGTTCTTAGCTGTAAGGAGTCGCTCACTGTGCCGCTTCGTCACTGTGCTGCCACCTGTGCTTGCACCTCCCTAAGGCGCAGCACTCAGCTGTTGGCCCTGCCAGGCGTGGCGCTCGGCCGCCTCTGAGTCGTGGCGCTCGGCTACCGGTCCTACCAGGCGTTGAGCGTGGCTGTCCTCTCCCAGTCGTGTGCCCGCTGCTACCTCCGATGAACTCCACAGGCTGACGAGCCTCCATTCCTCCCAAGCAACAAGGAGATATACACTAAAATGGCATATTGCAGGTGTATGTTTCAAGTGTTTCATATGTTTCAGAGGTATGTTGCAAGTGTTTTATATGGATGTTGCAAAGTAGCTCAGGATGTTGCATATGTTGCAATTGCTATACACGTGCACATATATTGTAAGCGTTTGTTTTTCATCTGTTTTTTCAGTCGTATGTTGTAAGTGTGTTTATTTGGATGTTCATATGTTTCACATACACACACACACACATATATATATATATATATATATATATATGTATATATATATATATATATATATATATATATATATATATATGTATATATATATATGTATATATATATATGTATATATATATATATATATGTATATATATATATATGTTGCAAGTGTTTTATCTGGACGTTGCATATGTTTTGCAATGACTTTTCAAGTGTTTTTTTGCAAGTGTTTCAGACGCATTTTCAAGTGTTTCATCTATCTTTAGACGTCTGTTGCAAATATTTCGTCTGAATGTTTCAAAAGTAGATCGGATGTTGCATATGTTGTAATGACGCCGGTGGCTGGTGGACAGCGGCCTGCCGTAGGTCTTCGGCTCCTACCTCGCATGGCACGCCTCGCCGCCCTCTTCTCCCCCTCCCCTCCCCTCCCTTCCTTTCCCTTCCTCCATCTCGTCGCGACAGTTCGAGCTTGACCTGGACGCAGAGTTCGGCGGCGCTGGAGCGGGATGGGGCCATGTGGGCCGATGTATATACAAGCTAGGGGGCGCAGGCACACCCATGCCAAAATGAAAAAACAATGGTTATAGTTAAATTTTTACTATATACGCACCTATATCATGAAACTCTATGCACCTACAATGCCAACGCACTCCCTCAAATTTTCTCTAGCTCCGTCCCATGCGGGCGGCGCTGCTCCGTCCGGACAAGGCAGGGCGTGGATGGACGCGGGCAAGGTGCGGGTTGTGCGTCTGGACACGCCGTCTGTCCGGACTTCCGAACGCTAGCCCTTCCGATTTGATATCTATACCCACGTCACATTCCTTTTAAATTTCTTGATACGAGCAGAGCATGCTTGATAAAATGAAGGCCGAAAGCTTACAACCGCCAGAAATTTTAACTTTTCGGAGTAGTAATTAACAACATTGAGGTCGAAACATTTGAAGCACAACACGTGCATGCAAGGTCTCCGATTCTGACAACAAAGTCCGGTCATATAAAATGAAACAACAACAGACGACACTCATGTACTCTCCTCCTGGGAATGCAGTTGGCCTCATGTGTCCACGTCATACACATCGACGGCGCCGCCGTCGTCGGCTCCCTCGAGGTCGAGGTAGTACATCTTGACCTCGTCGTGCTTGAACTTGTGCCTGCCGCCCCTGCCCGACCCGGCCTCTGATCCCTTGCCGATCTGGCCCTTGTACGCGCGGCCGACGGCGGGCTTGGAGTGGTTGGTGGGCCTGCGCGGCGCCCTGACGAACCCGCCGTTGGCCGCCGCCGCGCCCTCGACCTGCACCGCGCGAGCGCGGCACTTGCCTTCTGGGTCGACGGCGCTACGGTCGACGGTGAACACCCACCCGTGCTGCCGGCCCTCGCGACGCATCGTGCTGCTTTGCCTTTGTTTGCTTGTGTTTGCTGATGATGACAAGGAGACGACCGATGACAGATTTATAGCCTGCCCGGAAAGGCGGAAACTGCTGTGGTCCGCGGCGGCACGCGGACGTTTCCTTGGCGACCACGGATTTGAGTGGCGCGGCATGCAACTTGGGGTCCAAGTAGTCTCTGATGGTTTGACCTGAGCAGGAGGAAGTGATCTACCCACGGAAGCGTCCGAGGCCCGCATTTTTGGAAGTTGGAATCTGACGAGCCTTTCGCCTTGTTTAGTTGGTGAAAGAAAAATTTTGGTTGTCACATCGGATATTTTATGAGATGTTGGAAGGGTTTTTGGATATTAATTAAAAAATGAATTACATAACTCGTCTGGTAACCGCGAGACAAATTTATTAAGCCTAATTAATTCGTCATTAGCACATGTGTGTTACTGTAGCACTTAAGGCTAATCATAGACTAATTAGGCTTAAAAGATTCGTCTCGTGGTTTTCAACCAAACTGTGTAATTAGTTTTTTTTTCGTCTACATTTAGTACTTCATGCATGTATCAAACATTCGATGTGATGGGGTGAAATTTTTTTAGGTGGAACTAAACAACATTTGTTGGTCCAAACACGTGTGAGGTGAGCACCTGAAGTTTTTCGGCCCAATAATACCCCGGAAGCTCTCCGGCACATGCCTCGTCGTCACACAGGGCCTGCATGTGTATTCAGTACTCTCCATTCTCTCTCTCTCAAAAAAAAACTCAGTACTCCTCTCCATGACTCCATGGACGAGTCACGAGCGTGTGCCTCGTTCGAAAGAAGCTCTCCTGCACGGCTGGACACACACTCCACATATCGGGACTTGTGTTTGTGTCTGCAGGCCTGGAGGCTGGAGCTGCGGCCATTCGTTCTCAAGAGCAAGCCTCGCCCGGTCATGAATGAAAATGCCATTGCCGACCAGAGAACGAAACAACGATCGGCCATATGGGAAATGAGAATGGTTGCAATGGATGCATTGCAGTGCTGTGCCTATGCTGCCTTCTGGATTATACCGGAAGGCGGCCGGAGGTAGGTTACACGTGGAATTCCGTTCCACGTAGGTGCCGGCGCTTGGCTTTGGCAGGCGTGAAAGAGTCGAGCGTCAAACGTTGGCAGGTTTCTTGCTTGAGGCTGCTCGATCTCTTCTTTACATGCTCCCTCTAGTCTAGGACATGGTCGTCGCTCACCCGCCCTTGGTACCACGGCCGCATGATGCAAGCATGACACTGTCAGTTTGTCAGTACGAATATGACGTGCTAATGTCATCCCTGCCCGTTCAAGCTGGTGTCATCGTCATCTAGCGTTGTTACTATTATCTGTTGGATGATCCCTTTCGCTACGACGCCATGGATCTCAAAGCTGCCTTTGACTTTCCACCGCCAATTGCTTATTTTGCTAACTTGCAAGCAAATATTGATTATTTCTCTGAGCTGCAGGGCACATTTTCAATACTTTGGTGGATACGGTTTAGAAAAGTTAGGGGTTTGTTTGGTATAGCTTTGCTTTGCTCGTGGAATAGCTTTTCTTTTCTTTAGCTCCACGTGCAGCTATACTTGTGGAGTTCAAAGTAGTTTTGATGAAAAGTTTAATAAAATAGTTCTTCATGGTAGAAAAAAGGATGAAATATCCATAATATCTTTTTCTTTTTTTTGTTCTCTTCCTTCCTTTTTCTTCTTTGCTTTCTCATCCCTTATCACTAAGGAGGCCTCCTTGTCTCTGGGCGCTCTGGTTTCCTCCACTGTCCAAAGTTTTCTCCACCGGTGGCTTTGTAGCCCACGCCTCGACTCCCCAGCGGCCGCGCGCCTCGGTGGCTCGCCCCCAATGCCTTGCCCACATAGGGGCATTTTGGAGAAGACCTGGGCGCACGGATGAGGAGCCAAGCAAAGCTACTTTTTTGGGCTTCCTGTATCTTATCCACCTTGAGAGAGCGGAAATTGCGGGTGTAGCAAAGCGGACTAGTTCCAAGAGCACTGCCAAACTTGCCCTTAATATCAATATCAATTTCGATCTTTGATAACAAACTCTGAAAGGATGCTTGAGGGGTAAGCTAGCAGAATGGCATGGTTGCAGTGGCAGACTCAAAGTCTAGATGATGGATACGTCGTCCATCGTTGGTCACAGTCTGGTTGGCCAATGGTCATGGAAGATCACGGGCTAAGTAGTTTACACAGCAGGAGAAGTGAGGTGTGGCCTAGTAGCAGCTGGTTAGGCCTTGGTTATCAGAGATTCAGTTTCTCAAAGGATTCTGATTGTTTGTGAATTAGAGGGGATTCAAGAAACATTTTAGTCATGATTCTGTATTCCTAGAACTGTTTGGCGTAATCACTCCATTTTCATTGGTAGGGATTCTCTTGAGACACGGTTTAGAGAACATCAATACATGTGTTGAGTCGATGGAGGGTATTAGGGACTATGCAGATCACATTATAGAAAAAAAACACAAATATCTATGACTTCAAATGAGCACATTACGATAATATAGTTTATGGTGTATCTAATGATACTAATTTGGTGTAATTTTAGTGCTCTTTTCTATAAATTCGGTCGAACTTAAAAAGGTTTGACTTAAGATAACTTTAGGAATTTTTATTCAGAGATGGAGGGAGTACTTGCTATACATGTAGATGATAGTTTCTCAAGCATCAATGAATGAAAGGGAAAGCTAAAACTTTGGTGGGCACCATGTATATATATATATGGGAGATGGAATAGCGCAATTGGGCATGCGACGAAGAAGTGGAGGAAGGGAAAAGAAACAAAGAATGGATGGCCAAGATCTAGATGGCTATTCAAGATTGGACGGCTGCAACAAAAAAATTATGGTGTGATTTAACGTGGTTTCAAACAAATCAGATTAGGCCCTCTTTGGTCGGTTTTAGATTCTTAAAAACCAGTTTTTGCCTCTAGTTTCTAAAATCTAGATTCTGAGCAAAAACTGGTGGGGTGTTTAGATCCTTCAGTTTTTAAGAATCTGACTTCATCTGTTGCTCTATGGGTTACAAGAAACTGATAAAAGCTGGATATCAATAGGTTCTTAGTTTTTAAGAATCTGTCAAAAACTGGCAGCAAAAACTGGTCTGTTTTGATCACACCTAATTTTCAAAAGCCAAATTTTTAAAAACTAGTAAAAACTATAGAGATCAAACATGGCAATTAACCCTCAGTGGGTTACTAGGTTCTATAGTGCAAATCTGCAAATATCCGGTGCTCCGGTGTTTCCCAAGACTGGAGGCTCTGTGAGTCCCGAAAAGGCGGAAACCTTTAGGCTAGTTTTTGAGTATTGCCCATGCAAATTTTTGGAGAGTTTTCTTTTTGTTCTGAAATGTTTCTTTACTGGTCGAATATGAATATCGAGGTTCCATTATATTCAATCTTTCCACGTGGAGACAAATCAATGGTGAACATTTGCTTTCTGCTCTCGACGACATCAAGTAATCTTTTGACAGGATCGCCAGGGCCCAGGGAGAGTCTGGGAGTGTATGCACACGGCCGGACATCATCATGACGTCTCTTCTCGTCACCATCGTCTAACCACTGCCTAGCACCTGCTAGTAGCTAGTAACCAAGTTGGCCAAGCCATGCTGCCTTTAGCTCTACTGGTAGTACAGCAAATCCTGCGCCACCGCAGCAGTAACATCGTCGTAAGACGAGGCCAGCAGGTCTTGGAAGGAGTACGCAGGCAGAGCCACTCCGAACGCGTCACCAACACCGTAAGCGTCGAACAGGCCGGTGGTGGACTCGGACAGCAGCGTTGTGTCATGCGCGTCCATGGGCCACAAGGTGCAGCTACCTGAACTGCTAACCGTCGGACTGCTGCTTGTTGTTCCAGACGAGGACGTCGACGATGGCGTCGTCGCTGCTTTGGACGCTTCGTCCCCGCCAGTGGACGACGGTCCAGCTGTGGTGTGCGATTGCTTCTCGACGAGACCCACGAGCTCGGCGTACAGCTGCTCGGACTTGAAGATGAGCATGTCGTCGTCGACGACGGCAGCACCCGTGTCAACAAACGCTGCCGTATCGAGATCGGTGAGGGCTGCAGGTGTCAGCGGAAGAAGGGGTTCATCCTGTTGGACCTGGTGGCTGTCGGCGGCGGTGGCGCTATCATCTCTTGTGGACGCCAAGTACCTCTTCTTGAGCTTGGTGTTCCAGTAGTTCTTCACGTCGTTGTCCGTCCGTCCGGGGAGCCTGGACGCTATCACCGACCACCTGTGCATAGTGCATGCGCATGCAGTTAGCTGTATGTTAGTCATGCCTCAGCCTCATGCATGGTCTGTGTTTAGTGTTAACCCATAGATAGTTAATTCATGCATGCATGCGTACTTGCTTCCAATCTCGCCGTAGAGGGACAGGATGAGGTTGTCTTCCTCGTCGGTGAAGCCGCCGTGTCGGAGCTCCGGGCGGAGGTAATTGAGCCAGCGAAGGCGGCAGCTCTTACCGCATCGTTTCAGCCCTGACGTACGAGACAATAATCAAATTAAAGAGTACTGTGAATGACTAACTCAATCGTAAGCTTGCTTGCATACGTAGGGTCAGTTAAACTACGCTTCGTCAACCTAAACAGAAGGACGATTCACAGATCAAAGAGAACTATTCCACCAAACCGCAGCTTATAGAAAACCTAAATGGACCAAACCTAAGCCTTTGACTAGTACCGTGCGCCACCAACTCCACTGATGTTTGCAGCTTGCATTCACGCGGAAAGCGATGGTTCTTGGTGGTGGTAAAAAAAAAGAAAAAAAGAAAAAGCAAAAGACTAGAAAATAAACTGAGGCAAAGCTAGCACAGCGGCTATTACCTGCTTTCTGCGGCAGGGCGATCCAATTGCCGGCATTGCCGAACCTCTGGACGAAGCTCCTGAGGATGGCGTCCTCCTCCTGCGACCACGGGCCCCGCTTCACCCTCGTCTTGTCGCAGCACGGCGACCGCCCCATCGCTTCGATCGGCGCCCTCGTCCTGTCTTGATCGTCCCGGCCGGCCCTTTCCTAGCTAGCTATAGCTTCGCACCGTGCGGCTACCTTCACCTTCACCTGTACGGCTGGCCGTCCGGCACGAGCTATTTATGGTGGATGATCAAGTGGGAGAGGGAGACCGGAGGCGACAGAATCACAGAATGCAGAGGAAGGAGATCGAGGGAGCAGAGCAGGCAGCGGGATTACTGGAGAGGTTTGGTCGCGTCTCCCGGGCTTATATCACGCCAACGAGCTAGCGGCAGCACCCGCGCTTAGCTCTTTCCTAACAAGTTGACCAAGCGTGCATATATAAACTGCGTCTCCATCGTCTAGTCGTCGACGACATCTACGTTTATATGTCAAGAAAACTAGGGAAAAGATCAACTGCCAAGCTCCTAATAAATTGTCGGGGGCTTTTTTTTTTAAAAGAATTGTCATGTTGTGTGTTTCGTGGGAATTCAATCGATGGTAAGACCCGGCCGTCCTTTTCAAAAAAAAACATAGTAGACAATCCCGGCCGCATTAATTCGTGGCTCTGAACATGTATTGCCCTGAATTTTTAACAGGCATATGAAACGCACGTCTCTGTGTGGACCGTTCTAGCTACCCCGGCCAGTCCCCGTATATCGTCTCACATGCATAGGTACGCTTGGTCAAGCGACAAAATGTCTACAAGCACTTGCTTGTGTGATCTGATCATCAAGATACGCGAATGCACTCTTGTATGTATTCTTATTATTAGTAGACTAAAACTAGTTTGTTGATATGTACTGCGCAACAACCGGGGCACACTGCATGTTTTGGGTGAGGATCAAACAATCCGTCTCGGCTTGGTTTTGGTTAAAAATAATGATCTCCGTACCAAGGAGTTGTGATCTGATCCGAATGCAGTTTGTCCACTCGTAGGAGCAACCGCTTCAGCTCATGTTTGTCGTTGAATCGACTTTTGGATTAGTGCTATTGTAATTAATTACTGATTCTAAAGTATTGACCAAAACACTGATTCATCAAACAAATTAAATCGGACAATTTTCTGCAGTAACGGTACAGTACTTATGAACGAATGAATCTATACGTGCAGGAGCAGGATGCATGCACATTGTTGACATGGTGATTCTTGCTTATCTTCTCGTCAGAGGTCGACAAAATAGATAAAATAGTAATATACGGCCTAAGTAGGAGTAGCACTTTCAGAGAGTTATTAATTAATTGGCATACTTCTGCATCTTCCAGGTGGAAAGGGACGAATTTCTTCTTGATTAGAAGGAGAAACGGTACGTCGTCACTTCCAGTTTCAAGACTGAACTAGTCTTTCACTTTTCATTGCACTTAAAAGGAATCAACCAATAGTCAAGACAACGCACATATGCAGTCATCAGTAACTTGATTTGCCCGGGTGGCCGGGTCTACATTGATCTATATATAGATACGTAAACTTAAGTGGGAGATGAAGTAATGGTAACGTCCTCATTAAGCAATTTTTGTAGGTAATAAACAACAACCTTAAATTGAAGACCATAACCAAAGAATCATACTGACCGCTGACCCGTGGATTCATGTGAACATTACTGATGACGACCTAAGACTAGTAGCTGCAGCCTTGTGTTCATTCCGCTGTAAATATAATATATCACTGTGCGAGCTGATGATCGATTCATCGATCTGTTCACTGTTCTACAACTTCTAAGGGATCGGAGACGCTAATACTCAAGATGCTCGCTTTTCTCCTTTCTTTGATATCTGAACCATTCTTTAGCTCGCCTGACGACCTCCCGACGCTGCAGTTGTCTGCGCTCGCCTCGCCGCCACAGGTCCGCCGCACTAACCCAGCTTTGCATGTGCCGTCGCCCGTCGCCGCCGTGCGCCCTCGTCTGTTCCCTGCCTACCGAGGCTATCTCCACAGTCCCCACCGCCCATACTCTAAACAGGGGTATTAGTGTTGTCAGTTTTTTAGTATTTGAGTTTAAAGCCTTCTAAGAATTTGTTTTAATTAATAGATTATATTAGTATATGCAACTTATGTTCACCATATTCACATGGAGCTCCGCACTTTAAGTACTGTGAATATGATTAACACGAACAAATGCTTGATGGAATGAGTTGCATCAAGCAACTGGTTATATTCACAGCAATGCAGGTGCATCGGAATGCATGCAGATTGTAGAGATAGGATGTAATCCAGAGCAACGCGATTTCTTATAGTCCACTTGATACACGTAACGTTTTATCCATTGCTTAGAACTTTGAATCTTCTCACCCAACTTGAGCTTCAAGCTTATAATACGGGATGTGTCCTGTCTGTGTTTTGATCAACATTTTTTTGACAACAAAGGCATTGGACAGTGTCTGTCTATATTAATAAAGCAGAAGAATGGTTAGTTTTTCTGCAGTTTTAAATAGAATGTGTGACACCTCAACTGTTTGGGACGAATGGTCTGAAGATAACAGCTTTTTATTCCAAATTTATTCCTATTGCGTGATCAAGTCGCCTACAACAACAACCTTAGTTAGTGATTAGAATAATGCACAAACACAAAACAAGACCTACTTGCAAAAACAACCGTTTCTCAGCAGAAAATATAGAACAAGTTGCGCATATTTAACACGTTGGTCTTGATACAAGCAGCAATAATTAAGGTGTTAATCATGTCAGAGATATGCTAATATAAATAATTCAAAAGCTCTTAGCTATTATATATTTCTCTCACTTGTTTCATTGTTTGTTATAGTGGTTTCAAACCGCAGCTGCCTCTGTTTGGGTTCAGATCATATGCTCGTTTTTGGCTGTAGTCCATGTTGTTTTTTTGTGTAGATTTCTGAGAAAACAACCTAACTGATTTGGAAACTAATTAGGTTAGTGTACAAATCGCCTGCTTTACCTATATATGCTCATTATATTCATGGGCATGATACTCAATTATTGTGGCTACTAACCTCCTGAAAACTAAATAAACTGCTGAGAATCATCTAGAAGATCGTCTTCTATCTTTATTTAATTGACTAGATTACTTATAATTTCATAAATACATCTTGATAAGAGAAATAGAGTTGGGTGAATGTGTTTTCTTTATTTTCCTCGACTTGTTAGTTGTGGTCTATGCTATAATCCTAAGTGAGTTGTTGTCCCCTTTGTTAGTAGAGTGGTTTAGTCAAGTTGTTAGTTGTTTTGTGTTGAGACCAAGCTGGCCCTTCCTAGACGTGTGTTTTTTTGGGCATAGTTTTCACTAAAAAAAACTGGCTGACACTTGTCTTTATCTTTTCTTCTTACAATGCGATAAAAGTTTTGCCGCCATTTGAAAAAAAACAATAGCGAAATATAGTGCTTAATGTTTACAAGGCGACAAATAGTTAGAGCAGATGGCCAATCAGATCAGATTATTATCATAATCTTGTTAGATAGCTGACACCGGGCAAAGAATTTCCCTAGTCTACAGAAGTGTCACACCAAGTGTGAATCACGATCGGCCTTAGTGTATGTTAATTTGGTGCACGATATTCATGCACCGAAGCAAGTGGACATGATGTATAACAGTTGCTTCTCCAAGGAGTACATGATACAAAAAAAATGCAGTACTAGTAGAAGAAAGTCAAAATGTAATAAATTAGCGAAACAACAAAAACACATAAACTCTATGCCTAGGAAATACCGAAAGGGCAATAGGGCATCGTGTTTTCGTGCGGTTAGATTGTCAGCTCATGTCATGCGTGCAAACGTATGGAAACGGCTTAGAAAGAGTTTGTCATTAATTTGTTCAAGACTAAACTACTGATGAAAGCGTAAAAGTTTCACAAGATATATATAAGTGACTCTTCATCACGGCCAAAAAGAAAGGAATGAGACTGAAAGCGGCGTCATTCAATATAATGGCCGGTACCTTTGGTCATGACGGCAATATAGCATCATCTCTTATGCGGAGTTATTAAATTTGTAGTAGAATGCTGGAGTAGAGTGCATCATGATTTAATTGAGCACCAAGGCTATTACAGGAAGATGCTTGGCTAGTGTATTCTGCCAATTTTTTTGAGAGAACGGGAGGGGCCGAGGCCCCTACAGGGATTTTATTGAAAAACTTAGGAAAACAACCAGGCGTACAAACATGATTACAAAGGTAAACTTAAAGAACATCAAAGGTAAAGAAAAAGAATAAAAGAGAGTCTATCAAAAGTCTGGAAATAAGCTGTTGATCCATAAATCAAAATTTGATTGCAGACTTTGCTTGATCCTGTAACGAACCAATCGCAGCTCGATGAAAAAAAACTCTCTTGCAATTCTGAACACTTGGCTGAATCCCATTGAAAATCAAAACATTTCTAGTTACCCAGATAGACCAACACATTAGGATGATTGCCACCATGAAGAAATCGGACTGAATGCTTGTTTTGAAGGTTGAAGTAATCCCTGGGAAAGCACTGTTGTCTGGAAGATTGATTCCCAGGAGACTCCGGCACTGTTTGGCAAAGTTGCGGCTGAGGAATAAGTGCTCATTAGTCTCCTCAACAAAGCAGGAGCAAAGAACATAGTTATAACTTTCAATGATCATCCTCTTTCTTTTTAAGATATTTTTGGTGCTTATTCTGTCTTTGAGTAGTAACCAAAAGAAGACTTTGTGTTTGGGCTGACAGGGCTTTGCCCAAAGCCACTTGAATGCTGGATGTACTACAGGATGCTCCATTAGTTCCTTATAGATTATTGTTGAAGAAAACTTGGTGGAGCCCCAGGTGTAACTCCACTTATCCTTCTCTTCTGATAGGGCAATTTGAGCAAGGTCTGCTTCCAAGTTCTGCATCTAAACTAGGGCTTCTTGGGAAACTGGCAGATGGAGGAGATCAGAAAATACTTCTGTGCTTAGAACTGAATGAACTGAAGCTGATTTGTTTTTGACAAAGGAAAAGAGTTCAGGGGCAGAAGCTGCAGGATTCACTGCTCCCCAATTGTCAGTCCAGAAGAGGCAAGTCTGTCCATTCCCAATGGTGATCATGGTGAAATTTTTTAATTTGTTTATCAGCTTCAAGTCGTCTCTCCACCAAAAGGTGAATAGCACAGGTCCGGCATCCCTCAGATGACGTGCAGGTCTCTTGTGCAGGCACAACAAGGAAGAATATTTGTAGTAGCAGTAATACATACTATAACTATCAATTGAGCGTAGCTTAGCTAGTTGGTTTTCTTAGGATGAACTTGTCTATCTAGGTCTAAGTTCTCGACTTGATTTGCTATGGGTGTTTGAATTTTCTAGATTTATTATAGTAGCTAATGACATGTTGTTCTTTCAGTGATAAGTGATGTTCATACGACTGAGAGTGCATGCATGTATGAGTATCTATGTTTGTGTTGTGAATCAAATAAAAAGTCCAAAAAAAAACTTTTGCACTCCATTATAATAGTTGTGAATTTGACAAATAGGAAGAACTGAACAACTGACAGAAATGGGAGAGCATATAAAAATCACAGTTTTAGCTGTCCAATAATTTCATATCATTCCTTTTCAGAATTAATAGTATGTCAGTTTCTATCGATTTTATAGATTATTCTAGTATTTAATGATGTTGTTCTTTCAATGGTGTGGTAGGTGATGTTCGTACGATTGAGAGTGCGTGCATGTATGAGTGTTTATGCTTGTATTGTGAATCAAATAAAAAGTCAAAAAAATATTTTGCACTCCATTATAATAATTGTGAATCGTGACAAATAGGAAGAAGTGAAGAACCGACAGAAATGGGAGACAGGGAGAGCATATAAAAATCGCAGTTTTAGCCGTCTAATGATTTCATATCTTACCTTTTCAGAATTAATAGTATGTCAGTTTTTATTGATTTATTCCTCAACGAATTAATTAGGAAAACTTGATCAGCGGAGTCCTGTAGTATCTAATTTTCTTTGCCACTTGTTAGTAGTATTTGGAAAGTTATCTTTGGACTTGGGTTTCTCGAACGGTCATTTTCAGTATCAGTACTCAGTACCACCGCTGGGCGCTGGCTAGGTCAAATAGAGGAGGTGCTTAATTTAGCATCGAAGAATTTGGTTTATGCTGAAATGTTGTGAGAGAAAAACGATTGAAAAGTAGCGTTAAATAAGCTTAAACAAACAGGGTCATGTGATTTAGCGTGACATGTGCACGCATTATCCTCTTAACGTGACTTTCTTCCACTGAAACGACGAAACTATCGATAGGGTACATAGAGAGATGATAGGTCTTAACTACATCGAGAGGGAGAGAAGATAAATGGTACCGTATGTGAATTGAATATGTGATAGGAAGAAAGATACGAAACTATCGATATATGCTCTCGCTAAGAAAACGAATAGTTGAGTTCACAAAAAAACATCACATCCCTTAATTTAAAACAAATGGACACTTGCAACTTCCAAGTACGCATGAAAAAAAGAAAAACTGAAAAAGAACAGGACCTAAAAGCCCACTCAGAAAATACAAAAAGAAATATAACTGTTGCCGCCCAGGATCGAACTGGAGACCTTCAGTGTGTAAGACTGACGTGATAACCACTACACCACGGCAACAACTTTTGATTTTGCACTAAATTAAATATTGACATTCTAACCCTTGTCCTTTGTAAACTAAACCCCGTTTCTTAAGTTTGGAAAATTTCCAGTGCATTCCTTTTCTTCTTCTAATCAGGCCTTAAGCGGTCCTATATTCTTATGGGCTGTAATTGATTCCTCAACAATAGTTTGATATTAGTCCGTACGTTGTACGGAGTAGCTTTGTAAGCTTTTCCTGATGAATGCTACTCAAGCGTATGAGAGTTATTCAGTTATGAGAACTTGCTCTAAAACTGGCCATGCATCGCTTGTCAAGAAAGACCAACTCCTTATCCCAAAGAATAATCGTTGCTAAGCTTGGTGCAGCTTATGACAATATTATACATTCTGCACAAATCTAGGATTCCTTGTAAATTAGCACACTAGGGGTACCGTGAAAATTCATACATATACGGGGCTTCTAGAATGTCCCACACATGGATGCGAAGAACATCTTGTTGGTCACCCATGCTTGACATGGATTACCTAATCCAATTTTCAGGGTCTTGGCAATGTATCCATCTGTTCGGGTATAGTAGATCGATGGCAAAATTGAATATGCACCTGCAAACAGAAACTAAGATTTCAGTCTTTGCAGCAAAGCTTCAGAGTTCAGACATACACTGTATACTACCTCCGGTCAAGATAAGCTTCTGATCGTAGGCGACATTTCAATTTGTTATTGTTGGTCAGGACAACAAAGTTCTCGCAACCAGAGGTAGTACATATACATATCACATATTCGCAACCAAGATACATAGCTAAACCAAATCGAGTTGCAGAAAATATAAAGAGCGCAAAGTTTTTGCAATTTTTTTTTGAACCGGGGCGCAGTCCCCATTCCCACTCTTAATGAGCGGAAATATGTGGGCACCGGGTTTTGAACCCAGGTGGCCTAGGGGAAAACAATTCATTGATCTCCAGAATTGTGCAGTACTGTGGTTTCAAGATGCAGAGATTGTCCTCCATGCCAGCCTACCTTGATTTTCCCCTGCTTAGGATTTTATTATAACAGAAAAAGTTTGAAAGCCACCGTGTCACAATTCATGCAACACCAAAAAGTAACAATGCTGCACCAAATTACCTAAGTAATGTCTGAGGTAACTGCCAGGCAAATGTAAGAATTGGCACATTCATGAGCAGTTCCAACTTCTGAATTTGCAAATCCCTCGACGTCCTTGAACAAATGACATGCGGATCGATTCGATCATGCAGGATACAGCAGGAGATTCTGACAACTCAATTTCCTGCTCCTGTTGATACGGATTTAAGTAAATACATGCACACATGGAGGTAAAAACAAAACGATGAGCAAGTATGCGTACCAATTCAGCCAGTCTGTCTTCGAAGCTACTCTTGTTAGTAATAGTTGGCATAAATACTTTCTGATAAGCTTTCCTCAACCTACGGACCTTGATTTATGAAGATTCCATGTCAATCTTACAAGATAGCCAAAATGTAAATAGTTGCAAATTTCTAGGCCATAGTGTAATTAAGAATGTGGTGTACTTTTAAAAAATGCATTGGAAATTTCGTTTATGACCAAAGTTTCATTATTCCCAGACGTCTTTCCAGTAAGGACTCCTTACCCCCCTCTCCAAAAAAAAAATCCCAAACTGAACAAGCCCTAAGGCACCAAGCAACAAGCAGGCCTAGTGCGAAGAAACATTGACTTTGATAACATAGCTAAACATCTACCAAGACCAATGAATATAACATGTAAAACATTGCATATACCCTCCCAAAAACTCTGATTTAATTACCAAACAAAACTAAGTACTGTGAACAATTGCATTTTATCAATAAGGACTCCAAATTTCAATACATATGAAAACCTCTTGGTCGGAGAATCCGTTGCGCCTGAGACCTTCAATATTCAGACCGCGGAGCTCTGCTCTATCACCTGCAACCATCATGTACCTTGGCACATCTTGTGCAACCTGATTCAAATTTAATGAATGAATTCTGATAGCATATAAATAAAAAACTTGATATTCAAAAAGGTTAAACAATGCAAGTGTCATCACAAGGTGGCAACTTCAACATAGTGAGAGCTACAATTCAATCAGGCTTCAACAAGCAGTGGAAACAACTATTAAATAAATGATACTAACTGTGAGAGACTGAGAGCCCCCTTGGTGAGAAAATACAGCATAATTGATAATCCATGAACTCCAGGTAATCATGTACCTATTCCTCAGGAAACACCATAACATCAAGTGCATTCTGATTCTCCTGGTTCCTATTTACCCATTTTTATTTTGTGATAATACATTTTTTTCATAGTTTGCAGGCATGGTTGGTAAAACTACATGAAGTTTCATTTTTACCATAAAGTTCTGCAGTAAGTAATGCAGATCGAATTTATATAGAAAACATACCACAGAGCCTCCGCCAAGAAATGAGTATGACCCAATATGACAAAATTGATGGACAACAACAGCCCCTGCAGTGTGAGTCCAGTCCTGAAAAAATATTTTTTTAATAAGAAAATGGCCTCTCAACCCAGTTGACGAGAAGAAGCTACCAATAGTAAAATTATTACTCACTTCAACAACTACATGGCCAGCAAATAGAGTATTATTAGCAAAGATGTTATTGTTACCAATCTTGCAATCATGAGCTATATGGGACGAACCCATAACGAGATTATTATCACCAATAACCTGCCAAACAGATCCCTCGAGTAAGACAGGGGATATAAGTTCTGTTAAAATCTTGTAATCGAACAAGAAATCCGAATACCGTGCAGTCACAAGATTTAGAAGAACGGTGAATAGAGCAGTGCTCTCTGATCTCGTTATTTCTACCAATATGTAGAAAGCATTCATCTCCAGTCTAAACAAGAGGAAACGGACATTAATAGTTTGCACAGAAAAAAGCATTTCAAGTAGCCAAACAACATACTCATTCTATACATGAGAAGTGTGCATGTGTGAGCCTAAACATCTCCATAACTAGTCCAAAAATGCAAGAACCTTTGGTTTTAAAGTTCATAGACATACTTTATATGAATGGTAAGTAAACTCTTGTGCCATGTCCCATGTGGCAATTTTATTACAGAACCTGCAACTTTCTAGTGACTACATTTAAAAAAACTAACCTTATATTTCAAATCTTGGCATTTTGCTCCAACAACAGCATAGTGTCCGATGACATTGTTTTCCCCAATAATTGTCCGCCCAGGGATATCTGCACCAAGGATAGCACCACTGCCAGAAAATTAAATTCCGAAGTATGAATTGAGACAGAATCATGTTGTTCACATATCACATTGTAAGGTATATTAGGGGTTTGTGATATGATGTGTTATCCTTGATTTTGCAAATTCAGGCATAGAGTGCCGTTTCCTATGGTTCAGCTGTTAAGAAACAAAGTAATTGCGCCAAGCAACTCTATATGGTGAATTCAATCTCCTTTGTTGTTTTTCATCAAAAATGTTGTCACGCATGTCCTTGTCAAGTGCTCTAGATTCAGGAGGGACCGAGGGAGTGATACTCCACCAATGATAGAGAAGCAACAAGACAAAAACTATTTTCAACTGCTTATGTGAAACACCCCTAAATCAAAATACTGGACCTGGAACTCCATCTCATGTGATGTTGTGATGATATCAAACTATGTGTTGGTAACAGCAATCCATGCTTAATTTGGTTGTAGTTTTGTTTCACAGAAAACGTTCAATGTATCTTTCTTTGCTTCAATTATATGTCCAAATATGGATTTCCTATGTAGGTCACTGTGAGCATCAACATATTATTCACAAAAGGGGTGCAAATCAGGAGGCAAAAGAAAGAAAAAGATGCTATCCCACGTTTGAACAGTGCATCCCTCCCCTAGCTCAGTATCTCCCACGACATGGCTCCCGGCATGTAATTGACAGGCGTCACCAACTCTGGCTGAAGGCCCAATCGTGCAAAAGGGGCCTATCGAGACACCCTGCAAAGTGGTTCCAGACACCAACAAAGATTGAGTTTTTTACTGTAAAAGAAGTCTACTAAAAATACTGAACACATAAGCCAGTAAGCCACTGTAGATGGAATCAGGAAGTGTCATCTTATATTGTGAACATCTGTATCAGGCAAGCAGAATTAAGTAGCAAGCACGCCCACTGCATGAGCCTAATAGAACAACCCAAGCAACGGCGGATCCATCAGAATATACTGAAGTGCAGAACTGCACATTCTACGAGAGCGATCAGTGCGTGGGAGCGAACGCGGGAGGCTTCACCTGCCCGATGGCTGCATCGGGGTGGACGACGGCGGCGGGGTGGATGAAGCTCCCGGATGCCTCCCGCGCCGCTGCCTGGGAATCACCTGCAGGCCACAGTGGGGTTGAGAATGAGAAATTAAGCGATCTGACGCGAGCGGCAGAAGCGGTAGAGGCTGATGAGATCAGAAGAGATAGGTGAAAGGAGTGAGGGAGCGAGAGAGAAAGCGCGTACTTGCATGGAGAAGGCGCGTGGTGGTAGTCTGGAGCCGATACGAGAAGTGCCGGCGCGCGGCGCGGGCGGCGGCGGCGGCGGACATGGATAGCAGGGCTTTGAGTTTGGGGGTCAGCCGGGAATGATGTCAGCCGTGCCTGGGTCAGCCGTGCTTACCTTGCGGTTTTCGGGCACCTGCCCGGCTGTCGCTGACGCAGCATGTGGTGCATACAGCACACATCACTTCAGCAGTCCGTCAGGAAGCGCCCGCACCGCACGGGCGCTCACGTCGCAGCGAAATGTGTGGGTTAGCCAAAGTAGGAGCGATAATCATACAGAGCAACTCAAGTCTTCTAGCAGTTTTTTCAATTAGATTTCTAAATATTGGCATCCTATATTTCTGTTTTTTTGCTAATTAAATATGAAGAGGAGGGTGGAGGGTCCATTCTCCAAAGTGTTATGCATAAGATATACAAAATTTATTAGACCGTGAAAAGACATAGCTCTCCAAATAAGGATCTAGAGGGTAAGTCTAAGAAAGACTGTTAGAGATGCTCTAACACAACAAAATAATTTTTTAGACGACGAGGAGAGAAATGAAAATGAAAGAAAAATATGGTTGTATCTTGAAATACAACCATCTCATGAGCAAAAAATTATGAGACAACTGTCTCACCATTATATGATTTAGTTGATGTGCAACATACGATTTTTTTTTCTTTGTTGACCGCATAAATTAGGGATAGTTGAAAACATTATATGTGTTGGTTGTTTAACTGTTCCATGACTATATGACACTACATGCGACTATATATGAGATGCTTGCCCTTAGCATTTAAGGGCATCTCCACTAGATATCTTATCCAATCACCTATAGCTGAAAAGTAATATTTTAGGAGACAATGGTGCTATAACAGATATCCTGTCTCATCCCTTATATCGGTACACTTTCAAAAGATCTCCTAGAGATAGCATCTGTTCTCCTAATTAAGGGAGACACCGCCTTTTCCCTATTCCTAAATAAGATATAGGAGACAAGTTTTGGATAATCTACTAAAATGCGCTCTTATGTTCTATTTTTTTAAGATACTCTTTTAAGAAAACTTGTAGGAGATACAAAATAAGAGATTTTGGTGGAGTTGCTGAGCAACTTCTATAGCCTTGGAAAAGTTTGTTCTTTAGGTGGCTTTACAAAACTATTGTATCCTTGAGATAAGTACCATCCACAATATATTCTCTAAATCAGGTTCTTCCTATTTAATTTTGAGCACCAAATTTACCGTATTTTGTTACTCTCAGCGATTAATTACAAAGGTAATTTATAAGTTTTCCATGACTCAAAAACAATGAAAGAAGAAAAAGAGAAGACCGAGAGTTTATTTCTAAACATGCCTTCTTCTTCCTTGGGGCTTGGGCTCATGGCATGGTCGGTGGATTGGAAGGGTAGGCTCGGTTGGTCAATGCGATGGCATGCTCACCCTTGATGTTGGTCAAGAGCGAAGGCTTGTAGCTAGGTAGCTCGATGTGCGGGTTCATGGGCACAACGCAACAAATAGCGAGCATGCATGCTTGCCTCACTCTAGAGCAACTTCATGAGTCTTTTATATCCTTCCTAATTAATAAAAATAGAAACTTTAGTGAAAAAATACTCTTTGATAGCTTTTTTAATTGGATCTTCAAATATAGACATCCTTTGTTACAGATTTCTCGGTAGCCAGAGACGGAGAGCAGGGTTGGCTCTCTAGAGTGCACGACATAGCAAAGCTATTGGAGGGTGAAAGGGTTTAAAGAGCAATTTTATTCAAATGGCTCTCCAAAGTTTAAGAAAGACTTTGGGAGATACTCTTATCTCACTAACGTAAAATAAGAAATAGCCACCATCAGCATTTGGAGACCTGAATAAAACATATGTTGGAGGTTTGTTTTCCCCAAAAAATCTATTCCCAGTAATAAGGATGGATACATAACAACGTGTTGCCAAATGTATGTGACTTAACTTAGAGTGATCCAATCAACCTCTTAACTCTATAACTTCGATATCCGCACCAAATGGGCATGGGGTGTCATAAGACGTGAGGCCTACCAAGTTAGTGATAGTTTCATTCGGCAAGAAGGCACCGTGCTTAAGTCACCGTTAGACCATTTCTACATTGTTTAAATACTAAATGATAGTACATAATTTTTATCTGTTCGTTTATCCTATTTAAACAATCATTATTGCCCATTTAAGTGACGTGGCCGAGGGCAGAGGTGGCTATGGATGGCACATGCGCATGGTGGTGGCCGTAGATGATAGTGTGGTGCTAGGTGGAAAGGTGCGCATCTTGTAGACAGAAATGACGAAAAAGCGTGACGACAGAGGGGTAGTCCGAGTGGAACCTATAGATAGCCTATCTTTAGGAAAGTGTGGAATGAAACTAGGAGATATCACAAAAAACATAGGAAAAATGTGATAGGAGATGTGGATCTTCTATATATATATATATATATATATATATATATATATATATATATATATATATGCTATATTGCAAATTTTAGGAATATGAGATCTAGTGATGTAGACTTGATTGTCACTCTTAACTTTTTTGATAGGAGCATATTGGATTGTCCACCGACATTGATCTGGTTTAACTCCAACAAACTAACGCTTAAGGTATAGTTAGATTGTAGTATAAGATTGTCACAACTAAGCTTATACAATGGCCCTGTTCATCTGGCTTATAATCCGTTTTATTCGGCTTGTTTTTTCAACCGGAACAATATTTCTCTCTCACAAAAAATCAGCCAACAGTGTTTTTCAGCCGGCTTATAATTCTAGCCGAACGGGGCCAATCATAATTTTTCTTAGCTAGTGTTTGGTTACTGCCGCAATTTAAATTTGCCTATAATTAGGTGGTGGATTTTTATGTTATGCTACAAAAATGTGTCAAGGCTAACCTTAATAGCCTTGAGCAAAAATGTTTTGGCAAATATAGCGTGGTCTTTTTTTTATAAGAAATATAGCGTGTCTTTAATTAAAGCCAAACCAGATACTTGTCTTCTCGGGGGGAAAAACCACGCATTTCTTCCAACAGAAGATATCACATCCGTTCGATTCGCGGTCGACGGCTCCAGATGGACAGATTCCCGAACCCACGAGCGCCTCCCAGTCCCGAAAACCACCGATCCTAGAAATTCCATATATACCCCTCCAGTACCCGGCGCGCCAATTCGGGTCAAATGCGCGCCCAAACAGCTACCGAAACGGCAATTACCTCTCAGGCTCAAGGTTATTACCGTAATTCGAGAGCTTCTGAGCAGAAATGGGAAAAAAAACCAGCAGCCCGACACGGAGGCGAAAGGATATGAGCTCGCGTAGGAGTGCGGCTAGGGTTTCTCCTTGTCACACTCTACCTCCCGTCTCCAGCCCCTCGCCGCCGCCGCCGCCAAAAACCCTACCCTCTTCTCCCCTCTTCCCTCCTCCACCTTTATTCTAATGGCGGCCCAACCCGTCCGACGAAGCTGCTAGTGCTTGAATCGACTCTCTTCATCAGGTACCTCGCGACCCTACTGAAGCCTCCCCCGCCGCCGCTGCCATGGCCACCCTCAACCCGTTCGAACTACTCGGCGCCGACGACAACGACGACCCCTCGCAGCTGATTGCCGCCGCGGAGGCGGCGGCTCAGAAAGCCGAGGCGAAGAAGTCCGCCGCAGCGCCTGCTGGGAAGGCTGTCCAGCCTGCGGCGGCCGCCAAGTTCCCGACCAAGCCCGCTCCCCCCTCGCAGACTGGTGAGTCTTGATTGTTCAGGGTGCTAGATCTGGCTCTCCGGGCACTTGGGTTCCTTGCAGCTTTCGAAATGCTCCGGCTTGCACGAGCATTTGTCATGTTTAGAGCATATTTCTGAATTTTTATCCATCCTTGAGGCCGCATCATGCTAGTTGCAAACTTTGATGGTGTGTTTTGTAAAGTTGCGAGCTTTCCGCTGCTGCAAAGTGGAATTTTTACCTTTCTTCAGGCCTGAGTTCGTATCAACTAGTTTTTTATCGCCTCCATTTCCTGAAAGCACGAATATTCATTTGGACTCTTTGTATTGTACATGTTTCAGTGAGAGATGCACGCGGTGGGGGTGCATCAGCTCGTGGAGGCTTTGGCCGTGGTGAACGCGGCCGTGGTAGAGGTGGACGGGGATATGGCCAGAACCGTGACTTCAGTGGTGACAATGCCAATGGCTTCCAGGGAGGTTATGGTGGTGGAGGCTATGGTGGCGGAGGCTATGGGGATGGTGCTGTAACTGGTGGAGCTGAAGGGGAAAGGGAGAGAGGCCCTCGTCCCCCGTACCGCGGTGGAGGCAGACGTGGTGGTTACAGGAATGGTGAGTTTGGTGATGATTCTGAGAGGCCACCACGGAGAAACTATGAGCGCCATAGTGGGACTGGCCGTGGCTATGAGATGAAGCGTGATGGTGCAGGACGTGGGAACTGGGGCACTGCCACCGATGAGGTTCTTGCCCAGTAAGGAGACTATACTGTATACTGTATTGTTTTTAGTGTAGCATTTCTGTGACTATGCCTCTGGAAGGTTAATTGTACTAATGAAATCCTCTGTGACTAGGGAAACAGAGGAAGCTCTGAAGGTGGAGGAGGGTGCTCCTGTTGCTGAGAAACAGGGTGAGCAGAATGATGCCCCAGCAGCGGATGAGAACAAAGATAACAAGGATGCTGCTGCAAATGAAGAGGAAGAAAAGGAAGAGGACAAGGTAACAGCTTATTTGGTTTTATCCACTTTTAAGTCCATTTGATGTCTAAGTGGCAGTGCTCGCTTGTAACGTCCCTTCTGTGATAAGACTGGATGATATATGTGCGATTGTAGACTGTAAGAGAGTGGGGTTGTGATGTTTGTCTGATGCCCTTGGTTTCAAGTCTAAAACTAGGAACTGCTCAGGGTAGAACTGTCAAATTTTGAACTCTGTTAACCAGTTTGAGTTCCTAGTATAATGACAAGTAACTTGATCGTTTTTGTGTTTATGTCTTTGGGGAAGCCAATTTTAATCTTGTTATCATTGTTTGTTAAGCACATTGTCATATCCTGAGGTATCCTGTTCAGGGGAAAAAATGCTATGTACTACCACAACTTTTTTTTTCCGCCCCAAATAAGCTGAAGTCTAAAGCTTATTTGCTTGCCCTTTCTTGTAATGATATTGGTGCAGATCGATCTGCTTTCTAATATTCAGCTATGCAGGAGATGACTCTGGAGGAATTTGAGAAAATAAGAGAGGAGAAGAGGAAAGCACTACTTGCATTGAAGGCTGAAGAGAGGAAAGTTGAAGTTGATAAGGATCTGCAGTCTCTGCAGCCACTTTCAAACAAGAAAGAAAATGATGAAGTTTTCATTAAGCTGGTTAGTTTCCTTGTATTTAATGCTTTGATACCTAAACTTTACTGAGCTTTGCATGTGTTCATGGATATATATTTTTTGCTCTCTTAGGGTTCTGACAAGGATAAGAAGAAGGAAAGCGCTGAGCGTGATGAGCGTGCCAAGAAGGTATGCATATCTTTCTCTTGTCTTTGTAGTTGGAAATCAAAATAGTTGCTGACATATGGTTGCACTGCAATTGCATATGCTTGGTTCTCTGTGGGGATTGTCTGTTGATTCTGTATGTGATAGATTTTTTTGTACGTCTTTAGCTTATAACTTTTCTTATTGAATGCTTGAATCGAGTGAATTTAGCCCAATCTGCTTATGAATCTGTTATAGTTACAGGGACTGTAATCTGAATTAGCCCTGAAACTGGATGCGTGTGATTTGAGACTTCTAAGTATTCTGAACCTTCAACCTGAACAAGGGGAAAAAGCAGGGGGCAGTCTTACTGCAATGACCCATACAATTGTCAGGTCGAAGGTGTTTTTGATTATTATGTTATGTTGCTTTCTGATTAATGCTTAGTTGGGAAAAAACCTGGGTGCTAGCGTGATGATTATTAAACTAGTTATAGGGACTGTAACCTGAATTAGCTCTGAAACTGTAAGCCTGTGATTTGAGACTTCTTAAGTGTTCTGAACCGTCAACCTTGATACACAAAATCTGAACAAGGGGAAAAAGCAGGGGGGCAATCTTACTACAATGACCCATAGGATTGTGTCAGTTCATGGTGTTTTTTATTATTATGTTATGTTGCTTTGTGATTAATGTTTAGTTGGGAAAAAACCTGGGTGCTGATGTGATAATTGTTGAAATCTTGGGGTGCAGTCAGTGAGCATCAATGAGTTCCTGAAACCTGCTGAAGGAGAAAGGTACTATGGTGGCCGTGGTCGCGGAAGGGGCCGCGGCGAGCGTGGTGGTTTTAGAGGTGGATACGGAGGGGGTTACAATCGTGGCCCAGCGGCTGCTCCATCCATTCAAGATCAAGCTCAATTCCCAAGCCTTGGTGGGAAGTGAAGGGCACACAGTGTCACCGAGCATTGCATTGTCTGCTGTTGTCATCTTTAAATTTTGTCCGACATTAAATTTCTGTGCCACGGTTTAAACGGAACAAATAATGATGTTGCATGTGGCTTTCTTTCATTATGTGGTACTTGACGACGTATACCGGAGTTGTTTATCATAATTAGCCTCTAATTTTGTAGGCTAGCTTTACCATTTTGTTGAAGACACCTCGTGCTTTGCCTTCGTTTTCATCTTTGTGCGGTCTGGGATTTGTGTGTGTGTGTGTGTGTGTGTGTGTGTGTGTGTGTGTGTGTGTGTGTGTGTGTGTGTGAATACCGTTTAGTCAGTTGCTTTTGAATCTTTAGATTCTCCGCACTTGAGAGAGATGGCACTTCCATATTAGGTATGTTGTCTGTGAGCAAATAGCCTGATGGAAACCGGACTACATGATTATACTCACTCACTACTTTAGTTTATACAGTAAACGTATAGGGTTACAGTTCGCATGAACTACTTTACATTCAACGAACAGTGGTGTTCTCTCACAGCAAATCAACATAAGTCAAATAAGTCAAGTTTTAGTGAACAGGGTAAACAACAGGGTAAACTCTGCTACTCTCCATTCCAATAGGTCACACCCTTGCATGCCAAGGGCGTTTCTTGTTGACAGTAGAACATCTGGTCGTCTGCGACGCACAGCTTACCAAGTAGGTGCAGTAGGGCGGAATGGTTGATCATGCCACCGCACTGAAATTCCCCTCCTGACACGCCCTGATAGAAGATCTTGCAGTCACATCAGGGACATCGTCCTGGGGAGACGGCAGTTGATAGATGTTGCAGATTGTAACTGCATCGTGTGCCCTGGCCATTCTCCAAAGGCACACGGACTTGCCTTTCTGCAGAAGATGGTTGGGACGCTCGCCAAACATGAGCAGGTGTTTCCTTGTGTAGTCTCTCAAGCAGTGCAGCACCCTGCGCCAGAACTCGGCGTTCATGTTGGTTCTCATCAAGCTCGCCGCTATGTTTCCTGCTAAGAAGGAACCGTCCAGCAGCTCCGCGATCTGCATGCCCAGGGACGCGAGCTGCTCTGGTTGATCACCGGGGTTGACGCTTCCGAGCACGAGCGACCTGAAGACGTACCAGTAGGCTTCTCTGGAGAGCGCCTTCAGTCTGAGAGCCCTGGCTGTCCCGAGAGCAGCTATCTTCTCCGACCTGCTTGTGATTACAATCTTGCTCCCATTCCCCATGCTGCTTGCTAGCACGATGACAACAAGTAACCTGCCAGGCTGCCACTGCCATGAGAGGCAGCAGTGACGTCTTGGTGCTTGATCACAGCGTTGCCTCTGAAAGCAGTGAGGTCTCCAGCGCCAAGATCTTCCACGGTGAAGACAACAATGGATGAGAAGTGTCCGCGTACCCTCTCGTCAAGGCAGACGTGCTCGACAAGCGTGCTCTTCCCTATCCTCGCCGCCCCAACGATTGGAAGCATGCCGGGATTTTCGTTTCCAGGGGCTTCTGGCCGGAGCAGGAAGTCGATGACCGTCTCCATCTCCATCTGCCGCCCGAACATCACGCTGCTAACAACCAAGTGCGTGCTGTACGGCTGCCGGGAGATGCGAGGGTATCCTTCCAAGAAGAGGGTGAACTCCGCCATGTCGCCCACCAGCGTCTCGAGGCCGTCGAGCGTCTTCTCTAGCTGCTTTGAGCTCGGCGCCTAGCGCGGTGCCCGGGACCGGCACCTTATATGTGTCGCTGCTGAAACTGAAAGGCCGGGAGAGGAGGCGCCTAGCTGAACTGAATCTAGGCAAGGCAACAGGGAGGTCACCACTCACATCGCCGCTGCACCTGTACTTAACGGTGTCGAGCATGTGGTGACCCTGATACATGCCTTGCCTGAGCATCTGGAGCTGCCGGAGCATGGTCTGATTGGTGATGTGCCGCCCCTCAGCCTCCTCCACCATGGCATCGATCTGGAGCAGCACGCGGTGCAGCCGCCTGAGCTTGTGCTCTGTCTCTTCTGCCTTGGACCTTCTGTACCTCTGGATCGCCTTGGACAGGGCTCTGTTCAGGAGATCGTTCGTGATCGCGGAGACGATGAGCTCCATTGCAATTGCAACGATGATCTAATCTAAAAGGGGAAGGTTGTTGATGTTACAGTAGAGACTGGGGCAAGGAGGAAGTTGATGGTAATGGAAAGAATTGCTCAATTGTTCATTACATGGTTACTCTAAAGTATCAAGTCAACAGTTTAGTGTTGATGGTAGGCACTAATGACTTTATTTTGACGTGGATGTCACGGAATTTGTGGGAGTCACAGTTTGAACGAGCAGGAATAAACGACTGCAGATTTATATGTCAATCTGATATTCTGAGTGCGCAGAACTTTAAAAGTTTAAATCAGTGGAATATATCCAACAACTTCCAATTTAAGCTTCTCAGATGGGTCCTTGCAAACGTCGCAGATTTGGATTGATCTCTGTCCAATGTAATAGATTAGCTTACATCACACTAGATAGGGTTTGAGCGTTCATGTAAAATCTTTATTGACTCCTTAAGACTCGTTAAGGCGTGTTGTATCAAATAATTTCTCTACCTTAATACAAACACGCGCAAACCTTTCGTGTGATTCAGAAAAAAAAGCTTCTGAGAGGGGTTGTGACCCTGATTTTTTAACTCAGCTCTGTAGAATGAACAACGTGGGTAGAAGCTAGAAGGTAAAAACGCACTACTGAAGAGCCAAAATGGCTAGCGGTTCAGCGTTGAAAAGTTTGCAAGGATTAAGGAAGACAAGAATATGACACAATGGTAGCTGATTCCGTTTACGGAGTACATACGTGTTCGGTGAACTTGGAGCTAGATACGACGGCACTGCAATGCTGAAGGATCCACTTTCGGACTATCAACTATGTTAATGTTATCGCTATTGATATCCTCAGGCGTCCGAACAAATCGGACACGCCTTTCGCGCGGCTTCGGTTTCGGTGCGGCTCCCGCACAGAACGAAGTCAAACGATGACCTAGCTCGCACAGATGTGTCTCCCCGACGCCCAACACTCACCCACGCAAAAACAACGGCTCGACTTTCGCTACAGTCTTGTGCTGCTGCCGTTGGGCAGTGCGTGCTGGTGCGTGTTGTTGGGTTGGGCTGTTGCAGCAGTGACTTGACTGGCACTGTTGCAGCAGCGACGTTGACCAGACCACCCGCTGTTGCTATTGTCCCATCTGGCCTTGCAGGTCTGACACTCCATCAGATCTCTGAGATGGCCTTGCATGGGATGGCCTCATGGCTTTTGGCCTTGGGGTGTTCAGGGGGTGTTTAGTTCCAAAAATTTTCACCCTAAAATATCACATCGAATCTTACGGCATATGTATGGAGCATTAAATGTAGACGAAACAAAAAAAACTAATTGCACAGTTTACCGTGAAATCGCGAGACAAATCTTTTAAGCCTAATTAGTCCATGATTGAATAATAATTGTCAAATAAAACAAAAGCTACAGTACCCAAATCCAAAAATTTTTGCCAACTAAACACCTTAGATGAAAAAATTAGAATTTTGCTACTGTTGTACTTTCATTTGTATTTGACAATTAGTGTCTAATCATAGACTAATTAGGCTTAAAAGATTCGTCTCGTGATTTATGATCAAACTGTGTAATTAGTTATTTCTTTTATCTACATTAAGTACTTCATGCATGCGTCCAAAGATATGTGATAGAGAGAGTGTAAAAATTTGGAATTTTGAGAGGGAGTAACAAGGCCTTGGTACCGGAAGCAAGAGAATTTTTTACACTAGTAAACAATTGAACCATACTACACGATTGGGTTATTAGGGTGGTTGCCGGTGTTTATCAATGTTATAATATATTTTTTTTTTGTTACAGTAGTTTTTTTCCATTGTTGCAGTATATATTTTTGTTTATTGCAGTAGATTTTATTTTGTTGTTGTAGTAGATATTTTTTGATGTTGCAGCATATATTTATCAATATTATAGTATATATTTTCGTTTGTTGCAATAGATTTTATTTTGTTGTTGTAGTAGATATTTTTTGATGTTTCAGCGCATATTTATCAATGTTGCAGTATATTTTTTCGTTGTTGTCATGTATTTTTTTCGTTTGTTGCAACATATTTTTTCGTTGTTGCGGTACATATTTTTTGATCAGTATATTTTTTTATTTGTTGCAGTAGATTTTTTTCATTGTTGCAGTATATATTTTCGTTTATTGCAGTACATTTTATTTCGTTGTTGCAATAGATATCTTTCGATGTTGCAGCGAATGTTGCAGTATATTTTTTCATTGTTGCAGTCTAATTTTTTCGTTTGTTGCAGGAGATTTTTTCATTGTTGCAGTATATATTTCCGTTTGTTGCAGTATATATTTTTTTGTTGTTGAGTGTATTTTTTTCGTTTGTTGTAGTAGATTTTTTTGTTGTTGCAGTATATATTTTTGTTTGTTGCAGTAGATTTTATTTTGTTGCAGTAGATATTTTTCAATGTTGTAGCGCACGATATATATTTTCGTGTGCCTGCGTCTTTTCTTTGACCAGCTTGCAGTATATATTTTTTTGTTGTTGAGTGTATTTTTTTCGTTTGTTGTAGTAGATTTTTTTGTTGTTGCAGTATATATTTTTGTTTATTGCAGTAGATTTTATTTTGTTGCAGTAGATATTTTTTAATGTTGTAGCGCACGGTATATATTTTCGTGTGCCTGCGTCTTTTCTTTGACCAGCTACGCACGTCAGCCTGGCATTGCATTGCAGTAACAGCACAACTGCATCAACTACTAGCAAGGCCTTGTTTAGTTTCCCAAATTCACCCTCAAATTTCATTATATGAAAAGAAGATTTCCCATCACATCAAAATGCCGGCACATATATGGAGTACTAAATGTAGATGAAATCAAAAACTAATTGCATAGTTTTATTGTACTTTGCGAGACGAATATTTTAAGCCTAATTAATCAATGTTTGAACAATTATTAGTAAATAAAAACAAAATTGCTACAATGTTCAACAGTGATTTGGGCAACCCCAATTCAGACATCTAAACACGGCCCAGGCTGCCTGCAACTAGCATGTACATGTAGTATGTGCTTGCGTGTATGTGCAACATGTACTATATGTTTGTCTGCAACTATCAAGGCCGTGTTTAGTTTCAAAGTTGGAAGGTGCCAACTAAAGCATTTCGTTTGTATTTGTCAATTAGTGTCCCATCATGAATTAATTAGGTTTAAAGGTTTCGTCTCATGATTTCTCACCCAACTGTGCAATTAATTTCCTTTTTACCTACATTTAATATTCTATATATATATTCAAAAATTTGATGTGATGGTGATATGATAGGAAATCTTTACATTTTTTTAGTTTGGAGGGAAAACAAGGGCCAAGAGCTGCCTGCAACTAGCATGTATGGCCCCGTTCGGCCGGAATTATAAGCCGGCTGAAAAACACTGTTGGCTGATTTTTTGTGAGAGAAAAATACTATTCCGACTGAAAAAACAAGCCGAATAAAACAGATTATAAGGCAGATGAACAAGGCCAGCATCAACTACTAGCAAGCCGCCTGCAACTACTGCAACTAGCAAGCTGCATGCATCGCCATGCATGTGCTTGCGTGCTAGCCTGACCATGCGTCCCCGCACTCCTCCTCGTGACAGTACAGTACATTACCAGAGCAACCTTTGGTCGTCCCGTCTCCATTTTTCACGGCGTCGCGTACGTACTCGGTAGTTCGTAGTAGGGCTGTATGAGCTCGGTCACCTACGCCCTCTCGGCAACTTCGTCGTCGTCGTTAGCGTTACGTGCAATGCAAGGAAGACAGGAACAGGCACAGGAAGACGAGACACGACAGGCACCGCGCAGCGCGACAGGCACCGACGAGCAGGCGCAGCGCAGCAGGGCGTCCGGACGCGCGGAACCTATCCGGACGTCCGGGCGCCAGCGTCACCCTTTATTGGCCAAAGATCCGGTCAAAGTTTTAAAATATTGACCACCAATACTAGTAGGTCCCAAAACACAAATGTTACTACGCGACCGTCGCGGTAGAGCGCGACGGTGCGACCCCCCCCCCCCTCTCTCCCCCGCGGGCGGGCTCGGCCACCGTCTGGGAGGCAGCGGGCGGGGGTGGTGTTGGCCTTGGGAGCCGGGGCGGGAGGGGACGCCTTGGGGGTGGACTTGGGTGGTGCCATGGCGGGAGCCGGGGTGGTGTGGCACGCGCCATTAATTGCTGCAGTAGTGGTGGTGGTGGCGTGCGGTGTGTGCTCTGCTGCCCTTGGTGTCTCTACTTCGGTGGAGGGCGGGGCGCGGGGAGGAGGAGCGCCAAGAGGAAGAAGGGGCTCACGCGATCCCCCAATAGCGCAACGGGTCGCGCGATAACTCTCTCCGTCTCAAAATATTTAATTTGGAACAAAAACTTAATACACATAGGCTTGTATTGAAAATTAATTTCATAATCATATGCATTTATTGAATACTATAACAATTTTCTAATATAAATGTTGGTCAGAGTTATAGATAGAAGACAGTAAATAATAAACAACGACGCGAGGTAGTTGTTAGCATTAAACAAGTGATTTCATATTTCTTCCGTATGTTTATCTTATCTCCTCAAGACAAGGCTAACAAAATTTGATTTAACATTTTCAGATTTTTCTATAATTACTTATGCATTTTCAAAACTCACTTCATACGAAGCTAATTTCTATATTTAAGATGAATACAAAAATATATCACCGGAAAACCTAAACCTATACAACTCCTGCCAACCACAAAACTGGCAAGGGGGTCCCAAAGTAAGTAGACAGGGTCGAAGACTCCAAGTTGGACCCAATGGTTGACACGTGGTCACCGACCATAACAAATGACGACATCGATTTGTAGGTCAGTCAAGCGTATGGAAATTTCAATCCAAGTGGAATCCATACAATAATTTCGGCTCCAAGTGTCATACACATGGGTAGAAAATGGTATACTAGCAGAGATTTTAAGGGTCTTTTGAGTTGAATTTCTAGCAAGCTACAAAACATGCCTGAACAGTCAGTTCCTAAAAGCCTCCTATCTGGTTACACTTACACCCAAGTTGCATTCACAAAGTAAAACACCTCCAATGGTGCTAATGCTACATACTGAATGAATGGATAAAACATACGTACAGAGCCATAATTTGAATATACGACATCACCCTGAATTTTCTGCATGGGCACAATGGGTCCAGGGACGGGCCTCAATTGCAACGCTCAGTGGCGATATTCATGGTGATCACTGGCAGGTGCTCCGACAAATTTTGCCTCTGTATCAAGCTATCACAACGGTTGCCCTCGGAGATGGAAACAGCTGCTCCTTTTGGGCTGATGTTTGGACTCAAGATGAGGCCCTAGCTGACACCTACCCGGTACTTTTCAGTCATTGTACGTTCAAGGAGGCTACGGTATCCCAGATGTTGCAAACCGGCCTGCAACAGACTCTGGTACCGCGCCTGTCTCAACGGGCAAGCTTGGACATGCATCACCTACTACAGATCATCCAGGCCACCACACTTTCGCAAACACCGGACCAACGGACATCTTTATTCAGCAAGGGAGATTCAGGGCTGGACAGTGCTGCTATTTATAAACTGCTGAAAGCCAAGGGCCAACCGGATGACCCCAAGGCTAAGTTCGTCTGGGACAACCATGCACCGCCCAGAGTGCAGCTTTTCATGTGGCTTCTAGTTCAGGGAAGAATCCAAGCACGATCGGTGCTACACACCAAGAGAATACTGGATGATAAAACCTGTGAGGTATGTAACGAGGCCGACGAAACACCGGCGCACATCATCAACGGCTGCCTCATTGCAACTCAGTTCTGGCAGAGGCTTCATCTACCAGAAATGCTGCAACTCACAACTGAATCCTTACATACCATCTCAACGACTGGAAGTATACCCACTGATGAGTTCTCTGCCTTCGTAGCGCTGGGTTGCTGGCACCTGTGGAAGGCCAGGAACGGAAAAGTCTTCAGACAAGAATCCACTTCTGTTGATCAGGTGCTGATAAACTGTAAGATTGCTGCAGAACAATGGAGGTTCAGACTTCCAAGAAAGAAAAAGCAAGTCGCCGACGAATGGTGTCAGATCTTAGAAATGGCTAGAACAGGCCACGGCTGAAACGTTGGACCTTATGCTGCTTTAACCGCTTATGTAAGATTGTAACCATCTCGGTGTTTCTGTACATTATGGGCCATTATAATCAAATAAATCCGGTGGGGAACGCCTCCCAAAAAAAGGTATAAACTTCGATCATTGTGGAATTCAGTCATGCCTGCCGATGCCGGATTTGCTTGTTCCTGCGTGGTGTACGGAGCAGCGACGACGATGCTTGCACCCCACAATTCAACAAATAGCTGTAGTATGGTGGTATGTTGGATCTCCATGCCAGGACTTGAAAGTTCCCTCGAGGTCTTGTGCTCAGAAATGTCTTGTGCTTCCAATTTGCACCTCTTTCAAGGTTATCTTGGGTAGATCATGCTGCTGGGCTGATGAGCACGCTTGGTAACAATTGTAAGCTATCAGCATAGCATCAGTCTTGGGTAATCTCCAGAAGTATACTGGGCGATCATTCGCCAGGAGGTCAGATTGATGCTCGCCAAAGAGAAGCAGGTGCATACTTGTGTAATGTCTGGTGCCTTTGAGAACCCTTTGCCAAAACTGGGGACAAGGGTTGGCTGACCACCAAACAAATTTGCCGCTATGAATGATCTGTTCAACAGGTCCGCCATCTCCATGCATATAGAAACTAGCTCCGGCTGATCCATGGCATCAGTAGTGCTCCCAAACGCGATCGTCTTGAAGAAGTACCAGTAGGCTTCTCGGGGCAAAGGTTTCAGTTCAAGAGCTTGTGCGGTTCCAAAACCTGCAATCTTCTCTGATCGACTTGTAACAATTATTTTACTGACCGGCGTGGTGCGTCGTCCTCTCAGTGCAGGCAGTGTTCTTCTCCACCAGGTGTGCTCATCCACGTCGCCAAGCAGCTCAATCACAACCAGTGATTTCCCGGCTGAACCGAGATCCTGATGTTTAATTATGCAGTTGTCTCCCAGATGAGGCGATTGCTTCCCATCCTTGGTGTCGCCTTCGCTGAGGAATACGATCAAGGAGAAGTGGTTGCGCACCCTCTCGTCCAAGCAGACATGTTCGACGAGGGTGCTCTTGCCGACTCTTGCTCGACCTATCACTGGACACTGGAAGCACGCCCAAATACTCCGCGCGTGGAGGCTCTGGTTCCAGCAAGAAGCTTATGATCCTCTCCTGCTCCGCCTCACGGCCGAACATGCGGTTCTCCAGCCACAGGTGCTCGCTGTGAGGCTCGCGGCGCGTGGGAGGGTAGCAGCTCAGGAACACGATGAGCTCCTTCATGTCGCTGGCCATGCGCTCTAGGACAGTGAGCACCTCTTGCAGCTCCGCCTCCCCCTCGCGTCTCGTGTCTTCTGACGCCGTGTTCGTCGTCCTCGTCGTCGTCGTCGTCGTCCTGGCGGAGAGAGTACACAAGCGCTTCGCCGGATTGAATTGGGACAGGGCGAACGACGAGTGGCCATGGCGACTGAGCTCGCGATCTTGGGCCTTGTCTTGCACAACGCCTTGGCGCTTGAAGGCGCTGAGCAGGTAGTAGCCTCTGTACACGCCTTCCCTCATCAGCTGAAGCTGCCGGAGCATCGCCTGGTTGGTGACGCACCGCCTGTCGGCCTCCTCCACGACGGTCTGGACTCGTAGAAGCACGCGGTGCAGCCGTTGCGGGGTGTCCTCTGTGCGGCCCTTGCGCCGCCGGTGGCAGCACCTATCCACGGTGAAGGATATGGCTCGACCGACGAGGTCTGCGAGGACCGCAGAGACGAGCGTCTCCATTGCGAACGCCGGTGCTTATGGAACGAGTCGTCTCACGTCTGTGCTTATTTTCAGGCCATCTCTAGTTATCTGTATCTGTAACTGGAAGAGTATTCTTCAGTCTCGTGGCTTCGAACTTCTCTTTTAATTGGCCGAAGTACTCTGGTGACCATCCATTTTGGTTGGACCGCTGGTGCCAGGCAAATTGATCAGTCTCAGCCCTAGCCCGTCAAAATTCAACGTCCGAGGATGTTGCCAGGCCGGAGCGGGAGCCGGACTTGCCAGCGCCTGAGCGTCCGTTTCGCTGAAATTTAGCTCAGGCTAATACTTGTGCTGATTTGTTCATTCGTTAAAAGTACTACTGAAGCAGTACTGCAGAACAGGGTGAGCGTTGTAAGGTGCTCCCGCGCCCGTGCCTGAGGCACCTAGCTCGCTCGTCCCGCACCCATCTCGCTCTAGAGGCCGCGCGGGGACCATCCTGAGCTCGCTCCGTTTCACGCGCCAGCATGCACGCAACGGCACCACCGCCAGCAACAGGCGCATGTGGTGACCTACAACGGCACACTAGTAGCAACAACATTTGCTTTCCCGAGAACTACTTTTAAAACATCCAAATGAAATACTGATAACAACATTTGAAACAAATGAAAGACTCGAAACATGCATATATAGCCATAACAACATGTGCAACATCATATATACTTTTGAAACATCCAAATGAAACATTTGCAACATACGTCTGAAGCAAATGAAACACTTGAAACATATGTGTATAGACATTGCAACATGTGCAACACCAAGATCTACTTTTGAAACATCTAGATGAAACATTTGCAACACGCATCTAAAACACCTGAAACACTGGCCTATTTGATACCGATCACGCCTAAAACGCGGTGAGTTATGCCATGCCACACTTGCGGCGAGATTTTCTGCCGCCATACTTCCGTGGCGAGATTGCTTTGGGACTCTGCTGGTTGCCTCGTTTCACGCGTGAACCAAACAAGGGTTTCAAAATCTGTGGCGAGCCATAGTCTGCGGCGTGGAGGTCTATGGCCGCAAACCAAACATCCCCTTGAAGCATAGGCTTGAAACATGCGTATTTTGTCATTGCAACATAAACATGTGCAACATCATGATCTACTTTTACAATATCTCAATCTACTTTGCAACATACCTCTAAAACACCTAAAACACTTGAAACATACGTATGCAACATGCTCTTTCAGCGCAAACATCTCCCTGCTGCTTTGCAAATGGAGGCTCGTTGGCGCATGGAGGTCGCCGCTGCGCTCGGCGGCAACGCGAAACTAGGCGACAGCGCACAGAGGGCGGGTGTGGGAGCAGCACAGGCGGCGATGCGTGTGGAGTTCACCGGTGAGCTCGCCGACAACGCGGATCCGGGCAGCGGCGCAAAGAGGGCCGGGTGGGGGCGACACGGGCGGCGGTGGCGCAGAGGGCAGGTGGGCACGACGCAGGTGACACAGAGAGTGGGTGCAACGTTCGGATGTCGGACGCTCAAGTTAGAGCGTTACATAACTAGATAAGTCGTCACTCGTGTTTATAATACTTATTTCAATGTTTTTTTCAGTTACAAATTGTCAATTAAATTTTCCCTTGTTATCCTAAAGTTGACGGTCGCTACAGAAAAATAAACCATCAGTTTCACCTGCTTTTATCCTTAAAATCAAACATAGATAGGTTTAGAGGCTTTAAACTAACGAATTCATCAAGTCTTGGTGAATATTTTTGCATGCAGGCTGATTTAACAAGAATACGGGCGTCAGAAAATCAAGACTATTTGCGATGAAAACCGACTCCACTAGCCTCACATCCATCATCCACAACTTACCGCCAAAGATCGACGGCAGAGGGGTTCATTGGGTGTCGACTGATCTCCCTAGATCGGGCGACCTGTGGGATCAGGCTGTCAGTCTCCTCTCGAACGTTGAGGATCATCTTCACCGTGTATTCGAGTCGGTTTGGATTGGAGGGATGAGATGAAGCCGTGCCATGATTCATAGGCCCACGGGGTGCCAGTCTATTCCAATTTCCAAGAGAGGTCTCCTCCGACGATTCATGCTCGTCCAACTCTGGTGGGTAGTGGACTAGTGGTAGACGGCGGGCGACGAGGTGGGTCCTCCTCTTCCTCCTGCTCCTGATCCTCTCCTCATTCCTTTCTCGGATTGAGACGTGGTGGTGGCTGGGTTAGGGTTTTCGGTTCGGTGTCGTCGGGGAGAGCTCCATGGCCGGTGGGCTTAGAGGAGCGTCTGGCGGCCGCAGTAGGCTCGGCGGCGGTGTCGGGTAGAGCATGCTCCGCCACAGATTCGCTATGATCTGCTTCTGTTATTAGGGCACGTACAACGTGTCTTTTCTGCTCGTCTGTATACGGTGTTTTTTGCAGAACGGTCCCTCACGAGTCAGGAGACGGCCGAGCTCGTCGTCTCGTGAGCCGACGAGGATGGCTTGTGCTCCGAGGCTCGAAGCGACAAAATCGCCGCGTTGTACAGAGGGTCGTCGCCGAGAGTGGATCAGGTGCGCCCGATGCTCCTCGCCTCGCGCGCACCCATCTCTTCTCCGCATTGTGCCGCGGCTAGATGCAGGACAACGCAGGGCGAACCGGCGAAGGGCGACGCCACAACGGGTTGCTTGATCTGGCCTCGCGATTCCTTTGCCTCCTGCAGCATCAGGCCGTGGTGAGAATCGTGTGCTCGTGGTCTTCATGGAGGTTTTCTGGTTCAGCTGCAGGAAAGGCCTGACGGCATGCGGTCCGCGTGCACGAGCACGTCTTGGCAGAGGCAGGTGCTAGCAAGAGAACAGAGGCGTCCACAACCTGTTCGACACAATGCCCAAACGGAACGTGTTGTTCTGAGTGACAAGTTCAAGAACATGGCTGATGTGAGCCTGCCATTTTTCCTATGACTGAACTAATCAGTCATTTCTTATTCTTATATAATATAATTATTATATTGTAATCGTGTTGCTTTTATCTATCATTGATACGTTTTCTATCAAATAGCTACACAATGGTATACAAATATTTATTTATAGTTGATTCTAGCTAAATGCAGAGCATTAAACAGTTTAGAGACGGAACCTCGTCTGTGAGTTGTATGATCTATCTTTATACCTGTCTGTATGATAAATTCGAGGTGTTTAGGGACGGACCCCTGTCTGTGGGTTGTACATGCCCTTAGGGCATGAGATTTCGATGTTGAATGTCTTGTGTGATCCCAAGACGATTGTTTAGGCCATGATTCCAGTACGCACGTGTAGTAAGCAATTGATAAGCCACTTTTTGATTTGTTTAAGTGTGGTTCGTGCATCCATATACATCTGGAGAACTGCAGCAGCTTATAATGTCTTCGGGATCAATTCAGTGCCATTGTTTAACTAGATTGTATATTCCCAATTGTTATTATAAAATATAGGCGCCGTGAACATAATCTTATTGCCTCATGTTTTGTCTACCATTGCTTCACTGTACATTTCCTCTCTGCTTTTGTTATTTGTAACTTCTATGTAACATGACTGGAAAAAAGTTGTTCCATGAATGAATTAGGAAAAATGTCTCATAAGAAGGGATTTTTTTGGATCTCACTTGGGATGCGTGACAAGGTCATAGGATGACTCCTAGTAGCCTATACGATCTATAACACCCCCGGCCCTTCATTTTTGCCTACTTAGATAGCAAAAGGTGTCAAAACCAGGGGCAATGGTGTGTTTACATTGTCAAAACGGGTCAATGATGCCACTTCTCCTGTCCTCCAGCACTATTGGGGCAACTCTAGCTTACGCCAGCACCTGATTTAAATTACCGAGCATTTGTTTGTCCTTACATTCTCTGCTACATTTTATTATTAGCTTGCACTTTTGTTCTTTGTTCTTCATCATGTGTCATTCTCATCTTTTGCACTGTCTGTTCACGTTACCTTCGACGTTCGCTACATTTGGGCTCCTGCTGCGAAATTACCTGTATTTTCAGGTATCAAAAGTTGATTTAGGATGCTGTAAATTGTCTTATGGTCACTATACGCTTGGAGGACAATATTGATGACAACATGCGTATATTTTGCTTTGTTTTTCAGGGTTAGGAAAATGTTGATAACAGAGCATCTGACAACCAAGCGCAAGGGAACCCGTGAGCACAAAGCACACTTGATTGTAGCCAAGATGCTAGTAAAGAAGGAGCCCCGATGCCCGGTGAGTCACTGATTGCAAGTTGTCATGCCAGGTCTTCCTCCTCTTTTGCCAATCGCAAGTATTTACAGTTTACTGTTATAAACTCACAATTGGTTTATTGTACCATGCTTCTTTAATTATCTAGGATCCATCTGTTCGGATACTGTATCTGAAGCTGGATATGATAACACGAGCAAATCTGGTGATAGTTCGTTAAGTGAATTCAATCAGCGATTTGCTTTAGTACTTCATCAATGTGTTGTCTCTGTTGCCTCATTCATTGGTAATTATATGTTATATGGCCTTTATTCTCCACATCTTTATATAATTTGGCCGGACCTGATGGTTGAAAGTATGATCATCTGCAGAAGGTACCATGATATTCGGATGTACAGGCATATTCATCCCACCAAGATCAGATGCTGATCCTACAAATGTTCTGACTTCAGCTAGCTTGGTTAGGTCTTCTGACGATGAAAACAAGATCATTGATAACTTGACGGTTGGTGTTGCTAACTTCTATGTAGTCTACTTATTTTCCTTGCTGATTTACTATAGTAAGAGTAATTACTCTTGTTACTTAATCGATTGTTGCAGATTAAAGTGCGCCTTCCAGATGATCTAGTTGTCATTGGGTGGTTGCACCATTATGATTTGAAGTATGATATTGCTGTTGTCAACATTGAGTGTCTTCATGGTTTTTGCGCACCGAAAATCAGTTATATACTTCAGTTGCAATATGAGTCCACTTATGTAGTAGTCGTGCGGCGGTGTTTCGACTCAGGCATGTTAACAACCACACATGGAATTGATATTGGCAGACTAAGCGATGAACTCTGTGAACTTGATATGGTGAGCTGTGGTTCTCTTACTTTTCTACGTGGCAGAAATTATTAATCTGCATTACTTAGCCTAACCATGCATACACTGAACTATATTGTCACTTGTGTAAATTTCATTTGTCCTCTGTAATTTACTTCATTGTCACTTCTTTCATGCCTGGCTTCGATTGGAGATCCCCTTTTTGGTTTTAATGGGAGCTTTGCTAGAATGAACTATCGTGAAGGCGAAAGGGCTGTATTTCTACCACGGGACAAAATTATTGAATGCTTGGAGCATTTTGGATTTAGGTTAGTCTTAGTATTAGTTTCTGCGGCTTTCACATGCTTGTCTGTCCACTATTTTATACTGCATCCCATTCTTATTTAAGCTGGAGCATTTTGGAGTTAGGTTGGTGTTTCTGGACTTCCACTAATGTTTCTGTGATTGGCTTTCACATGCTTGTCTGTCCACTGTTATATCCTGCATCTCACTCTTATTTGAGCTTTTAAAGCAGTCCATTTTATAGCCCTTTTTTATAATATTTTTTAGTTCATCCTATTGGACCACTAGCTATGTGGTACTGATCTGTATCTTAATGATGTTTCTTACTGGTTCTGCATCTATGGTCTTTTAGCAGTGGCACAATTAAATATTGGTAGTTACTTGGACAATTGTGCCCTGCCGTGTTGGCATGCATTCTAAACTAGAGTATGATTCTTGTTTCAATGCTGAAGCTAATACATCTTCTTAAGTGAAAGCATGGTCAATTTGTTATCCCAAATTACAATACAAACCGTGTAACATACGTCTATGACATCCTTGGATTAGGTGTGATTTTTTTATCCATTATCTTTAGTTGTGAATTATTTGTAACCTGGTGGCTCTGTTTCCAACCTTGCCCCTGTCTGGTGGTCCAGTTTGTGATTGGGTGTTATTATTCTTTCTGTGATTTATCATGACATGTTTTGTCCTCTCTGTGCAGGACTGACATTAATCAAGGGGGCTGTGGTACAAAAAAAATCAGTCACAAGTGAGATATAAAAACATACCACACTGGGCATTGCAAGATACAATTATCCCATACCAGATAACATGAGTAGACGTGGTGTGTAATTGCTCCTAGTTTTCCTGCGTACCTCTTATGTGAACGCTTTGGCAGCTATATTCAAGCACCTTTGTATCATGTTTCTTTAAACATGTGATTTTTTTGCTATGTGTGTGTACAATTTGTTTGAAGATAAATTTGAGGGTGATATCTGGAGTACACTCAATAAAGAACTTGGTTCAACTTTGTCTGAATGCATTGTCGCGCTCGCATCATTTAATGGTGATTATAGTCTGATACACTCAGTTGCACATTACTGTTTTATATTTTTATATTAGATCGATAATTAATGGCCAAATTATGATCTATGCAGAAGGTGCAAGGCATTTTGCTTGCACAGGCGTATTTATAGACTGTTACCCTGCAAGAATTCTCATTTCAGCAAGTCTTGTTAGAAGTTCTGATGATAAAAGCAAGATTTATGATAACTTGCGGGTTAGTACTGGTATGTTTGATCATTATTTGCTCTAGAGAGAATTATGAAAATGGCCTCAAAACCAATTGCGTTTAGGAAACTGGCCCTTTTTTTTGAACTTAGCAATTTGGCATCAAAACCAAAGTTCCTTTGGAAAATGGCCTTCTATTAGTTTTCACCTCTAACGGTGTTAACTTTTCAGTAAAAAGACCATTTTACCCTTGAGAAAAAAATAAAAAACAGAGCTTTATGTATTTATTGTATATTTTGACAGCATATATCTTTGTTGTAAAGGAAGTACCTGAAGGGACTAAGGAAAGTCCTGGTGGGCCTTGGCAATTTATTGGTCTTCTCCCACTCTTTGATCCTCCTCGCCATGACAGTGCTGAAACTATACGCAGAGCTCTTGACCTTGGAGTCAGTGTAAAAATTATTACAGGTGCCTCTTTTTACGCACTATTTAATATCTTCTAAATGGCAAGGAGTTGCTTAATTTATAGAGTTAGGTTGTGTTTAGATGTTTCAAAGTTCTAAAAATTTTACAAGATTTCTCGTCACATCGAATCTTTGACATATGCATGGAGCATTAAATATAGGTAAAAAATAACTAATTACACAGTTTGGTTGTAAATCACGAGACGAATCTTTTGAACCTAATTAGCCTATGATTGGACACTAATTGCCAAATAAAAACGAAAGAGTTATTGTGCTTCCAAAAATTTTACAACTCCATCTAAACACAGCCTTAGAACTGATGCGCATATCCACTTGCTATCCTCAGTAGCTGGGAGCAGTTAATTAGAATTCTTTATTGTAATTGACCTAAAGTGGTAATTAGCATGTTAAACTATCAACTAGAGATTGCCATCTTTTTGCTTCATTTCCTCAGATCATTATGAATCCTTTCAAATCCTTTTTAGGTGATCAGTTGGCTATAGCTAAGGAGACTGGCCGGAGACTAGGAATGGGCACAAACATGTATTCTTCTTCACCATTGCTGGGTGACAAAAAAGAAGGTGACATTGCAGTTCTACCAGTGGACGAGTTGATTGAACAAGCGGATGGGTTTGCTGGAGTTTTCCCAGGTGACAATTAACTATCTATTTGTATCATGGTGTTTCTTGCTCTAACTTGTTTTGTTTCACAGAGCACAAATATGAGATTGTTGTGATTTGTGAACATGTTGTGTGACCTTGTTTATGTGAGAACTAAACTATGGTGGATTTGTGAACATGTTGTGTGACCTCGTTTATGTGAGAACTGAAACTATGGTGAATTTGTGAACTATGCATTTGTGAAATATATGTGGCTGAATGTGATAATATACTCTATATATATATATATATATATATATATATATATATATATATATATATATATATATATATATATATATATATATATATATATATATACACACGCGCTATTCTACACTGAGCTGTTATACTGAACAAAACATTATTAATGTTCAGTAGTCGCGTTTCAGTATTATTCAGTATTTCATGGTACTATGCGTAGTACTGACTGATACTGAACACAGTTCAGTAGTGCTCAGTATTTTTTAGGTCAGTTTTGACTTGTGGTGTAGAATAATAGTTATTGACAGCCTAGGGTGGAGCCCTGGGCTGTCAATAACTATTGGAAGCCCTAACCAGCCACCCCTCTAGCCTGCTGACACGCGTGCAGCTGGCCTGACACGTGCAAGTGGGGACCTAGAGATCCAACCAACAAGATGCATAAAATCTCATGTCTGACTGCGCAGAAATATTTTTGTCGCGATGATCCATAAAAACCAGTGTTTGAGTGAATTAAAACCAGTTCGTTGCCGCATAAAAATCTTTCCGCCAGCAGGCCTGTCACCTGACACACAGGCTGACATGCATGCATCTACTTTAATTTCTTCCATTTTTCCGCGATAATTCCTCAATGAAGTATCTGATTCAAAAACGATTTTCACCATTAAACTCCTGACATTTTTGTGCACGATTCAAGACCCATTGTGAATATACTTTTGAACTTTTTTAAAATTCATAAATTTGAAATTTGAATTGTGCCACATGATGGCTGATTGGATGCATATAATCACTGGTCAAGATACATAGAAAAGGTTTGAAAAATATTGCATACAGTCACTGGTCAAGATGCATACAAATGTTTAAAATTGATAAATTTAAAATTTAAATCGTGCCACATGATGGCCGATTAGATGCATATAGTCACTGGTCAAGATGCATACAAAAGGTTTGAAATATATTGCATAGTCACTGGTTAAGATGCATATAAAGGTTTAAAATTCATAAATTTGAAATTTGAATCGTGCCACATGATAGCAGATTGGATGCATATAGTCACTGGTCAAGATGCATACATGATAGCCGATTTGAAATTTGAAAAATCTCAAGTGATGATGATCCGATTCTAGAGTCAATGGTCAAGATACACAGAAACGATTTTGACGCCAACATTGCATAGAAACTAGCAGTTCAATGAAATAGAAACCTAGTCAACAATGCATATAACCCTTACAACACAGAAAATGAGCACTATCTATAATGGTACTAACCCACAACACGCATATAACTCATCTCATTCAAATGTATAAACACAACATACAACAAACTAATTATTTACATTAACCCATCGGCTACATCAAAGATCAAACTACGTCGTCGTGCCCTCATCTCGGGCCACGTAGCCGCCGTGCCCAGGGTCAAACCGCTGCCGGCTGCATCTCTCCGATCACATGGACTTCAATTTCCAGTGTGTCCCTCTTTTTTCTCTCATTCTTGCTGCTCCAGTTCCTGTAAGATCAAAATAATGATAATTAATCCAGAGCCATGCATAAAAGTGCGAGTACGTAGCTTATGCATTCAAGTGCAAAAAAAGTAAAATTGTCTCTCGTTGGATACATTAATATTCTTCGTTGCATATATACATAAAAAGGTTCTAAAAATACATTAATATCCAATATGCTCCCCGAGTAGTCCGTGTTGGACGCTCTGGCAGCCACCGCCGGCCGGCGAGTCCGCGCCAACCCTCCCAATGGCACCACCGGGATCTGAGGAGGGCCACGAGACCTCCGCGGTCATTGTCCAAGTATAAAACCACACAAATCAGAGCATAAAACTTTTATCTAGTCCAAGTAGTATAATTGCATAATGATGCATAAAATTGTAAACAAATGTTGAATAAAAAGTAGACTTTAATAGCTTAGTGATTTACAAATAGTGCATAGCTAATAAACCAAGCAGTACGTAATAGGTAAGAAATGAATGCATAAAACTTACAAGTTCATAGCATAGTTGGAGAAACAAAAATATAAATATTATTTAATCATACCAATTGGAGGCTGACAATTTAGGAGAAACAAATAAATGTTATACCATGTATAAAAACAACAATTATTATGCATTCATAGAAAACCAACAATGCGTACAAACACACTAAACATAGTGAAGCGGATTATGGTAACAAGAGAAAAGAAAAGACATTTATTGCGAGCTGCAGTGCTCGTGGGGGGCTCCGGATGCTCACCGTGCCTGCCACTCTACCATTGATGCATCCTCATAGTGCCTCGAGAAGAAGTTCACAGGGGGCATCAGCAAGCAAGCAAAGAAACAATGGTTAAAAAATAAAAAGAAATTAAAAGCGGGCACCTGCTGCTTGCTCGAGGCCCAAGCATGCCGCACGCCATGGCTGTCCTTGCATCGTCGCCCAAACCAAACCTCCATCCTGGATCCCTGCGTGATAAATCAAGCACCTTCGATCAAGCTGCGCCGCAGCCAGGCATGATAAATCACATAAAGTTCGCATGAAAATTTATGCATGTAAGCATAGTAACTAAAGGAAAGCAAAAATATTTTTTAAGAACAAAACTAGCATTCGTGAGGGAAAAAACAGAACTGAATTGTAAACAAATATTGAATAAACTGTAAACAAATGTTGAATAAAAAGTAGACTTTGATAGCTTAGTGATTTCCAAACAGTGCATAGTAGGTAAAAAATGAATGCATAGCAAAGTGTTTTAACAACGCATGGAAGCATGTTATAACAATGTATGTCAAAGTATTCTAACAACGCATACAAGCATGCTCCAACAATGTATAGAATTGTGTGGAAGTATATAGATAACTATTCCAACGCATACAAATGTTTTTCTATTTTGGGAGACAACACACGGTACATCATAAACAAAAAGTAATCCTGCTATGTCATGCATACAAATCTATGCGGACTTTTATGCATGACTCTTGAGGGAGGGTGAAAGTCCCTAGTTTGGTTTTGGCTAATTGATGAAACCTAGGACTAACCTTTGTATCTAAGTGGATGATTTAGATAAAGGTGGTCATTGAATATGAGACATGACATTGACTCATATGACCAAGATGGTGAAGACCAAGATGAGGCTTGGCTCGATGGACCGGTTGTAAAGGTGAAGGGCAAGTCGAGGCTTCGAAGCGAAGGACCATGCGATGGTGAAGCTTGAGCAAGACTTGGTGCCGACGGACCGATGCAACGGTGAAGAGCAAGTGAAGTCAAGGTCGATGGATCGAGACGGTCATGTGATGATATGAAGTGGATCATATCATTTGGAGAAACAAAATGGGCTCAAGGCAAAGGTATAACCATAGGGCCATTTTGTTTTACACTCAAGACACCATAGAGGGTGTGAGTGGTTTAGGATCGATAGCCGAACTATTAAGAGGGGAAATCTTATCGGTTATTCGACGCATGGGTGCCACTAGGTGAATTCATGAAGTGCATTGCATGTAGGGCCTAGTGAGCTAACTGGAAAACCTTTGAAAATGATTGAGAAAAAGCTAACACACAAGCACATGGAGATGTACACTTGATGGTGTTGGCACATTTGCAAAGGTGGCGTTGGTCACGCTGTGGTTTGCGGGTAGAGAAGGGTTTGGTTCCTTCTCCCTCCCGCCGAGCGTGCGAGCGCGGGATTCAGGCGATTTCGGGGAAATGAAATGCCTATTTTCCATTGCGCCGGAAGTCGGAAAAGAAACGGAGGCGAACGCGGTCACAGAGGTGACCGGACGCTGCACCGGACGCGGTCAGTTTCGACCGGCGCGTCCGGTCAGTACAGCGTCAGGGTCTGGCACGCGAGCTAGGGTTTGACACCGGCGCGTCCGGTGACCCACGGGACCGGCGCGTCCGGTCTGGCGAACAGCGAGTCACGAAGTCTTCGGACGCGGTGCGCGTCCGGTCCCTCACCATCGGACGCGTCCGGTGGTCCAGGGAGCTTACTGGACTCGCACCGGACGCGGGTACTGTGGCGTCCGGTGGTTGCGAGGAGCGCGTCCGGTCATCTCTTCGCGCGCGCGGGTTCTGTGCGCACCGGCGCGTCCGGTGGTTCGCAACAGCGCGTCCGGTCGCTCGTTTGACCGTTGGCGCGCAGTGACCGTTGGAGGATCTAACGGACAAATTTGAAATCAGTGGACACGTGGACGTCGCAGAGGCACCGGACGCGGTGAAGCGCGTCCGGTCTGTTACGACCGGCGCGTCCGGTGGTCCCGCGAAAAACGTGAGTGGAGTTGCAACGGCTCTATTTGTTTGGGATGCTTATAAATACTTGTTGGCCGGCCCTTGGGGAGGTCTCTTGGCATTTCTAACACTCTTGTGCATCCTTTGAGCTAGAACTACTCCTCCCACTCATCTCCCTTGCTTGATTGCAAATCAAAAGTGAGATTGAGTGATCCCAAAGTGCATTGCATAGCTTGAGGGCATCTAGTGGCACTTGTGGGTGGTTTAGCCGGTGGATTTCTTGTTACTCTTGGAGAGTACCGCTCCTAGCCGGCTTGGAGATTGTTGGAGGCGTTGGCAAGAGAAGGTGATTGTTCTTGGCCACCTCCGGTTGTTTGTGAGAGGTTCTTGTGCTTTCCTCGGCGGGACGCCAAAAGCAACTCTAGTGAATTCCGCGTGTCATTGAGTTACCTCACTTGAGAGTGGTGTCTTGCGGTGCCTTACGGGGCGTGCCTTGAGGGGCAAGTGACTTGAGGGTCACACCGAGGAACCATCTAAGTGTTGGTCGACACAACCGGTGACGTAGCTTGTCGGTGCACAAGTGAACACCGGGTGAACAAATATTGTGTCTCTTGTCTCCCGGTGATTGGTCTTCATATTGTGTTGTTGTCAATATTGATTGATTGTATATCATCTTGGTGATTGGCAACATCTTCACTTCACCGTCGGTATAATAATCACAATCCTCTCTCTTGCATTTACTTTCACTAGTTTATATTGTGTAGCTTTAGTAGTAGCTTTGCTTGTAGTGTTAGCTTGTTCTCTAGTGTAACCTTAGTGACATAGCTCTTGTGTGAACTAGAGATCTTAATCTACTAGACTTGTGGATAGGAGGCTTGCATCACAACCTTTGGCTAAGCAAAACTCGCTTTACGCCGTTTGTTATTCTAACAAGTTTGCTTAGTGGTTCTTGTAGAATTTTTAATAGGCTATTCACCCCCCCTCTAGCCATCTAGGACCTTACAAGTGGTATCGGAGCCGTGGTCACCGTTTTAATCAAGGCTTAACATCCTTCGGTGTGAAAAATGGCTCAAATTGTGTTCAATCATGTTGGGGGCAAGCCACCGTTCTTTGATGGTGTTAGTTCTTTTGCTCATTGGAAGAGAAAAATGACAATGTACCTTGGTTCTATTCATGAGAGAGTATTGCAAGTCACCGAGAATGATTTTGCTATCATTGATCCCGATCATCTCACCGATGAAGATAGAGCAAATAGAACATGCAATAGAATGGCTCTTAATACACTTTACAATGGTATTGACACAAAAGTATTTGAGGGCATCAAGGATTTAGATTTGGCAAATGAAGTATGGACAAGGTTGAGTGAAACATATGAGGGCACTAAGGTTGTGAAGAGTGCCAAGCTATATGGGCTCAAGAGTGAGTTTGAGAACTTCAAGAAAAAGGATGATGAAACAATCATTGAAATGTTTCATAGATTGCAAGTGATAGTCAATGATCTCAAGAGCTTAGGGCACAAGACTCAAGATCAAGATTTTTGTCACAAGTTCTTATTGAGCTTACCTAGAAGATTCAAGATGTTGATCATGATGTTACAAAGAGATGGGCTTGAAGCAATGAAGCCTAATGATTTGCTTGGTGAAGTCTTGACCTATGACAAATATGATCAAGATGTTGATGACAAGGAGAAGGTGGAAGATGAGAAGAAGAAGAAGACCGTGGCATTCAATGCCACCTCCTCCAAGGGCAAAGCTACCATCTTTGAAGAAGAAGAAGATAACAATGAAGATGGGGAATTTGAAATTGATGATGAGGCACTTGCTCTTGTAGTCAAGAAGATGGGTCACATGTTCATCAAGAGAAGAGGCTTTAAGAAGAGAAATGACAACTTCAAAAGAAATGAGCAACAAAGAAAGTGTTTCAATTGTGATAGCACCGAGCACCTTCAAGCGGAATGTCCTTATGATAAGAAGAAGAACAAAAAGGACAAGTTTGAGAAGAAGAAGAGAGAGGCCAAGATGACATTCAAGAAAGGCAAAAATGGTGCCTATGTGATCACTTGGGAAAGTGAAGACAATGAAGAAGAAGAAGAAGAATCATCCAACAAGGCTTTTGCTTCCATTGCTATCAACAAGAAGCCATCATTATTTGATTCATCCTCTTCATGCTTCATGGCTAAAGAAGCTAAGGTATTATATGATGAGAGTGATGATGAAAGTGAAATGGAATATGCTCATGATAGTGATAATGATAATGATAATGAAAATGATGATGATGAACCAACTAAAGAACAACTATATGACTTGATGCAACAAACTAGAGACATAGCCATTGCCAAGGACAAAGAGTGTAAGAAGCTTTCAATGAAAGTAGCAATACTTGAGAAAGTCCTTAGTGAGCTTAAAACCACTCATGAGAGTCTAGTGGAAGACCATGAGGATCTTGATAAGGCTCATTCCAAGCTTGAAAAAGCTCACTCATTGCTACTTGAGCAACAAGCTAAGAAGAAGGTTGTTGTATCATGTGATATAGGTGTTACATGTGATATAATTGATGAATCCATTAATGAACCTATCATCATGTCAAATGCTAACCCTTCTTGTAGCTCTTCATCCACCACCACTAACTCTACCTCCACTACTAGTGATGGTTTCACTTGTGATGCTTCACTAATGGTTGAGAATGAGACTCTCAAGAGAGAGGTGGATGAGCTCACTCACGCCCTAGGCAAGGCCTATGGTGGTGAGGCCCGCTTGCTTAAGTGCTTGGGTAGCCAAAGGTTCTCTCTTAACAAAGAGGGATTGGGCTACACCCCAAGAAAGGCAAGTCGGCCTTTGCAACTCCAAAGCTTAGCTTTGTGAGGGGCAATGGTCGGTTTTGCAATAGATGCAAGCAAGTTGGGCACCTAGAGCATAATTGCAATAAAAAGAACCAAAGCAAGAACCTTGTTAATGCTATACCTTTTGATTCTTGCTATGTGCTTACCAAGGGTGTGAAGGGTGTGCAAGCTAAGTTTGTTGGTACACCAATTGTGGGCCCAAAGAAGAAGGCTATTTGGGTACCAAAGAGCTTAGTTACTAACCTACAAGGACCCAAACAAAAGTGGGTACCTAAACTTCATTGATTTGCTTGTAGGTCAATTACAAAGCCGGAGGAAGGCATTGGATTATTGATAGTGGGTGCACTCAACACATGACCGGTACATCAAGAATGTTTGACTCAATCAATGACAATGATAGTGGTGTTGATTCTATCACATTTGGCAATAACAAGAAAGGCAAGGTTATTGGCTTGGGAAAGATTGCAATATCGAATGACATGAGTATCTCCAATGTGTTGCTAGTTGAAAGCTTGGATTTCAATCTTCTATCCGTGGCACAAATATGTGATCTAGGCTACAAATGCATCTTTGGGGTTGATGATGTGGAAGTTATTAGTGTGGATGGTTCAAATGTGGCATTCAAGGGCTTTAGATATGAGAATCTCTACCTAGTTGACTTCAATGCTAGAGAAACTTCTTTGACAACTTGCTTAGTCTCCAAATCAAGCATGGGTTGGCTTTGGCATAGAAGGCTTGGTCATGTTGGCATGAAACAATTGAAGAAGCTTACAACTCACAATCTTGTCAATGGCTTGAAAGATGTTGAATTTGAGAAGAATAAGCTTTGTAGTGCATGTCAAGCCGGGAAGCAAGTTGGAAGCTCACATCCAAAGAAGAGTACAATGAGCACATGCAAAGCATTTGAGTTGATGCACATGGATCTTTTTGGACCAACAACATATACAAGCATAGGCGGCAACAAGTATGGATTTGTCATAGTGGATGACTTCACAAGATTCACATGGGTATTCTTTCTTAGTGACAAAAGTGAAGTGTTTGACACCTTCAAGACATTTCTCACTAGAGTTCACAATGAGTTTGAGGTTAGAATCAAGAAAGTGAGAAGTGACAATGGAAGTGAGTTCAAGAACACAAGAATTGAAGAACTTTGTGATCATTATGGTATTGGACATCAATTTTCGGCCAAGTACACTCCACAATCAAATGGTCTAGTTGAGAGGAAGAATAGAACATTACTTGATATGGCTAGATCAATGCTCCATGAGTACAATGTGAGTCAATCATTTTGGGATGAAGCAATCAATACCGCTTGCTACTACATCAATAGACTATATTGTCATCCATTGCTAGAGAAGACCCCATATGAGCTACTTCATGGAAGAAAGCCAAATATTTCTTACTTTAGGGTGTTTGGTTGCAAATGCTATATCTTGAAGAAAGGCACTAGATTGGGAAAGTTTGACAAGAGATGTGATGAGGGGTTCCTACTTGGTTATTCAACTACAAGCAAAGCCTATAGAGTTTGGAACAATTCAAGTGGCATTCTAGAAGAAGTCCATGATGTGCAATTTGATGAAACCAATGGGTCACAAGATGAAGAAGAAAATCTAGATGATATTGGTGGAACTCTATTAGTGGAAGCAATGAAGAACATGGATATTGGAGACATTAGAGCAAAGCAAGTAATTCAAGATGATGATAAAGATCAAGTGCTCAATTCACCATTCAAGCAAGTTAGTGACTCTCAAGTGCAAGATCAAGGAGCTAGTCCTTCTCATCAAGATACATCAAGTGATCAACCAAGATCAAGCAATCAAATGCAAGTACTCCAACCACAACATATTGCAAGAGATCACCCAATTGATAGTGTTATTGGTGATATTAGAAGTGGTGTGCAAACAAGATCAAGATTGGCTATGTTTTGTGAGCATGCATCATTTGTGTCAACCATAGAACCAAAGAAGATAGAAGAAGCTTTGAGGGATGCCGATTGGATCATGGCTATGCAAGAAGAGCTTAACAATTTCACAAGAAATGATGTTTGGGAGTTGGTAGAAAGACCAAATGACTACAATGTGATTGGAACCAAGTGGGTGTTCAAAAACAAGCAAGATCAAGATGGCATTGTAGTGAGAAACAAAGCAAGACTAGTTGCTCAAGGTTACACTCAAGTAGAAGGTCTTGACTATGATGAAACATATGCTCCCGTGGCAAGATTGGAGGCAATAAGGATTCTATTGGCTTATGCTTGTGCACACAACATCAAACTATATCAAATGGATGTCAAAAGTGCATTTCTCAATGGGATTATCAATGAGTTAGTCTTCGTTGAGCAACCGCCCGAATTTGAAGATGACAAGAAACCCAACCATGTGTACAAGTTGAAGAAGGCTTTATATGGCTTAAAGCAAGCACCTAGAGCATGGTATGAGAGGCTAAGGGATTTTCTTCTCTCTAAGGGATTCAAGATGGGCAAGGTTGATACAACTCTATTCACCAAGAAGATTGGAAATGATCTATTCATAGTGCAAATATATGTTGATGACATCATCTTTGGATCAACCAATCAAGCTTATTGTGAAGAATTTGGTGCTATGATGGCCAAAGAGTTTGAAATGTCTATGATTGGTGAACTTAGCTACTTCCTTGGTCTCCAAGTCAAGCAATTGAAGAATGGGACATTTGTGAGTCAAGGGAAATACATAAGGGACATGTTGAAGAAGTTTGGAATGCAAGATGCAAAGCCAATTTCAACTCCAATGGGTACAAATGGTAATTTGGATTGTGATCTTGATGGCAATATGGTGAATCAAAAGGAATATCGGTCTTTGATTGGAAGTCTACTCTATGTCACCGCATCAAGGCCGGATGTCATGTTTAGTGTTTGCATGTGTGCTAGATATCAAGCCTCTCCTAGAGAGAGTCATCTCACGGCCGCAAAGAGAATATTGAGGTACTTAAAGCAAACAAGAGATGTTGGACTATGGTATCCCAAGGGGTCAAAGTTTGAATTGATTGGATATTCGGACTCCGACTATGGGGGTTGCAAGATCAATAGAAAGAGCACAAGTGGCACATGTCAATTACTTGGAAGATCACTTGTGTCATGGTCCTCAAAGAAACAAAATAGTGTGGCAATCTCTACCGCCGAAGCCGAATATGTGAGTGCGGGGAGTTGTTGTGCACAATTGCTATGGATGAAATCAACTTTGAAGGATTATGGTCTCAACTTCAAAAATGTGCCATTGCTATGTGATAATGAGAGTGCAATCAAGATGATACAAAACTTGGTTCAACATGGAAGAACAAAGCATATTGACATAAGACATCATTTCATTAGAGATCATCAACAAAAGGGAGATATTGCCATTGAAAGTGTTGGCACCGATGATCAACTTGCCGATATTCTCACTAAGCCACTTGATGAAAAGAGGTTTTGCAAGCTAAGGAATGAATTGAATATTCTTGATTTCTCAAACATGAGTTGAATGCACTCCATCCACTTATTGACATGCCTCTCCTTCGACATTGCAAGGTAAAAGTTGATTGACATGTCATTCATTCTATGCTAAGGACCTTGTTAGAGCATGTAGAGATAATAAGTGGTATGCATTAGCATTCATGATAAATCAAATGAATTTGATGGATATATGTTACCACTATTGCCTCTATGTTTGATTTGATCTAGTGGTGGCATATGACATGTTTGTGAGCTTGCACAGCTAGTGTTGAATCTAGGATATTTGCTACAAGTGTTTAATTCAACATAGGCAAGATAACCCTTATTATGAGGTGTGAAGAAGCTTGTCTTTGGTTCAAATCGAATTAAATATCTTTGGCAAGTGTTCTAGGTTGAACCAAAATTGATGAATTTTAACCTACTCCATCGAACATTTTTTTTCTCTCCACAATTTGATCCCATTTTTGGGTAAGTTGTTGACAAAGGGGGAGAGAAAAAGATGATTCAACATGATAAAGGGGTAAATAAAACTTTTGATGCACACGAGTAGGGGGAGCAAGCTCATAAACAAAGTTGTTGCATTTGTTTGTGCATTTTCATATGACTTGCTCATTGCACATGTATTTAAATTCAATATACATGCTTGTGTGGTGCAATGCTAGTATAGAACTTGGATGATGAAATGATCTACTAGCATGCATAGGAATAGTTTTACATGTGGTATCTAGACATGCCTAAGGTTTTTACAAGTGGTCCAAGAACCTTTACATATAATGTTGATCTCACGGGGTTCTTGAGTTTTGTTGGATGTCTAGTTACTTCATGATGCTAAGGATGGTGTAAAAGGCAACTTCGATTGGTATCACGCTTCAAAGGTCCATTTCTTACACCTTAGCATCATTTTGGTAGGATTACTCTCCCAACACGTCTATCCATGCATATGTGCAAAGCCTTCAATCCAAACTCTATGCACAAATGTAGGGGGAGCTAATGCCACCAAAACCGAGCTTGTGATAGTTGTCCAAACTTTACTTATGAGCAAAATGATTGGACAAGTATGACAAGTTCAAAACTTTTATTATCAAAATCATCTTTGTGAGGGTTGTCATCAATTACCAAAAAGGGGGAGATTGAAAGTCCCTAGTTTGGTTTTGGCTAATTGATGAAACCTAGGACTAACCTTTGTATCTAAGTGGATGATTTAGATAAAGGTGGTCATTGAATATGAGACATGACATTGACTCATATGACCAAGATGGTGAAGACCAAGATGAGGCTTGGCTCGATGGACCGGTTGTAAAGGTGAAGGGCAAGTCGAGGCTTCGAAGCGAAGGACCATGCGATGGTGAAGCTTGAGCAAGACTTGGTGCCGACGGACCGATGCAACGGTGAAGAGCAAGTGAAGTCAAGGTCGATGGATCGAGACGGTCATGTGATGATATGAAGTGGATCATATCATTTGGAGAAACAAAATGGGCTCAAGGCAAAGGTATAACCATAGGGCCATTTTGTTTTACACTCAAGACACCATAGAGGGTGTGAGTGGTTTAGGATCGATAGCCGAACTATTAAGAGGGGAAATCTTATCGGTTATTCGACGCATGGGTGCCACTAGGTGAATTCATGAAGTGCATTGCATGTAGGGCCTAGTGAGCTAACTGGAAAACCTTTGAAAATGATTGAGAAAAAGCTAACACACAAGCACATGGAGATGTACACTTGATGGTGTTGGCACATTTGCAAAGGTGGCGTTGGTCACGCTGTGGTTTGCGGGTAGAGAAGGGTTTGGTTCCTTCTCCCTCCCGCCGAGCGTGCGAGCGCGGGATTCAGGCGATTTCGGGGAAATGAAATGCCTATTTTCCATTGCGCCGGAAGTCGGAAAAGAAACGGAGGCGAACGCGGTCACAGAGGTGACCGGACGCTGCACCGGACGCTGCACCGGACGCGGTCAGTTTCGACCGGCGCGTCCGGTCAGTACAGCGTCAGGGTCTGGCACGCGAGCTAGGGTTTGACACCGGCGCGTCCGGTGACCCACGGGACCGGCGCGTCCGGTCTGGCGAACAGCGAGTCACGAAGTCTTCGGACGCGGTGCGCGTCCGGTCCCTCACCATCGGACGCGTCCGGTGGTCCAGGGAGCTTACTGGACTCGCACCGGACGCGGGTACTGTGGCGTCCGGTGGTTGCGAGGAGCGCGTCCGGTCATCTCTTCGCGCGCGCGGGTTCTGTGCGCACCGGCGCGTCCGGTGGTTCGCAACAGCGCGTCCGGTCGCTCGTTTGACCGTTGGCGCGCAGTGACCGTTGGAGGATCTAACGGACAAATTTGAAATCAGTGGACACGTGGACGTCGCAGAGGCACCGGACGCGGTGAAGCGCGTCCGGTCTGTTACGACCGGCGCGTCCGGTGGTCCCGCGAAAAACGTGAGTGGAGTTGCAACGGCTCTATTTGTTTGGGATGCTTATAAATACTTGTTGGCCGGCCCTTGGGGAGGTCTCTTGGCATTTCTAACACTCTTGTGCATCCTTTGAGCTAGAACTACTCCTCCCACTCATCTCCCTTGCTTGATTGCAAATCAAAAGTGAGATTGAGTGATCCCAAAGTGCATTGCATAGCTTGAGGGCATCTAGTGGCACTTGTGGGTGGTTTAGCCGGTGGATTTCTTGTTACTCTTGGAGAGTACCGCTCCTAGCCGGCTTGGAGATTGTTGGAGGCGTTGGCAAGAGAAGGTGATTGTTCTTGGCCACCTCCGGTTGTTTGTGAGAGGTTCTTGTGCTTTCCTCGGCGGGACGCCAAAAGCAACTCTAGTGAATTCCGCGTGTCATTGAGTTACCTCACTTGAGAGTGGTGTCTTGCGGTGCCTTACGGGGCGTGCCTTGAGGGGCAAGTGACTTGAGGGTCACACCGAGGAACCATCTAAGTGTTGGTCGACACAACCGGTGACGTAGCTTGTCGGTGCACAAGTGAACACCGGGTGAACAAATATTGTGTCTCTTGTCTCCCGGTGATTGGTCTTCATATTGTGTTGTTGTCAATATTGATTGATTGTATATCATCTTGGTGATTGGCAACATCTTCACTTCACCGTCGGTATAATAATCACAATCCTCTCTCTTGCATTTACTTTCACTAGTTTATATTGTGTAGCTTTAGTAGTAGCTTTGCTTGTAGTGTTAGCTTGTTCTCTAGTGTAACCTTAGTGACATAGCTCTTGTGTGAACTAGAGATCTTAATCTACTAGACTTGTGGATAGGAGGCTTGCATCACAACCTTTGGCTAAGCAAAACTCGCTTTACGCCGTTTGTTATTCTAACAAGTTTGCTTAGTGGTTCTTGTAGAATTTTTAATAGGCTATTCACCCCCCCTCTAGCCATCTAGGACCTTACAAGTGGTATCGGAGCCGTGGTCACCGTTTTAATCAAGGCTTAACATCCTTCGGTGTGAAAAATGGCTCAAATTGTGTTCAATCATGTTGGGGGCAAGCCACCGTTCTTTGATGGTGTTAGTTCTTTTGCTCATTGGAAGAGAAAAATGACAATGTACCTTGGTTCTATTCATGAGAGAGTATTGCAAGTCACCGAGAATGATTTTGCTATCATTGATCCCGATCATCTCACCGATGAAGATAGAGCAAATAGAACATGCAATAGAATGGCTCTTAATACACTTTACAATGGTATTGACACAAAAGTATTTGAGGGCATCAAGGATTTAGATTTGGCAAATGAAGTATGGACAAGGTTGAGTGAAACATATGAGGGCACTAAGGTTGTGAAGAGTGCCAAGCTATATGGGCTCAAGAGTGAGTTTGAGAACTTCAAGAAAAAGGATGATGAAACAATCATTGAAATGTTTCATAGATTGCAAGTGATAGTCAATGATCTCAAGAGCTTAGGGCACAAGACTCAAGATCAAGATTTTTGTCACAAGTTCTTATTGAGCTTACCTAGAAGATTCAAGATGTTGATCATGATGTTACAAAGAGATGGGCTTGAAGCAATGAAGCCTAATGATTTGCTTGGTGAAGTCTTGACCTATGACAAATATGATCAAGATGTTGATGACAAGGAGAAGGTGGAAGATGAGAAGAAGAAGAAGACCGTGGCATTCAATGCCACCTCCTCCAAGGGCAAAGCTACCATCTTTGAAGAAGAAGAAGATAACAATGAAGATGGGGAATTTGAAATTGATGATGAGGCACTTGCTCTTGTAGTCAAGAAGATGGGTCACATGTTCATCAAGAGAAGAGGCTTTAAGAAGAGAAATGACAACTTCAAAAGAAATGAGCAACAAAGAAAGTGTTTCAATTGTGATAGCACCGAGCACCTTCAAGCGGAATGTCCTTATGATAAGAAGAAGAACAAAAAGGACAAGTTTGAGAAGAAGAAGAGAGAGGCCAAGATGACATTCAAGAAAGGCAAAAATGGTGCCTATGTGATCACTTGGGAAAGTGAAGACAATGAAGAAGAAGAAGAAGAATCATCCAACAAGGCTTTTGCTTCCATTGCTATCAACAAGAAGCCATCATTATTTGATTCATCCTCTTCATGCTTCATGGCTAAAGAAGCTAAGGTATTATATGATGAGAGTGATGATGAAAGTGAAATGGAATATGCTCATGATAGTGATAATGATAATGATAATGAAAATGATGATGATGAACCAACTAAAGAACAACTATATGACTTGATGCAACAAACTAGAGACATAGCCATTGCCAAGGACAAAGAGTGTAAGAAGCTTTCAATGAAAGTAGCAATACTTGAGAAAGTCCTTAGTGAGCTTAAAACCACTCATGAGAGTCTAGTGGAAGACCATGAGGATCTTGATAAGGCTCATTCCAAGCTTGAAAAAGCTCACTCATTGCTACTTGAGCAACAAGCTAAGAAGAAGGTTGTTGTATCATGTGATATAGGTGTTACATGTGATATAATTGATGAATCCATTAATGAACCTATCATCATGTCAAATGCTAACCCTTCTTGTAGCTCTTCATCCACCACCACTAACTCTACCTCCACTACTAGTGATGGTTTCACTTGTGATGCTTCACTAATGGTTGAGAATGAGACTCTCAAGAGAGAGGTGGATGAGCTCACTCACGCCCTAGGCAAGGCCTATGGTGGTGAGGCCCGCTTGCTTAAGTGCTTGGGTAGCCAAAGGTTCTCTCTTAACAAAGAGGGATTGGGCTACACCCCAAGAAAGGCAAGTCGGCCTTTGCAACTCCAAAGCTTAGCTTTGTGAGGGGCAATGGTCGGTTTTGCAATAGATGCAAGCAAGTTGGGCACCTAGAGCATAATTGCAATAAAAAGAACCAAAGCAAGAACCTTGTTAATGCTATACCTTTTGATTCTTGCTATGTGCTTACCAAGGGTGTGAAGGGTGTGCAAGCTAAGTTTGTTGGTACACCAATTGTGGGCCCAAAGAAGAAGGCTATTTGGGTACCAAAGAGCTTAGTTACTAACCTACAAGGACCCAAACAAAAGTGGGTACCTAAACTTCATTGATTTGCTTGTAGGTCAATTACAAAGCCGGAGGAAGGCATTGGATTATTGATAGTGGGTGCACTCAACACATGACCGGTACATCAAGAATGTTTGACTCAATCAATGACAATGATAGTGGTGTTGATTCTATCACATTTGGCAATAACAAGAAAGGCAAGGTTATTGGCTTGGGAAAGATTGCAATATCGAATGACATGAGTATCTCCAATGTGTTGCTAGTTGAAAGCTTGGATTTCAATCTTCTATCCGTGGCACAAATATGTGATCTAGGCTACAAATGCATCTTTGGGGTTGATGATGTGGAAGTTATTAGTGTGGATGGTTCAAATGTGGCATTCAAGGGCTTTAGATATGAGAATCTCTACCTAGTTGACTTCAATGCTAGAGAAACTTCTTTGACAACTTGCTTAGTCTCCAAATCAAGCATGGGTTGGCTTTGGCATAGAAGGCTTGGTCATGTTGGCATGAAACAATTGAAGAAGCTTACAACTCACAATCTTGTCAATGGCTTGAAAGATGTTGAATTTGAGAAGAATAAGCTTTGTAGTGCATGTCAAGCCGGGAAGCAAGTTGGAAGCTCACATCCAAAGAAGAGTACAATGAGCACATGCAAAGCATTTGAGTTGATGCACATGGATCTTTTTGGACCAACAACATATACAAGCATAGGCGGCAACAAGTATGGATTTGTCATAGTGGATGACTTCACAAGATTCACATGGGTATTCTTTCTTAGTGACAAAAGTGAAGTGTTTGACACCTTCAAGACATTTCTCACTAGAGTTCACAATGAGTTTGAGGTTAGAATCAAGAAAGTGAGAAGTGACAATGGAAGTGAGTTCAAGAACACAAGAATTGAAGAACTTTGTGATCATTATGGTATTGGACATCAATTTTCGGCCAAGTACACTCCACAATCAAATGGTCTAGTTGAGAGGAAGAATAGAACATTACTTGATATGGCTAGATCAATGCTCCATGAGTACAATGTGAGTCAATCATTTTGGGATGAAGCAATCAATACCGCTTGCTACTACATCAATAGACTATATTGTCATCCATTGCTAGAGAAGACCCCATATGAGCTACTTCATGGAAGAAAGCCAAATATTTCTTACTTTAGGGTGTTTGGTTGCAAATGCTATATCTTGAAGAAAGGCACTAGATTGGGAAAGTTTGACAAGAGATGTGATGAGGGGTTCCTACTTGGTTATTCAACTACAAGCAAAGCCTATAGAGTTTGGAACAATTCAAGTGGCATTCTAGAAGAAGTCCATGATGTGCAATTTGATGAAACCAATGGGTCACAAGATGAAGAAGAAAATCTAGATGATATTGGTGGAACTCTATTAGTGGAAGCAATGAAGAACATGGATATTGGAGACATTAGAGCAAAGCAAGTAATTCAAGATGATGATAAAGATCAAGTGCTCAATTCACCATTCAAGCAAGTTAGTGACTCTCAAGTGCAAGATCAAGGAGCTAGTCCTTCTCATCAAGATACATCAAGTGATCAACCAAGATCAAGCAATCAAATGCAAGTACTCCAACCACAACATATTGCAAGAGATCACCCAATTGATAGTGTTATTGGTGATATTAGAAGTGGTGTGCAAACAAGATCAAGATTGGCTATGTTTTGTGAGCATGCATCATTTGTGTCAACCATAGAACCAAAGAAGATAGAAGAAGCTTTGAGGGATGCCGATTGGATCATGGCTATGCAAGAAGAGCTTAACAATTTCACAAGAAATGATGTTTGGGAGTTGGTAGAAAGACCAAATGACTACAATGTGATTGGAACCAAGTGGGTGTTCAAAAACAAGCAAGATCAAGATGGCATTGTAGTGAGAAACAAAGCAAGACTAGTTGCTCAAGGTTACACTCAAGTAGAAGGTCTTGACTATGATGAAACATATGCTCCCGTGGCAAGATTGGAGGCAATAAGGATTCTATTGGCTTATGCTTGTGCACACAACATCAAACTATATCAAATGGATGTCAAAAGTGCATTTCTCAATGGGATTATCAATGAGTTAGTCTTCGTTGAGCAACCGCCCGAATTTGAAGATGACAAGAAACCCAACCATGTGTACAAGTTGAAGAAGGCTTTATATGGCTTAAAGCAAGCACCTAGAGCATGGTATGAGAGGCTAAGGGATTTTCTTCTCTCTAAGGGATTCAAGATGGGCAAGGTTGATACAACTCTATTCACCAAGAAGATTGGAAATGATCTATTCATAGTGCAAATATATGTTGATGACATCATCTTTGGATCAACCAATCAAGCTTATTGTGAAGAATTTGGTGCTATGATGGCCAAAGAGTTTGAAATGTCTATGATTGGTGAACTTAGCTACTTCCTTGGTCTCCAAGTCAAGCAATTGAAGAATGGGACATTTGTGAGTCAAGGGAAATACATAAGGGACATGTTGAAGAAGTTTGGAATGCAAGATGCAAAGCCAATTTCAACTCCAATGGGTACAAATGGTAATTTGGATTGTGATCTTGATGGCAATATGGTGAATCAAAAGGAATATCGGTCTTTGATTGGAAGTCTACTCTATGTCACCGCATCAAGGCCGGATGTCATGTTTAGTGTTTGCATGTGTGCTAGATATCAAGCCTCTCCTAGAGAGAGTCATCTCACGGCCGCAAAGAGAATATTGAGGTACTTAAAGCAAACAAGAGATGTTGGACTATGGTATCCCAAGGGGTCAAAGTTTGAATTGATTGGATATTCGGACTCCGACTATGGGGGTTGCAAGATCAATAGAAAGAGCACAAGTGGCACATGTCAATTACTTGGAAGATCACTTGTGTCATGGTCCTCAAAGAAACAAAATAGTGTGGCAATCTCTACCGCCGAAGCCGAATATGTGAGTGCGGGGAGTTGTTGTGCACAATTGCTATGGATGAAATCAACTTTGAAGGATTATGGTCTCAACTTCAAAAATGTGCCATTGCTATGTGATAATGAGAGTGCAATCAAGATGATACAAAACTTGGTTCAACATGGAAGAACAAAGCATATTGACATAAGACATCATTTCATTAGAGATCATCAACAAAAGGGAGATATTGCCATTGAAAGTGTTGGCACCGATGATCAACTTGCCGATATTCTCACTAAGCCACTTGATGAAAAGAGGTTTTGCAAGCTAAGGAATGAATTGAATATTCTTGATTTCTCAAACATGAGTTGAATGCACTCCATCCACTTATTGACATGCCTCTCCTTCGACATTGCAAGGTAAAAGTTGATTGACATGTCATTCATTCTATGCTAAGGACCTTGTTAGAGCATGTAGAGATAATAAGTGGTATGCATTAGCATTCATGATAAATCAAATGAATTTGATGGATATATGTTACCACTATTGCCTCTATGTTTGATTTGATCTAGTGGTGGCATATGACATGTTTGTGAGCTTGCACAGCTAGTGTTGAATCTAGGATATTTGCTACAAGTGTTTAATTCAACATAGGCAAGATAACCCTTATTATGAGGTGTGAAGAAGCTTGTCTTTGGTTCAAATCGAATTAAATATCTTTGGCAAGTGTTCTAGGTTGAACCAAAATTGATGAATTTTAACCTACTCCATCGAACATTTTTTTTCTCTCCACAATTTGATCCCATTTTTGGGTAAGTTGTTGACAAAGGGGGAGAGAAAAAGATGATTCAACATGATAAAGGGGTAAATAAAACTTTTGATGCACACGAGTAGGGGGAGCAAGCTCATAAACAAAGTTGTTGCATTTGTTTGTGCATTTTCATATGACTTGCTCATTGCACATGTATTTAAATTCAATATACATGCTTGTGTGGTGCAATGCTAGTATAGAACTTGGATGATGAAATGATCTACTAGCATGCATAGGAATAGTTTTACATGTGGTATCTAGACATGCCTAAGGTTTTTACAAGTGGTCCAAGAACCTTTACATATAATGTTGATCTCACGGGGTTCTTGAGTTTTGTTGGATGTCTAGTTACTTCATGATGCTAAGGATGTTGTAAAAGGCAACTTCGATTGGTATCACGCTTCAAAGGTCCATTTCTTACACCTTAGCATCATTTTGGTAGGATTACTCTCCCAACACGTCTATCCATGCATATGTGCAAAGCCTTCAATCCAAACTCTATGCACAAATGTAGGGGGAGCTAATGCCACCAAAACCGAGCTTGTGATAGTTGTCCAAACTTTACTTATGAGCAAAATGATTGGACAAGTATGACAAGTTCAAAACTTTTATTATCAAAATCATCTTTGTGAGGGTTGTCATCAATTACCAAAAAGGGGGAGATTGAAAGTCCCTAGTTTGGTTTTGGCTAATTGATGAAACCTAGGACTAACCTTTGTATCTAAGTGGATGATTTAGATAAAGGTGGTCATTGAATATGAGACATGACATTGACTCATATGACCAAGATGGTGAAGACCAAGATGAGGCTTGGCTCGATGGACCGGTTGTAAAGGTGAAGGGCAAGTCGAGGCTTCGAAGCGAAGGACCATGCGATGGTGAAGCTTGAGCAAGACTTGGTGCCGACGGACCGATGCAACGGTGAAGAGCAAGTGAAGTCAAGGTCGATGGATCGAGACGGTCATGTGATGATATGAAGTGGATCATATCATTTGGAGAAACAAAATGGGCTCAAGGCAAAGGTATAACCATAGGGCCATTTTGTTTTACACTCAAGACACCATAGAGGGTGTGAGTGGTTTAGGATCGATAGCCGAACTATTAAGAGGGGAAATCTTATCGGTTATTCGACGCATGGGTGCCACTAGGTGAATTCATGAAGTGCATTGCATGTAGGGCCTAGTGAGCTAACTGGAAAACCTTTGAAAATGATTGAGAAAAAGCTAACACACAAGCACATGGAGATGTACACTTGATGGTGTTGGCACATTTGCAAAGGTGGCGTTGGTCACGCTGTGGTTTGCGGGTAGAGAAGGGTTTGGTTCCTTCTCCCTCCCGCCGAGCGTGCGAGCGCGGGATTCAGGCGATTTCGGGGAAATGAAATGCCTATTTTCCATTGCGCCGGAAGTCGGAAAAGAAACGGAGGCGAACGCGGTCACAGAGGTGACCGGACGCTGCACCGGACGCTGCACCGGACGCGGTCAGTTTCGACCGGCGCGTCCGGTCAGTACAGCGTCAGGGTCTGGCACGCGAGCTAGGGTTTGACACCGGCGCGTCCGGTGACCCACGGGACCGGCGCGTCCGGTCTGGCGAACAGCGAGTCACGAAGTCTTCGGACGCGGTGCGCGTCCGGTCCCTCACCATCGGACGCGTCCGGTGGTCCAGGGAGCTTACTGGACTCGCACCGGACGCGGGTACTGTGGCGTCCGGTGGTTGCGAGGAGCGCGTCCGGTCATCTCTTCGCGCGCGCGGGTTCTGTGCGCACCGGCGCGTCCGGTGGTTCGCAACAGCGCGTCCGGTCGCTCGTTTGACCGTTGGCGCGCAGTGACCGTTGGAGGATCTAACGGACAAATTTGAAATCAGTGGACACGTGGACGTCGCAGAGGCACCGGACGCGGTGAAGCGCGTCCGGTCTGTTACGACCGGCGCGTCCGGTGGTCCCGCGAAAAACGTGAGTGGAGTTGCAACGGCTCTATTTGTTTGGGATGCTTATAAATACTTGTTGGCCGGCCCTTGGGGAGGTCTCTTGGCATTTCTAACACTCTTGTGCATCCTTTGAGCTAGAACTACTCCTCCCACTCATCTCCCTTGCTTGATTGCAAATCAAAAGTGAGATTGAGTGATCCCAAAGTGCATTGCATAGCTTGAGGGCATCTAGTGGCACTTGTGGGTGGTTTAGCCGGTGGATTTCTTGTTACTCTTGGAGAGTACCGCTCCTAGCCGGCTTGGAGATTGTTGGAGGCGTTGGCAAGAGAAGGTGATTGTTCTTGGCCACCTCCGGTTGTTTGTGAGAGGTTCTTGTGCTTTCCTCGGCGGGACGCCAAAAGCAACTCTAGTGAATTCCGCGTGTCATTGAGTTACCTCACTTGAGAGTGGTGTCTTGCGGTGCCTTACGGGGCGTGCCTTGAGGGGCAAGTGACTTGAGGGTCACACCGAGGAACCATCTAAGTGTTGGTCGACACAACCGGTGACGTAGCTTGTCGGTGCACAAGTGAACACCGGGTGAACAAATATTGTGTCTCTTGTCTCCCGGTGATTGGTCTTCATATTGTGTTGTTGTCAATATTGATTGATTGTATATCATCTTGGTGATTGGCAACATCTTCACTTCACCGTCGGTATAATAATCACAATCCTCTCTCTTGCATTTACTTTCACTAGTTTATATTGTGTAGCTTTAGTAGTAGCTTTGCTTGTAGTGTTAGCTTGTTCTCTAGTGTAACCTTAGTGACATAGCTCTTGTGTGAACTAGAGATCTTAATCTACTAGACTTGTGGATAGGAGGCTTGCATCACAACCTTTGGCTAAGCAAAACTCGCTTTACGCCGTTTGTTATTCTAACAAGTTTGCTTAGTGGTTCTTGTAGAATTTTTAATAGGCTATTCACCCCCCCTCTAGCCATCTAGGACCTTACAGAGGGAGACAATTTTCCGAAGCAATATACTCTATAGGGCACTTATATGCATGGCTCTTGTATGGCTACTTTAGGAAGCAGGTATGCATACAAACCATTTTATGCTCATAATTATGATAGTGACAATGTATAAAAGTTGTATGGCTACTTTGGGAAGCAGCTAAGCATACAATGTAGAAAATGTGCTCCATCAATGCTTGGATCACAAGGTGCAAACCTGGAATTTTTTGACGCCAACATCGCATAAAAACCGCTCCAACACATCGCATAAAAACCGCTCCAACAATGTATAGAATTGTGTAATAATAATTTATCGAATTGTGTAGAAGCGTACGTAAAAAGAGTTTCGACAATGTATATCGAAGTGTTCCCACAATGTATATAAAGAGTGCTCATAATTGTGTTAGTGACAATGTATAAAAATACATATCATGTTGTAGTTAATCCTTGCATACAAACTTATGCACGCAAGCATAAAAATAGCAAAAGAAAATATAAATCCTTATGTGGAAACTTATGCATCTAAGCATACAAATTACCTAGCATCTTTCAAAATCATAGTTCCACCAGGCCCTCTTCACCCTTGCCATCAATGGTCCCCGCACCTTAGCCGCCCACACTCCACCATCACCGGTCCTCTCCTCCAATTCCTCCGTTGCAGAGATGGGACACGGAAAATCTTCCTCCGTGGGGATGAGGATGAGGACCAATGCCTTGACATATAATTCTCCCTTGACATCCCTGATGACACCTCTTCAAATATCAGTTTTAGAATGCTCATTATAGAATTGCCACCGAAGAGAAGAAGTTGCAACAATATTGTTACTTGTGATAATGGGTATTTCCAACTCGTGCTAGTGTGGATTGGGAACACAAAAAGACCAAGGTGCCCCTGTGGGATGTAAAAAACAGGGAAGATAAAATACCAGTACTAGTGTTTGGAAATTAGAATCATCTTAAAGCAGTACAGAGGGTAACGGAGGCCTACGTGAGTCCTCTACGGTGTGCTACTGTGCTGCTAAAGATAATGTATATATATATATATATCCATACAAAAGATCAACACGAAATTCACATCATAGTGAGTCGCGACTGCCGCTGCCGGATTTGCTTGTTCCTGGGGGATAAACGGAGGCACGACGACGGTGTTTGCACCCCACATCTGAACACGTAGCTGGAGTAGGGTGGTATGTAAGATCTCCATGCCAGGGCTTCGAACTTCCCCCGAGGCGTTGTGCTTCCAGTATGAACATCTTGTACAGTTATCTTGGGCAGATCGGGTTGCTGGACTGAAGACGCTTGATAACAACTGTAGGCTATGAGCACACTATCAGTCTTGGATAGTCTCCAAAGGTATATAGGCTGACCTTTCGCCAAGCGATGAGCTGGAAGCTCACCGAAGAAGTCGAGATGCATACGTCTGAAATCTTTGATGCGCTTGAGAACCCTGTGCCAAAACCCAGCACAAAGATTGTTCCTCAGTAAGCCACCAGCTATATTTGCACCTACGAATGATCTGTCCAACAGATCCGCAATCTCCATGCATACAGATGCTAGCCCCAGCTGCTCATCGGCATCTGGTGTGCTACCGAATGCCATTGTCTTGAAGAAGTACCAGAAAGCTTCTCGAGACAGAGGTTTCAGCTCAAGAGCTTTCTTGGTCCCAAAACTTGCGACCATCTCTGACCGACTTGTGACAACAATTTTACTGACAGGTGCCGTGCCTTCGCTCTTCAGCGTGGACAGTGCTCTTCTCCATGCACTCTCATCCACGCCGCCTACTAGCTCAATAACCACCAGTGAGCTCCCGGTTGTCGACGCAAGATCATTACGATATTTGATTACATCGCTATCTCCCAGAGGCGTCAGGTGCAGATTTTCGCCCACGATGTCGGATTCGCCGAAGAAGACTATCAAGGAGAAGTGTTTGCGCACCCTCTCGTCGCGCCAGACGTGCTCCACGAGCGTGCTCTTTCCAACTCTTGCTGGGCCGATCACTGGAAGCACGGCCAAGTCGTGTGCGCCTGCAGGCTCTGGTTCCAGCAGGAACCTGATGATGCTCTCATACTCTGCATCACGGCCGAACATGCGGTTCTCCAGCCACAGGTGCCTGCTGTAAGGCTCGCGGAGCAGGGGAGGGTAGCTGCTCAGGAACAGGACGAGCTCCTTCATGTCGCTGGCCATGCGTTCCAGGCCGATGAGCGCCTCCTGCAGCTCCGCCTCTGCCTCACGTCCGGCGTAAGACGCCGTGACTGTCGTCGCCGTTCTGGCTGGGAGAATACACATGCGCTTCGCCGGTTTGAACTCAGACAAGACCAGCGACGAGTGTTTATGACGACTGACCTCGCAACCTCGGGGCTTGTCTTGGCGCATGACGGTGGTGAGCAGGTAGTAGCCTCTGTACATGCCTTCCCTCATCAGATGAAGCTGTCGGAGCATCGCCTGGTTCGTGACGCGCCGCCGCTCGGCCTCCTCGACGGTGATTTGGATCCTCAGCAGCACACGCCGCAGCCGCTGCAGGTTCTCCTGCACGGTGCCCTCGTGTCGCCGGTGACAGTACCAGTCTACGGCGAAGGATATGGATCGGCTCATGAGGTCGCCGAGGACCGCAGAGACGATCGCTTCCATATGCGAACGCCGGTGGTTGGATTGAACAAGCACTAGGATGCCGAAGTGGCTGTAAATCGTTTCCGCTTATTTCTGGTCATCTCTAGCGACCGTAGACTCGTGACTTTGAACTTGTTTTCTTCGCTTTCCTTTATGGACTGACTCGTGGCCTCTTTCGTCTTCTTCTTTGAAAAGGGTACTCGTGGCTCTGAATTTGGTGCCGGGCACAACCAGCTCAACTCAACTTACACCGCCAGTTCAACCTTGTTCACGAAGGTAACGCGCTAACGAGCCAGCTCAACTCGGCTCGTAAAGATATCGGCTGGAGGGCTCGCTCGACACGGATAGCTCACTAGCTTCGTCTAGCTCATGGGTATCAAAAGAACAGTGAATATATGTTAATGATATCAGTAATATCAATTTCATATCTAATCAATACCAATTTAGCACTAAAATAAAACAATAAACCAAGAATATAAAAACAATAGCAGGGGATAGGGATGGAGTACGTGAGGCACGTCACATTTTGTTGCTCGATCTTGGCCAATCCACACCCACGAGCAAGCCTTCCTGCCGAATTTGCTTCGTTACTCCAAAATTGGCGGCGGCGGCGGCGTACTCCCCTGTACCTCGACGACCTCATTTTGCTTCTCCAATCTCCATGGTGACCGGAGAATGCGAGCGGCACTGGCATGCAATGTGTTATGTATACCATGGAAGCCGCTGTGGACGGGAGCACCAAGCCCTGGATGACCGGCAGCTGGGTGCACGGAGGAGTGGTGTGGTCATGTCACCCACTGTCGACGGACGGTGGCAGTGGGTGAATTTTTTCTTATGGGTGATAGGATTCGCTGATTCACATTTACCGCATAGGTATTTGCTAAGGTCAAGGTGGTGGGGTTGCTGGGCCTCCCTCGTTGTGATGGGCTCGCGAGAATTGCTAATAGGCTGACTCGGAATTGTGAAGCTACTATTCTACTAACTTCAGCTCGTTTCGGCTCACTGGCTCGAGTTGGCTTGCTAAAATAATGAGCTAAACTTCTAGCTCGGATCATGAAAAAATAAAACGAGCTGAGCTAAGCCAGCTAGCCATGAATCGAGCAAGTTGGCGAGTTGTGAGTATTTTATCCGGCCCTAGGCACAACCACATAGTTTTCTATTCCCAAACACATATAAAATTCAAATTGTAAAACGAATACCAAGCAGTGAGTCAAAACAACGGCTATGCTTCGCTGGTTGAGGGATATTTAACTATTTGCTACTCTTACATATGGTGCCTAGAGATGGCAACAAGGTCGTGTTCCTAGTTTCCTGCGGAGAATTCCTCTATCCCGGGACAAGATGGGACCAACTTCATCCCCATAGGGAGCTAAACGGGGCGCCCGTCAGGTCTTGCGTGTCCTCGTTTCCCCGCGGGGTCCCGTTTAGACATCTAAATCTAGATGTCCATAATCCTTTGTCTTATGCATCCATCCGTTCATACATAATCCCTTGTCATCCCCTCCTAGCCTTATAAATTATAATCTTATCCATCCAACCATGCCAAACTCCTAGTCGCCGGTCTCCTTTCCTCTTGCGCATCTAGTGTGCTGAGGCCGACTGTCGTCGGCCGCCTCACACCCACCTCCCAGCTGCTTCTCTCCTCTCGTCTCTCATGTGTGCGAGTGTTGTGGCTGGGCCCTCTTCTCCCTTGCCATCGATAATCCTCTCCTCCCTTTGCCTCTCCTCTCCTCCCGCGCTCCACCATCACCACAGGGAAATTCTTCCTCTGCTAGGATGGGGATGGGGATCGATGCCTTGACGAGGAATTTTCCTTTGACATCCCTAATGACATCTCTTCGGATGTCAGTTTTAGAATGCTCCTTACAGCATTGCAACCGAAAGAGAAGAAGTTGTAATAATATTGTCACTTTTGATGACTGGCATGCTAACTCCTCGCACTAGCGTGGACTAGGAACGCAAAAAGACCAAGGTGCCCCTAAGTGTTTCTTCCTCACCACATGTCTCCCTCCTCTGACTATTTCTTCCTCCCTAGATTCTCTCGTAACCTTGGTCTTTTCTTCCCCTAATTGCTTCTTCCTCCCCCAAACACTCACCAAGTTTTGTTGGCAAGAGGCGAATGAGGGAAACCATTGGCTATTTTGTTAAAAAGGAGCTGAGGCATAATGGTCTTTTTCACGTGCCACTGCGTCCGAGACAAACACCCTTCCACACTGGTGTGCTGATCTATTGTGCCACATTAGCAAAAAGGGCAAGATTGTAATGCACCTACTATTTTCAGTGACGAATATGTGTTGTCCGTCTAAAACTGGCAATTAGATATATGACCTCCATAATAGTGGTAAATAGTTAAATATCTCACTTTGGATGGTTTCTTTGTATCATTGCGCTGACGTTTACTTTGGCACTTTGGATTGATGTCTAAATATCGCAAATATCAAAAGACCATGTCGTTTTAAGGAAGAGAGAGGAAGGCAAAGTTCTGGCTTTTACTCTAACCAAGTGCAATGATTATTCGCAAAAAAACAAAACAAAACAAAAACAAAACAAACCAAGTGCAATAACGAATATCATTCTAACTGTGGGCATACAGATGGGAGAGAAGGACCATATGAGTCGTGTATAGATAGATCATATCATTATAGATTGATAAGTGCCAAAGTAAAACGTCCTCTGTGCAGTATTTCTTCTATTCTATGGAAGTGTTTGCTCTCCTCATTGTTTACTGGAAACGGATGGAAAATTAGCAAATTTCAAGGCACGTGATACAAGGTGCCAAACATGGCAGCAGAACCCGTCACAAGATCAGGCGCAAAGTAGTCAAATCTTTTGACAATGAAGCTTCACTGCAAAATTGTGAGATATCACAATGATTTTTCTTGCTTCATTGCATATTTAACTTGAACTTCTGTTTAAAAAGTCTACTAAATTGCATGTTCTTCAGGAAAGCAGCCTGACGAGAGCATTTCTCGTCCAGGAACTGTCTGGATTATACCCATATAAAATCGCAACATCAGAAGCAAAGGATAAACCAATGTGATCCCTTTCAGGCGGTAGTACGGTAATGAGTGGACAAATGGAGACGAAGGCATCTTCTTAACGGGCTGTATCGAACTATCAATCATAAACGGTGGAACTTGGCAGAGAAACAGAGAATGGCAGCACCATGTCGCAAATCCTGTCTAAAGCTGTGGGTTGAGTAACGGTGCGATACTGCGTTACCATGTCAGTGCAGGGCTGCAGGCTGCTTCGATTTCCAATTCAGAGTGAACTGTTGAGCAAACATGTTGATGTTAGGGACGTAGTACATCTGATCCTAACAAATTCGATGGTAAACAAGACAAGATAGCAGTAGCACTGGGTAACGGAAAGTAGAGGAAGAGGGGATCTGCTTCGCTGCTGCCAGACGAAGGCGGAGTGACTGGGCCGTCGAAGGAGGAGCAGCACGGGCGGCCGGCGCATAAGTCGGGGAGATCAGGTGGGGAGGCACGGACCGGCGCCGCACTTGAGATCTTCGCGGAGCCCCATGGCGCCGGCGCCGGCGCCGGCGCCGGCCTTGCGGGCGAGCTCAAGCGCCAGGACCACGAGGCTGGGATGAAGATCTTCCGATCCCGCCAGCACCCGGCGCCGCGACCACCAGCCGGCCGCTAGCGCCCGCGCCCCGCGGCAGCCGACGTCGACGAAGCTCCCGGGCATCGTGGACAATGCAGAGGCGAAGCCTTGATTGGAAAATGGAAACGGGGGAGAGCTAGACCCAGACCGGGGGATTAGAGCCCTTGACTGGACTCGGTCGATGGTCTGGGGCTCTGAGCGGAATTCCTTTCTTGGAGAGAATGGGCTTATCGCATCGAAGCGGCTTGCAAGCGGGCCTGCGGTGGGCAGCCCACCCCGCGTCCGCGCGAGCCGGAAGAGAGCTCTCGGGCGCATGCGGCAATTCGCGTAGCGCCGCTCGCTTTTACGGGCTTTACGGCAGCCTGGCTGCATGGTGTCGCAACCAACGGTGCAAAGAAAAGATTCTCACAAAAAAAAAAGTGCAAAGAAAGTCCTCCTGATATTTCTTTTTTTTAATACAAAAAAGATTTGCATATCATTGTAATTAAGAAGAAAAGTTTGACCGTACAAACGACACACTTCTGATGAGTGCGCTGGGTGGTCTTACCGCTATGACGGGACTTTCCTAGCCGACTGTTTGAAAGCCCAAGTTTGGTTTTGATAATTAATGACACCAAGTTGCTAATGTCATGTGTTAAGTGTTTTGAGTCAGGCATAAGCAACACATGTGATGAAGGTGTATGTGGCAAGGAGTGGTGGCCACAAGATCACAAAGAAATGGAGCATGGACATGTAATGTCGATCATGGTGAAGAAATGCACATAAAATGATGGACATGATGATCAAGTGGAAGAGAAGGATCTAAGAGCGCAAGGCAAAGGTATAACTATAGGGTTTTCCTTTTGCCGGTCTAAGATGAGTAGAGAAGTGATTGACCGAATTTAGGATACATAGCCGACTATCAAGAGGGGCAATCACGCTTAGCTCGGGAATCAAGTGCCACTAGATCAATGTCTTGAGCATATGCATTAGGATCTAGTTGAGAGCTAACATAACGCCTTGAAAAATATTTGTGAAATGCTAACACACATGCACATTGATGGTGTACACTTGCTGGTGTTAGCACATTTACGAAGGCGGTGGTGTTTGAACGGTAGTAAGGGGTTTGGGGTTCGCTCTCCCTCCCGCCGAGCGTGCGAGCGCGGGATTCAGGCGTTTTTGAGGAAATGAAACGCCTATTTTCCACTGCGCCGGAAGTCGGAAAAGTAACGGAGGCGAACGGCGGTCACTGTGGTGACCGGACGCTGCACCGAACGCGGTCTCGGTTTGACCGGACGCGTCCGGCCAGTTCAACGCGGCGCGGGCACTAGGGTTTGTGACCGGACACTGGTCTGGCCTAACCAGCGCGTCCGGTCAGTTCTCCTGTGCGCTGAAGTAGAGTGCGCGACCGGCGCGTCCGGTCCCTCACGGAACCGGAGCGTCCGGTCAGGCGTCCAGAAGGGTAGAGTGTTGATCGGACGCGCGGCGCGTCCGGTCACGTGCGATCGGACGCGTCCGGTCTCGACGGGAGCTTACTGGAACGCGACCGGACGCTGGCACTGTCGCGTCCGGTCAAACGGTTGAGCGCGTCCGGTCACGGCAACGGCTAGTTCTGACGCGCGCGGTTTTCGCTTGTCCTGTAGTGACCGGACGCGTCCGGTCACCCTGACCGGAGCGTCCGGTCAGCGCGATTTTCGCTGCGTCGTCCGTAACGGCTAGCTGCGTACCCCTTCGTTATAAATAGAGGATGTCCGGGGTTTGAGGGTATCTCTTGCACATTTTGAGACCTAGAGACATCCTTTGAGCTAGAGAACAACCCCTCCACTCATCTCGTTGCATAGTTGCACATCTTGAGTGAGATTCAAGTGCATTGCTTGAGAGTTGCATTCTAGAGGCACTTGATCTTCGAGTTGCTGCAGATTTCTTGTTACTCTTTCGTGTTTCCCGACACGGTAGACGGCTTGGAGCAGCGGAGGTGATTGAGCTCGCAATTGGAGATTGTTGGAGCCCTCACCAAGTGTTGTAAGGGGTTCTTGATCCTTCCCCGCGGGAGTTCGCGAATTGGATACTCTAGTGGAACTCGTGGCTTGGAGGATCCCCATCTTATGTGTGGTTGTGCGGTGCCCGCCGAGGGTTCGACTCTTGATAGTCGATTAGCTCGCGAACCGACAAGTGGGTGTATCGCCACAACGGGGAGTAGCTTGCCGGGAAGCAAGTGAACCTCGGGATAAATTCTTGTGTCATTCTCTTCCCGAGGATTTCTCTTGCGTGATTGATTGATTGGTACTTCTCATCTCTACACGGCGGTATAATCACTTGAAGCTCTTCTCTCGTTTTACATCTTGTATCTAACTTGTTGTTGTTGTTGTTGTGTTTAGTGGATAGCCTTGTACTAGACTTGTGTAGGTGGCTTGCTTAATTAGTTAGAGCCAGTGCTTTTTGCTCCGCCACCTTTTGTACTAACTTGTGGTTAAGTAATTCTTGTAGAAGTTTTAATTAGGCTATTCACCCCCCTCTAGCCTATTTGGACCTTACACTGTTACAAACTTCGATATTACATAAATGGTAACAACCAAACTAAGAGAACCGCACGGATATCACTGATATCATATTTGTTTTCATATTTCTGGTCGGATTCGGATTCGAATACGGATAGTGTCAGTCATGCCGGATAGGATACGATTGGATGTCGACATCATAAATATATGATTTAAGTATTCAGTTATGAATACGGTATTAGATGTTGAATATTCGGATTCGAATACGGATAAATCTGAACCCTTCTAAACGGATTCGGTCTCGAATACGGTCGGAAAATATTCGTACCATTTTCATCCCTAGTCTTCGCTGCTGGCTACACGAACCTACTCCGCCATCCGAGAAGAGTGCTCTCCTACTAGTCCTGTTATTGGTCGTTGGGAACAGCTCATCCAGAGCTGCCACTTGTCCTGAACTTTTCTATAACTATTCATATGGTTCGATTTACATCTTTAAACCAGAAATATCAAATGTTTTGGCTACTTCAACTATATATTCCCTTCTTAAATGATTTTCAAGGTGAAATAGTTTGACGTGGTGCCACGTCAAATGTTGTGCGCGGTGTCATATCAGCCATAAGTAAGTTAAAAATCCGACTATGTTGATACTAGTTCAGTGGATCATATAGACTTTACAAAAAAAAAGTTACATAAAATAAATCTTTAAAAGGTTACCCGAATATTATTTATGGAAAATGGAATTTAAAATCTGAAAAAAATCTTATTTAATCTTAAAGAATTCGTAGAAATTTTACTTTAGCTTAGAAATTTTTTTATCTCGAATACGCAAAAGATTTGCGTATCGTTGCAATTAAGAAGAAGAGAGTTTTTGAAAACAGTTTTAGATATTTTCTACAATCATGCTCTATATTATGGCGCATAGGTTAGAATTACTTAGATCTGATATAGTCTCATTTTGACGTTTACTTACTAGTATATGTTCTTGCTATATGTTGTAATTAATTTTTTCCATGCAGCACCTTTCGAGTTTAGCTGTGGGTCAGAACGAAGCAAGTACAGGAGTGTCCATCCTGTACGCTTCCAGTTTCTGGCTGCCATAAGGGTCTCCATTGTGAACTCGTCCAGGATGAAAGCATCCCGGTGAGAAAATTTTCTTTGAAATAATCCAATTTTTAAAGGCATTTTCTCCTAAGATAAATGTACCGCCCGATTCAGAAAAATGTGAGGCCATCCCGACATTCTATACAGATGGTAGTCGGTACACACAACGAAAAGCCTGAAGAGTGATGAGACGCAGTTTGTTTTTTTTAGGAATAGGAGGGGCGTAGGCCCCTACAGGAAATACATTAGAGTTAAAAGGATCCAAACAGGTACAAAGAAAGGATTAGGAGGGAGATCAGTCTATTCGCTCAGGCTGATCTGACTGGCTGAAAGTATTGCTGGCTAGTTTTTTTTGTAAGAGAAAAACACTGCTAACCTGATAATCTCAAACGAACATGTTGTAGTTTGTCCCTAGGCTATCTGTACAAGTAAGGATCCTGCCATTCAACAATTTCCGCCAGCGTCGCACAGAAAGCTAATAATTCAATCAGCGAGCTGCAAGGTCAAAAACGTCCTAAATCGGTAAAGTTCCTAAATCAATGTGACGATGTCAAAGCCGTGTTCGCCTTCTCCGCCTACGACTGCCATACGATGCATCAAGTTGGCAATGACAAAGGCGCACTGCATTATTCACTCGAGTAGCTTGTGTGTGTGAACACACAATGGCACCGTTGCGATTCCCCACGAGAATATCTAAAACCATGTGCTTACCAGTATACAACTTTGTATCGTACCCACAGATTAAGGCTGCATCAAGGCGTGTAAAGATTTGGTTATTTCGTCCAGAAAAAAGAGGAGCCAATGCGATCCATCTTATCTGTAGGTGCTGGCAAGTGAGAAGACAGTCGCTGACTGAGAGATATGGCGGTGTTTCGCTCATTCCGGCACTTAAGCGCGCCCTCATTCTGAATTACCGAAACTTGTGGACTTGTGTAATTCACCGATACAGATAGGGCAACGTGGCACGCTGCACATGACAATAATCAAACACAGATACAAAAGGTAATTCACCGATCTTTTCAGCTCGCCAGAGCTTCAATGAGGTTTCAGAGTTTCTTGAGTGATAATTTTTTTTAGCATCGCTCAATCATGCAATGATTGACAGGTTCACAAGTCAAAATTTGATCTGGAAACAAAAATTATCCCTTTTCCTACTGTTTGCTCGAGTAAAAAGTAATACTATTGTTCATCTGCTTCGAAAATTACAGAGCGAACTTTCAGCACATCTTTCTGGGCATCAGGTTCCAGAGACGAGCTAGACACCTAGACCATGTCCAGCACGGTTCACCTCACTGGAACTGGAGCAAGAACTTACAACTAACACAGGCACATAGATACAGAAAACGCAACAATAGTATAGGCGTATTAGCAGTAGCAAGACGAGCACTCTTGCAGCTTGCGGTTGTGGTGGCTCAAGCTCAAATGATGTAGTCCGACCACTGCTGTATGAAGGAGGTGTGGTCCATGGACTCCCCTGGCATGACATCCTCGCCCTTCTTCCCGCCGATCAGCCTGGCGGGGTTCCCCACGGCAGTGCTCCTGGGCGGCACGTCGATGAGCACCACGGACCCTGCGCCGACCTTGGCGCCGGCGCCGATCCTGACGTTGCCGAGGATGGTCGCGCCGGCGCCGATGAGCACGCCGTCGCCGATCTTGGGGTGCCGGTCGCCCACTGCCTTGCCGGTGCCGCCCAGCGTCACATGGTGGAGGATGGAGACGTTGTTGCCCACGACGGCCGTCTCCCCGACGACGACGCCCGTGGCGTGGTCGAGCAGGATCCCCTTGCCGACGGTGGCGGCCGGGTGGATGTCGACGGCGAAGACCTCGGCGACTCGGGACTGGAGCGCGAGCGCCAGCGCGCGGCGGCTCTGCGCCCAGAGCACGTGCGCGACGCGGTGCGCCTGCACGGCGAGGAAGCCCTTGTAGTTGAGGAGGCAGTGCGCGAAGCCCGCGCACGCCGGGTCCCGCGACCGCGCGGCGATGAGGTCGGCGACGGCCGCGGCGCGGACGGACGGGTGCGCGGCGAGCGTGGCCACGAAGAGGTCGTACAGGAGCGTGGAGAGCAGCGTGGAGGAGCAGAGCTTGTTGGCGAGGTGGAAGGCGAGGGAGCGGTCCAGGGACGGGTGCGACAGCACCGTGGCGTAGAGGAACGAGGCCAGCGCCGGCTCCGCGTCCGCGTCGCGGCGCGCCTCGGCCCTGATCTGAGACCACACCCAGGACTCGTCGCCGTCCGACTCGGGGGGCGGGTACGACGGCACGATGTCCGCTTGGAGCGCCGGCGGCGGCGGGGTGCTGTGGCGCACCCGCGGGGGCTGGGCTGCTGGCTCGGTGCGCAGCGGCTGGCCGGCCGTCATCTTCGACTCGCCGTCTGTGCCTGTGTGGCCGGCCGGTGGGGTGTGCGGGCGGTGTGCGTGTGGCTTGCGCAGCGCAGACGTGGTGAAGGCGGAGCGGCAATATATAGCCCAAGAGCAGGAGTGGTCCAAGCGGAGCCACGTGGGCCGGCCCATCCGGAGAGAACGACCCCGAGTTGCCAAGAGCAAGCGGAGCGTGCACGGTCACAACTTTCACGACGCAGGCAGGGATCTAGCAAACGGAGCGAACTTCTGCTGTTTGGTTGGGCACCGCCAGCTCTTGCGTGTCGCTCCTCGTAGCCGCAAAGCGGTGGTCCAGGGTACGATGCATTTCGCTTGCTATCAGTAGAGCTGTGTTTTTTTTTAAAGGACAGTAGAGCTGTATGTGACTAGTCATGTCTGATTTGCGTGGACAGTGCATGATTTTCTTCTTCGGAGTTCGGATACCTCCGCACATTCGATATTCTTGGATCGAGTAGTAGGGCCTTCTGTGCGGATGGACCTAGCCCACGCCGTCCCCGTCCACGTCGCCCACTTGCTTTGCTGATGCGATGGACCTTGTCCTCGCCCCCACTCTTGGCCCCACCGCACGCCTGAGCCATGGCGAGCCCGATGCACCAGGCACTCGCTAGCTTTCTTTCAGACTCACGCCTCCCATCACGATTGTGCTCCATCTGCTTGCCCCTTGTCCCTGCCTCTGCCGAGGGCCGTGCTGCCAACGAACTCCGCATCGGCGACCTTCACGCCGCTCCGCGGCTTCAAGCTTCACATCGACGAGCTTCCATTTGTTCAAGCAGCAAGCAGATGCTACGCTAAAAGCGTATGTTGCAATAGTATGTCTCAAGTGTTTCAGATGTTTTCGAGGTATGTTGCAAATGTTGTATATCGATGTTGCAAAAGTAGATCGGGATGTTGCATATGTTGTAATGGCTATACACGTATGTTTCAAGTATATGTTTCAAATGTTTCATTCGTTTCAGACGAATGTTGATGTCTGGATGTTGCAAAAGTAGATCTAGATGTTGTATACACATGTATGTTGCAAGCATATGTTTCAAGTGTTTTCAGGTGTTTCGTACGAATGTTTGTAAGTGTTTTATCTGGATGTTGCATATATTTGCGATGGTTTTCAAATGTTTTTCAGATGTTTTTCGCAAGTGTTTCAAACACTTGTTTAAGTGTTTCGTCTGTCTTCTTTCATATGTTGTAACTATTGTATCTAAATGTTTCAAAAATAGATCAGATGTTATACATTAGATGCGCGTGGGAAGCAGTCTGAGCCCGATGCGCTAGGCGCTCGTTTGCTCCATGTGCAGACAGCCGACAGCGTTAGACGCCAGTGTCCAGATCAGACGTCCAGGGCTAGCAAGTCGTTCTTAGATCGGATACTATTAGGTTTACATGGGCCGACAACGCTGACAACTTTGTCCAGTTGGTCTGGCCTGGGAATGGCTGTAGCGCAGCATGCCTGGAAAAAGTCGGCCCACGGAGGCATATGCGATCCTTAATCCTCCTTTTAATACTACTGCGATCAAACTAAAGAAACAGAGCTGAGACTTACAGTATCCATCATCCTTGTTTCATCAAACAATACCAAAGACAGTATGACACGACCAAATACAAGGGTGCGTGCGCAACGCTTGTCTTTAGCACAACCACGCTGTTTCCTTCGGCGGCCGGGAGGTTGCCTCTCGAAATGAATCATCAGTTGCCGGGGACGAACTTGGTGGCGTACGCCCAGGCGTTGTTGCTGACGGGGTCAGCGAGATGGTCGGCCAGGTTCTCAAGTGGCCCCTTGCCGGTGACGATCGCCTGGACAAAGAACCCGAACATGGAAAACATGGCGAGCCGGCCGTTCTTGATCTCCTTCACCTTCAGCTCCGCGAACTTCTCCGGGTCGTCGGCGAGCCCCAGCGGGTCGAAGCTTCCACCAGGGTACAACGGGTCGACCACCTCACCGAGCGGCCCACCGGCGACCCTGTACCCCTCCACGGCCCCCATCAAGACAACCTGGTCGATCCGTGATGCATTGCATTGTAACATCAATCTATCAGAGATTCAGAGCAAAATCCAAAACGGCTTAGGCGAGTTGGGGTCGGATTGATTTGTACCTGGCATGCCCAGATGGCAAGGATGCTCTGTGCGTGCACGAGACTGGGGTTCCCCAGGTAGTCCAGGCCCCTCGCTGAAGATCTGGGCGCTGGCCTTGAACCAGACGGCCTCGCCGAACTTGACGCCGTTGCGGGCAAGCAGCTCCGGGAAGACGCAGCCAAGCGCGCCGAGCATGGCCCACCGGCAGTGGATCACCTCCAGCCGTACCACGGGCTGCCGGACGCGGCGGCGGGCTTAGGCAGCTTGCCGGCCGTCTTGCGCATAGTGATGCGGCCCTCGCCGAACACGCTGGCCCGGGCGATCTTTGCCGCCTTGCCGGCAAGAGCCGGGGAGGGGTGTGACATGGTGGAGGCCGCCATTGATGATCGCGGAGGATGTTTCGCTAGTGCTTGGGTTAGAGCTCGTGAGCTGTTTTGTGCTGGCTGCGGTGAGGAAGCAGGCAACCGGAGTTGAGTTTAAATAATGGCGGGACGATAGGATAGCCTCACCCGTTCTGCCGTTGCCTGGATGAGCATCTCTCTTGCGATTTCTGATTGGATAACTCGTTGTATCTGGCATGCATGCCAGTTGCCACCGGTGCGTGTGCTTTGCTTACGTATAAAGTGCGCTCTCCAACTGGAACCCGGGAAACAAAAAGAGAAAGAAAAGTACCTTTTTCAGTTCAAAAACTATAAGTAGTTCAGTTTTTTTAAAGTAATCCTTTCGTTGGAACGGGAGAAATATATAGTTTTTACTACATCTAGATAATCTAGAGAAAACATAGAATAATATAGTAAAAACTGCAAGAAACACCACCATCCCCCTTCCCCACCCCTCGCGTGTTATTCTATGTTTGGCGAGAGTCCCAACCATCTTCTGCAGAGAGGCAAGTCCGTGTGCCTTTGGAAAATGGCCAGGGCACACGATGCAGTTACAATCTACAACGTCTATCAGCTGCCGTCTCCTCAGAAAGGCAAGTCCATGTTCGCTTGACTGATAAATCATGGCTGAAAGTACTGTTTGCTGATTTGTTGTGAGAGAAAAACACTGCTGAATGGCTGACTGATTTGGCTGATAAGCCCAAGATGTCCCTGATATGACTGTGCAAGATCTTCTACCAGGGCTTCCCTAAAAACAAAAGATCTTCTATCAGGGCGTGTCACTCAAGGGAATTTCAGTGCGGTGGCATGGAGATCAACCATTCCGCCCTACTACACCTACTTGGTAAGCTGCGCGTCGCAGACGGCCGGATGTTCTACTGTCAACAAGAAACGCCCTCGGCATGCAAGGGTGTAACCTACAATTGGAATGAAGAGAGTAGCAGAGCTTAGGTGTAACCCTATACTGGCTTGTTTGGAAGGCTGGTAATCAGCCAAAAGCCTCCGTAAATTACAGGCACGTATATTTTTTCAGCCCAAGCCGAAACTTGTTGTTTGGATGACTAGTTAGGCCACTAATATTACCCCTGGTTTGAGCTAAAACAGGCGTAAAAAATAATCGCCTCCCAAGACCCAGAAAAGAAAACGACAAGTATCGGGGAGGAGTCCGCTACCTCGACTCCTCTGTCCTGTTCATCGCCGAACCTGCTGAGGACGGAGGGGAGATCCCATCTATGGTGCCCGGGAGCAAATCCATGCTGATGGTGAGACAATCCATGGTAGTGGAGACCAAATCCATGACGACGGCATCCGCAATTGCGCTAACAAGGAGGATCGGAGGAGTAGATGCGGCGACCGATGCGGAAGATGTCGAACTGGAAGTCGGCGCGGTGGTCGCGTTCATGGAGACAACAGCGGACGGAGGAGCTTTGAGGGTGGCAGCGACCGGCGAGTGGGCTGCGGCGTGCCGGCGCTGCTACGGAACCTGCACTCCTGCAGTTCCTCACAGCCGATGAGGTCGATCACGCTCATGCCGCTGCGGTGGAACGTGCATTCCTGCAATTGCTTGCGCCGATAGCCTATCAGTTTGTTACGGAGTTTGAATCCTCGTTCTTGCGTTGATTTGTCTGTGCATGCAAGATTGAGTTCTGCTGATCTCGTGCTCATTCGAGTAGCTGCATATTTCAATATTTCTCACTTCATCAACCGTTATGATGTGAAGATTCACTTCGCTGAGCCAAACAACATTTTCAAGGTTGTAAAACATTCCAGGGTTTTCTTGTGCGCAACAAATTACAAGTGTATTGTATTTACAGGTGCATAAAATTTTAAAGCATCCAAACAGGGCTAAACTAGGTAGTGAGCGAGTATAATCATGTAGTCTGGTTTCCATCAGGCTATTTGCTCACAGGACAACATACCTATCCAATGGATGGAATGGAAGTGCCATCTCTCTCAGGTGCGGCAACAGGGCATAGCCACATATATAGGACACTGCAGCCTCAAACAGCATCTAAAGATTCAAGAGCAAATAGGTAACCCTAAACCCTAAACCACAATGCATTTAGATTAGGTAGTCTTAATGAGTGGGCTCCATGTTAGGTATCTATATGGACTACTTTGCCACAGCGTATACTAAAATAATATTAGCCACTAATAAACAACTGTGCATCTTATCCAAGATGTAGGTTTGTAGAGAGATAAAAATGAATACTTCTTATTTCTTATGGGTATTTTATAAGTCTATAGATACCTTTTGCTATGGACCGGTATATAGAATACGTCCATAGTAATTCAACTAGCGAGTAGAGAATATTTTAGTCTTTATGGACTACTTTAGTTCACATATTGTGGTTGCTCGTAGAGGAGCAACGATAATTTTACAGTGCTAGTATCTCATTTACATAATCGTTATTTCAGAGAAAAGAAACTATACTCATTTCAGGTTTTCTACCGATGGTTAAAAGAATATATATCCTTTATTAGGAGAGACTGAATAGTGAAAAAATATCAAGTACAAAAAAATATTGAAAAATAGCAAACAAGCAGGAGCAATACGAAAATATACGTGCGACTACCTATGTTTCTTTGGAGGGTTTAACGAATTGAAAGGTACATTGGTAATTTCATATTGTGGTCTTCTTACTTCATTTTCTCTTAGATGTTGTCTCAAGGCATGGCCCAGTGACAACCCAAATGAGTCGGATCGGTCTCGTTGCCATCCCACCTGTCGACACAAAAATGTGGCAATGTGATCAACACGCAGCAAGTTGGAAGATCTGAATGGAGCAAGGCCTAGAGATCTGCTTAGCTTCAACATGAAGGCCGATCAATTCTGGAAAACCGAAGCGTGCTAGTCAATTGACCTGCAATTGACAAGAAAAGAAAGTTGATCAGTAATTTAAGGCGGAACATGTCGGTGGTGCTCCATACAGTTCCGAATTTACGGCTCTAAAAGCCAATATGTGAGGCCATCGACTAAACAGTCAATATCCATCATGTCCATGAAAGAAGAATCTTTACAATAAGACAAATCGGCTAAAATGAAGAAATAATAATGATGCATCAAACTAGCAGCCATCATGAATCATAACAATTCCATAACAGCTGGTTAATTAGGGCAAGAACAAGTACAATACACTCACTTTGCCAAGATTAATGAAATCATCTCTTAAAGCACAAGCTATCAGCTAAATAGCTGATTCAGGAATAAAAGAAAGATTATAACATGTATGCAATCGACTATCTAACATGAGCAAACTCATAAGCAAACCAGATTTAATCTATTACCATCAACAGTGAGGTTCGACCGAATTGCTACAGCTATGATAACGATAACAAATCAAAATCCAGAAAGCTCGTAGATCTATTCATGTTTCGATAGTTCCAGGGTACACGCTATATATGTGAAAAGCGCACGTAATCAGCTAAAATAGCCGATTTCAGTCATAGTAAACAAACAAAGTACATGTCTTGATTATAAACAAACTCGATGATCGATGAAATCTAGTCTAAAGTTCCACTAGTGAGATTTGAACGGATCGATGCAGCTATGGTGACAACAATAGATCAAACTTTGTTAACTATTGAGTTCATCTATAATTAATTTATGCCCTCGAGAGCGTAAGATGCACGATTAAGATTGAGATAAAACAACCAATCTAGCAAAGCAAATCATCAAATTTAAGATCTGATCATGATTAAGCTTAAAGACAATCGACTAGTGTGATATGATGCCGATCTATCTCAACCTTAACCGGATAAATTGTGATATTATTATAGCTAACAAAACATTAACTATAATAAGAACGATAACTAGATAAATTAACTAAAAACAGCCAAATAAGCCCTTGCTACAGGGCTTCCAGGCGAGCAATTTCCAACAAAGGCTCATTTTTTCTACATCATATCCTTGCTACAGGGCTCATTTTTCTACATTTTATCCTTGTTACAGGGCTCATTTTTCGCCTTCCAGCAAGCTCGGGGACTACATCATATATGATGCACCTGACGGTGCACAATGATCATTGGTTCTTGAGGATTCTTTTTTAGACCCTAGCATCACGTGCTTACGTCACCTATTACCAGGCTCAGGGACTAAGTGGGTACACTTCACCTGACGATGAATTGCTTCTATTTTTCTCTCCTACGATCGGGAATTTTTCGTAAGTTACTTCCATCAATTACGCACACTTACATTTCTTTACAGAAATACAAGTGGGTACACTTCACCAGGAAAGAAAATTTTTCTTTTTTGGACCACTATGCAATCTTCACCGACAACTGCAATCTTCATCAACAATCATGGTTTAATGATTCCTGATCCAGACGGAACACTAGCGCATGTTCGGCTAACATTTCAAGGTGATGTGAAGACGAACCTCGCAAGTTGAAGAAGACTAAGACAATATGTCGATACAGAATACATAGTGCTCGGGGACTAGCTGTGGGGGTATTAATCCCTATACCCTTACGGCTAGACATGGGCAGGCCCAGACCAGACGGCCCGGCCCATTATATGACGACGCGTGATCCAGATCATCGGGATGGAGTCTTGCGCAAGGCATCAAATCAGACTTGGGAATCAAGCAAGGTCTTGGTCGGTTAGATTAGGAATCCTTATCCGGCAATTGTAACCGGCTAAGATTAGTTTCCAGATCTGTAACCCTGCCTCCCGGACTATATAAGGAGGGCAGGGGACCCCCTCAAAAACATCAAAACATACTCTAGGGTAAACTAGCTTGTAATACATTGCTCGAAACAGCAATAACAAAACAGAACAGGATGTAAGGTATTACGCCCACACGGCGGCCTAAACCTGGGTAAACCCGCGTGTTGTCCTGCATCACTATCTCGTTCGTGGCTTGCACACCTGTCTGCCGACAATCTACTACCTTGGGCATACCCCTCGGTAGACTGCCAACCAGGTTTTGTCGACACACGTTGATTCACGAATCGCCGTTTCTGCGTGACGGTACGGCTTGACTACGCTCTAGCATCGTAGTAAGAACTGACAGTTGAAAGATGAAGAAATAGTTCCTTTTGCTCAACCCTGCTTGATTATAGACTAGGTGTTTACATAGAAGGTTGGATAAGAAATAAAATATGGCTATTAAAAGTAAGAAATTAAGGACACACTCTTAGTGCTGCTTCTCGCAAACAAGAAACTCACAAGCCAAAAAGCCTTGCATAATCCTTGGAGTCTTTTTCTTTTCTCCTGATGGGTAAGTCTTGCGGAGTACAATTGAGTACTCAGGGTTTGGTCTACCCTTGTGCAGGTGACAGGTGTTGATGAGCTAACACTTGTGTGTGAAAACCTCCTGGTGGGCTTAGCGAGGATTTCCTTTGCGATGCGGAGTAGAGTTTATTTATTGAAAGTCTCACCAAAAGTTTTACAAGGAAAATACTATTAATCTGTTATCATTTCATGCAATTAAATGTTCTTCATGTAAATGTTTAACTTGTCATTAAATGGTTTCATTTTCGCTGAACTCTGATAATGTTTTATATTCTGCTGTTATAACTACATAATGAATTACTCTGATGTTGTACTGAAAGTGATGTAAGAAACGGTAAGGATGTTGTAAGCTTTACTCTCTCATTTGTGATCCTGATGTAAGAATGTGGATCTTTGAGTTCTCCCTTGCGGTGTGCTCAACGGAATCACTTAGTTTAGTGTTCTCCCTTGGGTACTTAAGGTCTAATGGAAGACGAGTACTCTTGGGAGGGCATTAGATTAGGCGGTTCTGCCACAGTGACCAAGTGGGCCTATGAATCTATATGAGAGCATCCCACACACCATTAGATCAAGTCAACTTAATTCCCACGACTAGGATGGACCACAAGTGTGCTAGTTTGCATGTGGAGAAGATTAAGGCGGTTTAGACTTGGGGGTGTCGGGCGACATGGGGGAGGTCGGCCAACCACCCCCTACTGACCCCTCTGGCCCCATCTTCTGCATGGTGATGGGTCTTCACTCTATTGTAAACGTGGGTAGCCTAGGGATTGGTGCAATTGGTCATAGTAGATTGCCATGGGGGGCCGTGGATCCATGTGATAGCTACTCTGAGTCTTTGATCTTCCACATACTTGATTTCCATGGTGGGATGTGATCCTTGTTGTTTTTCTCCACCACGGACCAAAGTTGAGAGTCACTAGGATTAGGTGGGGATCAGACGACACCATGGGGTCGGCCGACCCCTTGTGAGCCCAATTTGGACCTTTTTTTACTGTTGTGTTCTTGAGCATGTTTTCCTGAGCTCAGGTGTTTTCCTGAGCATGCTTTCTTCATATGGGCCAAGGTTAGGGTGGATTAGCCTCGTAGACGTTGAGCGACGCCCTAGGGGGTCGGGCGCCCCCTGCTGGGCCCAATTCAGTCCATTTTTCGACAGGTGGGTCCCTACACGTCAGTACTTCCAAAAAGTATGGATTTTCCATTTTTAGAACACTTTTAAGTATAAGATGTGCATTTTCATCCCAAAAGTTAACTCTTGTTGATGCCAGAATTGAGCATTTAATTACCGTCAACATCTTGCTAGCTAGAGGGGAGAGTGAGTGGTCGAGTGAAGACAAGGAAGAGCTAGCGCTCTAAGGAACCACCCCGCCAACGACCACCCAGCATCCACCATAGTGGCCGCCGTCGGCCTCTCAGCATTTGCGAACCAAGGAAAATAGATTCCGGTAAGCATTGAGTTATAATTGGATATATTGTTGTACCCAATTACAATGTTGTAAAGATTTCATTGGTATTTGTACTTGCACATGAAATGTTTTTGCATAAAACATGCGTACCAGTACCACAAGTGCATGTGTACCGCTCCGTATACAACATGCCAATAAAGTGTTCCAAGCTACAATTGTGGTTGTAAAAGTTGAGTAGGTGGTGTGATATGTATATCTGATTCTAATGTCACATGTTTTTTTTCATAAATAAATGACTATAACTCTTCTAACCTCGACGGGAGAGGGATGAGGAGACGACGAAAGAGATGGGTAAAAAGAATAAGCTGAGTGGTTAGGAAGGACAGGGCACAGATGGTGGACAGACGACACGGCAGTGGAGCCGTGGAGGTACCGCTAGCCACAGGGGAAGCAGGGGAAGGGAAGGAAGCATATGAGGGCACCTTGTTTTGTGGTCGGAAATCGATAGTTAGCTCGGGAAATAGCGGACGCCGCTAATTATTGAGCCCCGTATGGTAAGTAGGTAAGAGCATCTCCAAGAGTTTGCCAAATGAGATTGGCATCCTTTCAATTTTGGTAAAATGAGAAAATTTAGGTTCCAACAGCTTGGCAAATGAGGTTGGCATTCTTGGCAACTTGCCATCCACCGGCCTCGCACGCGCAAATATGCGCGCGCGGAGCGGACTTGGCATCCGTATGTACGAGAAAGGTGGAAGGGCACAAAAATAATTTTGTTTCTCTCTCAGGGTTCCTGATGTAAGTTTTTAAGAGGTGGAAGGGCATAAACATAATTTTGTTTCTCCCTCAGGGTTCCTGATGTAAGTTAGATCTGGGTTTGGCAAGTGAATTATACCAAACTCTTGGAGAGAGACTGTTTTTTTACTTGGCATATCTTTTTACAACTTGGCAAAACACAAGATTTGCCAAATGAAAATTGCCAAACTCTTGGAGATGACCGTGAGAACTGAGAAATCTGCTAGCTACGGATTGGCACTAGTGACAAGAGACGCGAATCTTACCACGACGCTGGACAGGTATCGCGCGAAGTTCAGTGGACATGGGGCTCCCAAGTCTCAGACTCTCAGCCGACCCGCACGGCGCGGCCTCACCCACATGAAGAGCATCTAATCTGATCTGATCACCGAGATGTGTCTGCTAGTGCTAGCCAAAAAAAAAAACACAAACTGAAGCCTGAATGCATGCGAATGAAATTTGCCATCTGATCTGATGCCGTGAATCTGTCCGTTTAGCACCTTGGAGGCTTGGCCTGGCGTGAGACGGTGAGGACATCATCAGATCGCGACCCTTCTGGCACATGTGAGGCCGTCAATCTAGCCTTATGGGCTTGTGATGAACTTCATTGTTTTGCATCGATCACGTCTGGCAGTTTCCAGTGCATGCACAGTACTTCCTTTTGTTTTTCTATAATATGTACCTGCTGCATGTACAGTATCCAAACTTGGCAAATAATTCATCTACTTGATCGGATGCCGCTATTCACAATTCACATGGTGTTCCTCGATCTTGAAAGAGACACTGCAAATAAGATGTTTGTCTCTCTTGCCACTTCGCTTCAAATAAAAAGTAACTAAGATGTGTGTGTCAGTTTCTTATTAGACTAATAAAATGGAAGTTGCTAAAGTTTAGATGCCTGAATTTTGTTTCCCGGCGGTTATTGCATATATTTTATACTCAAACTACAATTAATTTGTTATAATATATGTAGGTATAATCTTCAACTTTTGGTTCTGAGAATAAAGAAACTATTAAATAAAATCACAAACCTGACAAAATCTTATCCGTATTGGCACAAAGAGAATAACAATCTACAATAGTCAGACAAGGACAACAAAATGATATGTTGGGACATAAAGATAAATAACAAGATACGGAAATAAAAATTTACTTTTACTAATCGGTTGTACAAGAGTGTTATCTGAAATCATCTTATAATTTAGGCACTTAAAACGCACAAGAAGTGATAAAATAAAGTTAGCAGTATTCGTTCATTCTCTTATTTGTAACATCGTTCATGTCTATTGTGCATCCCGCTAACGACGGGGGGGGGGGGGGGGGGGTTGTAACCTGCATATTAACTTTGTATGGGAATTTGTTCTTCGTTGGTGTGGTAAGGTGGTATCTTAGGCCTAGAACATGGAACATGGTCTTATTCTACGTTCTGGGAACTTTGTACCCAAATGAGAAATAGAAATAATGTGCAACATGGTTCCAAACGTAATGGGAACTCAACCCGAAGGCACAAAAGGGGCTAAACACCTCTCATCCTCACTTTCTCACTATGAAATTTGATTCTACCACATGTGTTGTTTGTGTAATGTCGTACTAACGTGCTACAGTGAAACATTCTCCAAGTCCTATGAATATCGTTATAGTTAGGGAAATTTTGTTGGCAGACACCGTTCTTTGATCGAACTGGCTGTTCGATGTTGAACAACTAGTTCGATCAAAGAACGGTGTCCGCTAGCAAAATTTCTCTTATAACTATATTATATGTACACGTTTCATATGTCGAGCGAACGATACGAATAAAGATATCCTTTGTACCATAGCTTTTAAAAATAATGTTCTTTGTTTCGCGTCCCAGGTCGTTTCGAGAATCTTAACTAAGGGTGGAATAATTAAGGCTGTGTTTAGTTCCTCCTAACTTTTCTGAATTTGACACTATGCAAAAACAAGATTATTCGTCATATCAAACTTACGGTACATGCATGAAGTACTAATGTAGACGAAATCAAAAACTAATTGCATAGTTTGGTTGTACTTTGCGAGACGAACGTTTTGAACCTAATTAGTCAACGGTTGGATAATTATTATCAAATACAAACGAAATGCTACAGTATGCTATAGTAAATTTGGTACTCCCAACTTTGGAACTAAACGACTAGGAGCTTTCCTAAGCCAGCCTCCACATGACGCGATGTTTCAAGCTTTTGCATGCAAACATGGCCATGTTTAGTTGCGCCAAATTGGCAGGGGCAAAATCTGCACAGTAAAAGATTCCCCACTGTAGCATTTCGTTTGTATTTGTGAATTTTTGTCCAAATATTGATTAATTAGGCTCAAAAGATTCGTCTCGCAAAGTACAACTAAACTGTGCAATTAGTTTTTTTATTTCATCTACATTTAGTACTCCATGCATGTGTCGGTATTTTGATGTGATGGAGAATCTTTTTTTTGCATAGTAAATTTGAAGGAAAATTTGGCATCTAAATAAGGTCATGGACAAATGCAGATGGTGCGCTAAAATCCGAATAATCCTGATTCCTGGTATTAAGAACAAGTTGCTAGCTGGTCGAATTTGGACCGAAAGACAACTTATAGAAGGCAAAAATTGACGGAGGAACAAATAAGCATGATTTGAAGATGCTAAGAGGAAGGAGAAAAAGGAGGAGAAACAGAGGACACCGCGTTCATGGTTCAAAACAGTCGGGCAGGACCACAAACTGACCGACCCCTGGCGGCCCAGCGGACAGCAGCCACCACCTTCGGGGAGATTCTCCGCATCCGCCGAATATCCGCTACGGAACACCCCCAGGAAACGTGACAAAATCGTGGCAGTACATGACCTGTGCCGAAACTGCCCAATCTCGTGCCATAAGCACGCCAGCATTCCCCTGAACCTGAAGCATAAACACAACTTGACCACGAACAGTATACTAGCAGAGACTACTGTACTGAACTCCAAATGGGCTAGCTTCAAGTTTTGTGCGTGCATGTATGTATGGATCAAAAAGAAAGAGGAAGCCGTCCAATTATTTTCACTTGGTTCACGCAGCCTGATGTGGGGCATTTTTACCTTTATAAAAAAATAAGGATAGACCAGTTTCGGTAAACACAGAGCAGAGAAGTTTCTTTCGATCGATTCCACGTAAATCTTGGCTCGGGTGAACCACGAGGTGTCCGCGGATACGGAAATGCGAAAGCGACTCGACCACCGCTCCCCGAGACGGACCGGGAGTGGATATTCCCTGGCCACCATGCAGGAGCCAAGCATCTCCGGATCCTTCTCAAGAAGCCGCCGTCGAATGACTAGCGCCTTCCTTTGCAATACCAAAGCAGAATCGGAGAAGCCGCATCCCGCGCACCGCCCCCGCCCCCGCCCGCGAACCAGACCAGAAGCTGGCGCCACGTGTGGTTTCTCGAGGGAGTTTGGCGAATCGCATCGGTCCGCCGCGCCGAATCTACTCCACCGCGCCAAACTTGACGCGGCCGAAGGCCGATGAACCGAATACCACCGAGACCGAGACTGGCTCGCTATTCTTGGGCATCTCCGAAATATTCCCTCAGCATCTTCCCGCGCCCGGCCCCGACGCCCCGGTATATAACTCCGCCTCCACCGCGGCTCCCCAGCCATCGATCCACCGCAAACAAGCTCTTGGCAACCCACGACGACACAAAGCATCTATCGTAGCCAGCCAGCCGCCCAGCCCCCGAAAACCAGCCAGCTAAACCCATGGCCGGGATCGTGGTGGTGTTCGACTTCGACAAGACGATCATCGACGTGGACAGCGACAACTGGGTCGTCGACAACCTCGGCTTCACCGAGCTGTTCGAGCGCCTCCTCCCCACCATGCCCTGGAACACCCTCATGGACACCATGATGGGGGAGCTGCACGCGGCCGGCAAGACCCTGGGCGACGTCGCCGAGGTGCTGAGGGCGGCGCCCATCGACCCGCGCGTGCCCGCCGCCATCAAGGCCGCCTACGCGCTGGGCTGCGATCTGCGCGTCCTCAGCGACGCCAACGCCTTCTTCATCGAGACCATCCTGGAGCACCACGGCATCCGGGGCTGCTTCTCCCAGATCAACACCAACCCCAGCCACGTCGACGCCGACGGCCGCCTCCGCATCGGGCCCTACCACGCCGCCCCGCACGGCTGCGGCGTCGGCACCTGCCCGCCCAACATGTGCAAGGGCCAGGTGCTGGACCGCATCCTCCGCGAGGCGTCGGCCGCCGGGACCGGGTTGAGGAAGCGCGTCATCTACCTGGGCGACGGCCGCGGCGACTACTGCCCGTCGCTGCGCCTGGCGCGGGAGGACTTCATGATGCCGCGCAGGGGTTACCCCGTGTGGGACCTCATCTGCGAGGACCCCGCGCGGCTGCAGGCGGAGGTGCACCCGTGGGCCGACGGCGCCGAGCTGGAGGAGACGCTGCTGCGCCTCGTCGGGAGGGCGCTCGTGGAGGAGGCCGCGCTGCTGCCGCCGCTCGACTGCAAGCTCGAGTCCACCATGCCCGTTGCCGCGCAGGACGCCGGCATGCCCATCATGCCGCTCGGCGTCAAGAACTGATACAGTCTGTCTCTGGTTGAGAATTGAGGAGATTATTGCCGGTTCGGGTTCGTCGCGAGATCGAGCTCGAACAAGTGCTGGCGAGGCACGGCGTACGATGGATTAGTAGCGTCTATTAACTGTATTATTGACTAATTTTGTGTGCGTGCGCGTGGTGTATCCCTCCGGATCGAGCCTGTCGCTGCTGAATTGGCTATGGCTCGTTGTATCTTGCCTACCAACAAAAGATTAAATTAATGGATGAAATCCATTGCGACAAGCAAAAAATTCATGCGCGTGCTTCCCTGTTAAACAGGGTACTACGATTTGTAGCCGCAATTAGCGATGCCAAATTCATTCACATTAGTTGCAATCAAGGGTGCGTGATATATTGTACGATTCTGCCATACATTTTGCAAGGCCAGCGTATCCTATGCGGCTTAAATTGGCCCTTGTTTAGTTTCTAAAATATTTTCTAAAATATTTCAGATTTCCGTCATATCGAATATTTGGACACATGCATGAAGCATTAAATATAGATAAAAAGTAAAATTAATTACACAGTTTAGACGAAATAGACGAGACAAATCTTTTAAGCCTAGTTAGGCCATGATCGGACAATAATTATCAAATAACAACGAAAGTGCTATAATAGCGCTACAGTTACATTTCCCAAAATATTTCGCGTATGGTTTGGAATCGCACTAGCAGCACTAGGGAGCGAGTCTGCACCGATCTCCGAGCTTGTTGCGCGCCACAAAAGACAGGTAACCTGTGACGCATCATATACCCCGTGAAACTGAAAGAGATACTATTCGCTGCAGATCTGCGTTCCATCAAATTTCAGGACTCCCTCCTCCTCTAAATATCTATTGCCATGGTGTACGTGACATAAATTTGATTTAATTTATAAAAAATATATGTAATATTTATATCTCTAAATCAATTTATTAAAAAACTAGATTTAAAAATATTTTCAATGATACTAATTATGTATGATAAATATTAATATTTTTTAATATATATTTAGTCAAAGTTATTTCTTGAAAATGAACATCTATTTAGAGACGGAGGGAGTATCCACGTGAAAGCAAGTCACGGACTCCCAGTCTCCCACTGTCCTGTGTCGGCATCGTCGGATACACGCGCGCCCACCGTGACTTAGTTAACTAACACCGTTTTTCTTTCGTAACTGCGTTTTTCTTTCATAACAAATCAACATAATCGTCAGTATAAGTAAAATTTCAGCGAAGTAAATAGGGCCTAAAAGGACTAAACATGAGTTAATTATAAAACTAATTGCACGGATGGAGACTAATTTGCGAGATAAATTTATTAAGCCTAATTAATCTATTATTAGCATATGTTACTGTAGCACCACATTATCAAATCAAGGACTAATTTGGCTTAATAGATTCGTCTTACAAATTAGTCTTCATCTGTGCAATTAGTTTTATAATTAGTCTATGTTTAATCATCCAACTTAGTGTCAAAAATCTAATGTGATAGAGATTAAAGTTTAGAAGGGGTACCAAACACCTTACTTTAGGAGGGGGTGTCCAAACACCCCTTGATTGGTGTCTGCACATACGCTCTCTCTCAAAACTCAAAAGTAACGGTAGAAATCAAAGTTTCTAAATTTGAACAAATACATAACAAAAAAATATTAATGTATGATGAGTAATCATGGTATATATTTATATATTTAATTGGAGATTCAAATGTTCAAACTATTTTCGATAACATTAGTTAAATTTTAAAAAGATTAACTCATCGAGAAAGAAATATGTGGTTATTTTGAAATCGACCAGTGTGATAAGACCACACTGGCGATTTGAACCAGCGTGGCGGTTAGGTACCGTTCAATCCCATCTAAACGGTCTAAACAAGATCAGATTAAACATGATTAAATGAGCTAAACAACCATTTAATCCATAATTAAGTGAATTAAAGGACCACGTCTATCACAATCAACATGAAACTAATTAACATTGTAATTATATAAAGTGTTGTGGGATTTAGATTTCTTCCAACAAGATTATTTGGTAAAATATTTGATTTTTACATGTGTAAATATGTATGGGTTCTAGCAAATTTTATTTTTACCTACATAAATATGTATATTTTATTGTTATTGTACAAAACCGTTTAGACCGTTTAACTCCGTTTAAACGGTCTAAACGCTAAATGAAGGGTGACCGACTGTTTACCGTTTAGCGTTTAGGAAAACATTGGGTAGGGCCCACCTAGTCGCGCGAACCCCTATTTGTGTGTTGTTGCACATGCCTTGTCATGCCGCGCTTTTTGACGTGGAGTACAGAGGCCCGAGCCCTCCTCTTCCCCCATCTTTCTTTCACCCTGTTCGCTTAAACTTATCAGCCAGAATCAGCCAGCCATTTAGCGGTATTTTTCTCTCAAAGCAAATCAGCATCAGCATCAGTACCGGCCACCATCCAGCGAATAGGGTGTTTTTCTTACTCTCCCTCTTTCGTTCTCCTCGCATATGCTTGCTTTCTATGGTGGATTGCAATCTTGCCAGTGGCTACTCCTCTCTTTATATAGATAGCCCTGTTTCATGCTGTCACAAACAACAGTGATTCTTTGTGATTTTCATACAAAGTTGTTGTTCATATAACGCCAGCTGCTTTTTTCTACGAGAGCTGAACTAATATGTGAGAGTGCTGTCACGTATTAAAAAATCGTTGTCAACAGGCCTCTCATGCATAATAGTGCGGACAGGGCTATTGTAGATGATGTGAATACCTGTGACTTCCCTGTCGGTTTTGGCTTTATGGGGCCACCACCGAACCCCACTGTCAAATATCCTGTGACAATACTGTTGCTATTTTCTTTTTATCACAATTTTGTGGCTGCATTATATCTTGTTATATTGCATGATGTATGCGTGTGCTAGCTGGTCCTAACAGGCCTCTTGGAAATTAGTTAACTTCATAATATCCATAAGCATTCATTACAGGTCTGATTGAAATTAATATACATGCAAGTGCTAATAAATGCATTCAAATGTACGGCCTAGAGTAGATTAGGAAGCTTAAAGAATTTTCCACGTGTTATGTCCTAGTGATTATGTTTACGTTTGAGTACTACTAATCAAAATAAACGAATATAACCGCCATATCAGGGAGAAGTATAAATTTAATTAGTCACAAAAGTTATGGTAATATGTCAAAGTTTTCTCTGCTGACATAAAAATGAAGATGAAATTAAATAAAAATAGTCCATATGCATCTCCCTTTCTTCTTAACAAAATACGTACATGTTTAAGGCCCTGTATGAATATTTTGGATTATAGTAATCTAATAGAAAATAACCTCTATATAAATTTTTAATCCAAATATCCAAATCAGTAGAAAATTTTGATTTTATAGACAAGTCAGAGCCGTGATCCAATCACCTGACGGTTCGCCAGGCGTCCCTACCAGATTTGTAGTGGCCATTTTCAAAAATTCTTAAATCTAGACACACAAAGCAGGGAAAAAATTTAATCAGGAGAGATCGTCCCGGTCAACCATCTGCCCATTTCTCCAAAATATATCTCAAGTCACACAACTTTTTGTAGGCACCAAGAATTGAACCCTCAACCTCCCCATTACACAATACTTCTTTATCCATTGCACCTCACACACATTTTTGTCTACAATGGATTTTCTTTGTCCTCATATTATCCTTAACCGGATTGAAATTAATTGTTTGAGACCCTATATGGATTGAAATGAAAAGGTTGTTAACTACAAAGTTGTATAACTTTTCGAGATCTATAACTTTCATTTTTATTATTTGTCCATCCGAGCTTGTTTAAAAAATTTGAATTTCAAATGTGAGAAATTCAAACATAGTTTTCTTTGACAAGATGATTTCAAATAAAAAAATTCAACTACAAAGTTGTATAACTTTTCGAGATCTACAACTTTCGTTTTTGTTATTTGTCCATCCGAGGTCGTTTAAAAAATTCAAATTTCAAATTTGAGAAATTCAAACATAGTTTTCCTTGACAGAATGATTTCAAATGAAAAAGATGTTAACTACAAAGTTCTATAACTTTTTGAGATCTATAACTTTCATTTTGGTTGTTTCTCTATTCAAGGTCATTTAAAAAAAATTCAAATTTCAAATTTGAAAAATTCAAACATAGTTTTGCTTCATAAAATGGTTTCATATGAAAACGTTATCGACTACAAATCCTATAACTTTTTCCAGATGTACAACTTCAATTTTGGTCATCTTTTTATGTGACTTTGTTTGAATAATTCAAAATTTGAATTTCAAAAGATGACTACTTCAAACAATATTTTGTAACAATAAATGATTTCAGCTGAAAAAGTCAGGAAAATAAAAGTTATAGAACTCATCAAGATCTACAACTTTTATTTTGGATATTTGTTCATCCGACAAAGTGATAGTATACATTGTTCACAAATTTACATATATCTCTTATAGTTTATGAAATGATATGAGAGCGATCGGCCAATCCACATGCACAGGGGCGCCGCTACCGCGTTGGACCTAGCATAAGGACGCCCAGCCGACTTCCTGGTGCCGTGGGCCACCTGCGCAATGGCGCCGACAGGCTGGGAGGAGACGCCATGATGTGCGTCGAGACTCGAGCTGCTGACCATGCATCAAACCACGCTCGACCTGATCCTCGCTGCCGCCAACGAATGTGGCACCCCTCACCAACATCGTCTCGGACCTGATCGCAGGCCTGGTTGTCTGTGGCGCGAAGGAGAAAATGTTGGGAAAACTAGCGTGAGGTAGAACGCAACAGAAGAATCGCGCGTAACTTTACACGCAGAGGATCTGTTTTTCCAAATGCTAAAAGATGAGGTGATATTAGGAATTGTTGGAAAATCTTAGATTGAGAGACTCTTTTAGATACTCTTGGAGATGCTGTAGGTCCAACCATTGAATTTTAATACATCTAGTAAGACACATGAATTTAATAATATTTGTACTTTACTTGAGCGGTAATAATTCTACGATAATACTTTAGTTCCCTTGTGTTAAATTGTATTTTTCGATGTGAATTAAAAACCTGAGATATATTAAAAAGGTAATATTCATCGTAGTTGGCTCAGTAATGCACCTTAAATGTCTACATGTATATATATGCCAGATACCGTAACCTGCGAGAAAATTGAGATGGTACAAAGTAAAAACAAGAGGGAGGTAAAATGGCACCAATTCCTGTCGATGGCGGGGAACGGAGCGCGCGCCATTTTCATTTCCCCGCCAAAAAAAGAAAAAACAATTATTTTTCCCTCCGCAAGAGTTGTGCTAGGAGGATTGGGATCCAATAACTGTAGTCCCCACCACGACACCCCCTTATACGAGAAGGAAAAGTTCATGTTCCCATCTAGAGCTGCCGTGCCCTTAGTAGACAATAACCGACTAGAGGTTCAGCTGCCGCCGCCCTTAGGATCCTAACTTCCATCGATGCACCCCCATGATTGTGCCGATAATCTAATCTTATTGGCCGTGTCCGTGCAGATGTCATCTTCAGTTTGGTCTCTCGCCTGGATTGATTGCAGTGAGGCACATTCTTGTCCATGACCCTCACTCTGAAATACAGATTGAAGTTCAGGTGTGTTTCTGAAGCAATTGTTTGATCTATCTTTTTGTTCTTTGGCATGTGGCGAATTCTTCTTGTGAGGTAAATATGTGCCTCCATGCATAAAATCGGTCTGTGATAATTTGTGAGCGTATAAGAATTTCAAACCTTATCTGTGCAATAAACATCAACTGCTCTAGATATGTTTGTGTTCTAGATGTACATGTCTGACACTCTAATTTGATGCGGTACATACAAGGCTTTTCAGATAGGTTTTGCGGACTATGTTTTTTTTCTAGGTTTACTTATGGTTTCCCTTTTTATTTTGATATTGAAGAAATATATGATGCTGGATGCCTAGATAATATATTGTCTATAACTGTTACTCTTCAATACATGCAGATAATATAGCACGCACCTGTTGGCCAATTGCTGCATTTGATCACTCCAAGGCCATTGCACTCCATGTGAGTAGGCCTTTGTGTTCTTTAATTGTATATACAAATTTGACATATCCATAGCTCTTACTGAAGGAATTTCTGCTTACTTCACCAATGTTATGCATGTGCTAATTTTAAAAGTACTACTCCCTTTATTTTTTATTAATGTATATATTACCGTGGTACGATTAGTTACTTGCATGTTAAGAGCTGCATACTGGTCGTAATACATTTGCATTTTGTGGTATTTTTAAAATTTCTGAATAAAAAGAAATGTTGGCAGTTGACAAAATTAATTTCATCCAAATTTATACTTGCAAATAATACAAGCAACAATGAGCAGGGATCGTAGGTGGATGTATGATGATTGGAGTGCTACAGGTCCTAATGCAAATTGGTGCAAAAACGCACAAGATTTTGTCAATTTGGCCTTTTCTCATCCAAATGCTCGTAGTGAAGGAGTGCACTGTCCATGCAATATGTGTGGTAACTTTAAGAAGCAAAATGAATACAACCTTTCACACCACATAGTCAAGAATGGTTTTGTGCCAAATTATTTTGTCTGGACATATCATGGGGAGACTGCCCCACCCAGCTTAGATGAAGAGTTTGATGATAGGGATCATCTAAATGATATGCTACATGATTTTGCTGATGCTAACATAGATGAAGAGGCTTTGAATGAAGCAGAAGAATTTTATAAGTTGTTGGAAGCCTCTGAAAATCCAGTCCATGATCAAACTAAAGAGACTACTCTCTCTGCAGTAACCCGTTTGATAAACTTCAAGGCTCAATTTAATGTTTCTGCAGCTGGTTATAATACATTAATGAATTTGATCTGTGACCTCCTTCCAGAAAATTCAGTAATTCCAAAAAACTTTAATGAATCAAAGAAATTGCTGAATAGTTTGGGCATGCCATATGAAAAGATAGATGTATGCTACAATGGATGTATGCTGTTCCGAAAGGAACACAAGGATAAAATCACTTGTGACAAATGCAATGAACCTAGATACCATCAGAGAGATTCTAGTGGTTTAAACAAACATTTGAAGCCAATTCCACATAAGGTACTAAGATACTTGCCAATAATTCCAAGGCTGAAAAGATTATTCATGTCAGAGGAGATAGCAAAGTACATGGGCTCACATAAGGAATCTTATAGCGATAAACCAGGAGTTATGATGCATCCATCAGATGGTGAGGCATGGAAACACTTCGACAAGGAGTTTCCTGAATTTGTAGATGAGCCTCGAAATGTTCGATTAGGTCTTTGTACAGATGGTTTTACTCCCTTTAGCTTTAAGGCGGCACCATACTCATGTTGGCCAGTATTTCTTGTGCCTTACAACCTTCCTCCATCAATGTGCATGAAAAAAGAAAACATTTTTTTGACACTTGTAATACCTGGTCCTCATCACCCGGGAAAAAATTGGGATGTCTACATGGAGCCATTGTATGATGACTTAAAGTTGTTGTGGGTTGGTGTGCAAGTTTATGATAGATCTGTTCGGAGTACCTTCAAGCTTAGAGCATGCTATTTTTACTCTGTACATGATTTGCCTGCACTAGGTATGGTCTTTGGACATAGCACCCATGGAAAGTTTGCATGTCCTGTGTGCTTAGGCACAGTTAGTGCTTTTTGGCTTGTTAATGGTTACAAGTATTGCTGGTTTGATTGCCATAGGCAATTTCTTCCAATGGACCACCCATTTAGAAAAAGTTTGAAAGCTTTTCGGAAGCGAACTCAAGTGCATACTCCTATACCACCTCGCTTGACTGGGAAACAAGTCCACCAGCAAGTGAACTCTTTGGTTCCTAATGTTGGCAAAGGAACTAATGCATTTGTAGGATTCGGGCAGACACATAATTGGACACACGTCTTAGGACTGTGGAAATTACCATATTTTGATAAACTTCTCATTCGCCATAACATTGATGTCATGCATAATGAGAAAAACTTGGCTGAAGCACTACTGGTCACATGCATGGACTTCTCTGATAGAACAAAGGATAATGTCAAGGCAAGGTTAGATCTAGCTTCAATTTGTGATAGACCTCAATATCACTTGCGTGAGAAGGCAAATGGAGGTTGGGATAAACCAAGGGCATTGTATTGCCTAAGTCGAGAACAGAAAATTGCAGTTTTGGAGTGGCTAAAGGGTCTGAAATTTCCAGATATGTTTGCTGCAAATATTAGGAGGGGTGTAAAGTTATCTGAACTAAAGATAATAGGCTTGAAAAGTCATGACTACCATATTTTCATGGAACGCCTGTTACCCGTAGCTTTTTGTGGCTTTCTTGAGAACAATGTGTGGCTGACACTAGCAGAGCTTAGTTTCTTTTATAGACAACTTTGCTCTAAGGAGCTAGAAATAGAGAAAGTAAAAAAGCTTGAAGAGAACATTCCTGTGCTTGTATGCAAGCTAGAGAAGATTTTCCCGCCGAGTTTTTTTAATCCAATGCAACATCTGATGATCCACTTACCATATGAGGCAAGAGTTGGTGGTCCAGTACAATATAGATGGATGTATCCATTTGAGAGGTATGGCAACAACTTATACATTATTTTAAGTCAAATATTATGTTTGAACATTATATATTGATGCCACAGGTTAATGAAGTATCTAAAAAATATGGTTAAAAATAAAGCTCGTGTTGAAGGGTGCATTGTCGAGGCTTACATACTAGAGGAAATTTCAAACATTGTTAGCCTATATTTCAAACGTGATGCACCATCAAGTCGAACAAAAAGACCTAGATATGACGACGGATATGAGACTCACAACAATAATTGTAGTCTCAGCACATTTCAAGTACCAGGCCGTGGTCATGGGAAACGTGGGACAAAAGTGCTTACAAGAGATGAGTATCATGCAATTATGGTTTACATTTACTCCAACACTCTAGAGATGGATGATTTTGTGATGTAAGTAACCCTAGCTACATAGTTCTTGATAATAATTTTACCTTTTCAAACTAAAATAAATTCTATTGTGTTTAGGCGATTTGATAAAGCAGAATGTAGGAATTTTCACCGAGCAACCCAGCAACAAATTGATAAAACTCGAAAATCTGGTGCAAGTAGAGGCCGTCTAAACTTATTTGAATGGTTTAGAGATTTGGTAAGTTCCCATTAATTCTACATGAACATATATATTTACTTTCATGGTAATCTAATTAGTTACACATTATTGATGTTTGTAGTGCTTAAAAGAAGGAGGTATCCACAAGGATTTGGTTCAGATATCTCATGGTTGTCGTACCCGTGTGTCCTGCTTAACAGGATACGATGTCAATAACTTTAGGTTTCGTTCTGAAAAATATGAAAAATCGCGGCCCAGTTTGACAACAACAAATAGTGGTGTATTCCTCTCATGCACTGAAGATAGTAGCACTACGGACTATTATGGGGTTATTGAAGATATTATTGAGGTTACATTTGAGGGGGCCCAACAAATTAACCTTGTCTTATTTGAGTGTCGATGGTTTCATCCAATAAACGGGATTCGAAAATCTCCTAACATTGGATTAATTGAGGTCAACCCAAACACAAAGCTCCCTGGCTATGAGCCTTTTGTTCTTCCTCACCAATGCAAACAAGTATACTACACTCCATATCCATGCTGCACTGGTGATTTGAGAAATTGGTGGGTTGTACACCATGTTCCAAAACGTGGTGATCTAGAAGCACCCACAGTTGCTCAGACTGGTGATGATGATGAAGCACCTAGTTCTATATTTTATCAAGAGGATATTAGCTCTGGGAATTTTATCATTGATCTTGCCGCTGATTTTGATCTCACAGCTGCAGTTGCAGATGTTGATGAAGTACATGATACATCTGATATTGACCTTTTGAACAAACATCACCCTGGTGACACAATTGTGTCGAATGAGCCTCCTCCAAATGATATGTATTATGAAATGGACTATGCACCAGACGAAGTTGATCAAGAGGACTTATATGATGATCCTGATGATTTTTGATATTGTTAATAAGATAGAAACACCATATTTCTGTGATACTACAATAAATTTTTTGTCGTTGCTGGACACTCATGATAATTTTGGAGCTTATTCATGTTTGCCTAAATATGTGTGAATGTGTCATTTCGATTTCTATTTTTTAGGCCACCTAACAGAGATCTTAGGGAGGCAATCCGAGCTTCTCGCAAGCGGCGAGGTGTTGCAGAGCAGACACTTCGTGATGGAGATGGAAATGACTCTACACAGGTAGGTTCCAACGCCCAGAACACGACAGGACACAATAGCAAGACTCCCCGTGGTTCAAACACGATCCCACCAGCACCAACAACACATGCTGCCAAGACTGTTCTCATTCCTACTGGTGATAGGTAACTATGTAGGGCAGACCAATTTTTTATTATCTACATTATTTGGGATGGTTCATATTCTAAAATATGTCAACATTCAATGGGAGCTATTTTATCACAAGTAAAAGAATTGTTGCAAAATATAACAAAATATGTCTAGATTTGATTCAAACTATTGTGACAAATAAATATTAGAGTTCCCCTTACAGGTTCGTATTGTTAGTACTAAATATTAGGTTTTGATATTCCCTTTAATGTAGAAATTGGCGCATGCAAAATTTCAACAAGAAAGATCGTGTTCCCAACACTATATTAGGTGCCTTGCTGAAGCACCACTACCCTCAGATTATTTATGACACAACAGAAAGACCACCAAAGAATGTTGCTGCCACAAAATGGCGGCACTGGTGTATGAAAGGTCCACAAGATAACACTTGTGCTGATAGGGTTAGGTCTGATTTCCTGGTAATGTTTCATGAGCTGTGACTTTTTAATTACTATACACCACATTAACTAGCAGATTTGATAGATATCAAGTATTTTCTTTAATAATAGGCACGATACAAGTGGCCAGATGCTGAGCCTGAACTTAAGGACAAATTCATGAAGACTCTTGAGGCATGTTGTACAAAGTTGGCAACCCAGGAAATCTATGACTTGAGGGTTTATGCAGTAGTGGCATACCAAACAGAAATCATAGAGGAGATCACTGAATTTGAAGAAGCTAAGTTGATCCATTTGGATGCACATGAGTACCGTCAAGTGCCTTTCAGTTGGGTAAACATTGATGCTTGGAATGCATTGAGCAATTGGTGGGGATCAGAGGAGTTCAAAACAATGAGTGCCATGAAGAGGGCTGCACGTCTATCTAGACCTCAAAGTGTGAATTGTGGGGGATCAAGCTCAGTCACACGCACACAACAATGCTTGGTTGTTGAACTTTGATTATATACAGTTTTTATTTAATCATATGGCAATATTTTTTAATATCATAATATCCATGTATTTTGTAGGAGATGACCTATGGAAGGCCATTTAGTTTAATTGAGGGGTTTGCTGTGCACATGGGAGCATCTAAACAAGCAGTGGCAGATGGTGAAGGCAATGAGCTGCCTCCACTTGCCAATGATCGAGCCCAAGAATATTTGGTATAAACAATTTACTGTGCTTAGTCTATTTTTATTTATAAAAATTTAACCCATTGGCTGCAGCCTAGAAGATTTTGTTTCAAACAATTTATTGTGTTCAATCCACCTTTACTTTCATTAAAAAAAATAACATTTTCCATGTTTTAGGATAATTATCGTGATGGAATGAAGGAAGCTCATGGTGAAAATATTCAATGGGTGAAGGCTCCTCTTGACCCACAAGTCATGTATAAAAGCACTGGACGGAAGCCTCATGGGAAGTTTGCAATAGCCGATGGTGCCATTGATAGCTCTGAGGTGCAGTTCTCCACTAATGCTCGTCCTTCTCAGTTGCACAGTTCAAATCATAGGGAAAGGGAACTAGAGCAGGAGGTTCGCAATCTTAAAAGACAACGCGTGCAGGACTGCCAATCTTTTTATAATGCATTTGCCAAGTTCAATGAAGATATGGCTCAGGTTGCTTTTCTATCCGCATCCTTAATACACATTGTTTTCTAAGTTTATATGTACCTATGTATCCATGTATTCACAAGTATTAATTTTTTTATTATTAGTACATGAGACAAGGATGTGGAAATGCTCCCCCGCCTCAGATTGACTTGGCCTCATTGTTCCCTAACCCTCCACCTTCTGAGCCGGTAATACTCTAATTTAATATAAGTGAACTTGATTCTACTTTGAATTTGATAGCTTGCATCTCTATCTTAAAGTCTTTGAATTATTACCTTGTTTATTAGTATGCGAGGCCAGGACATGAAAATGCCCCTTCATCTCAAATAAATTTGCCCAGATTGTTCCCTAACTCTGCACCTACACCTCTTCAGACAGTAATATGCTTGCATGAAATTAATGTATCTGAACTAGTACTTATGAAGTACTTAGGAATGTTATATATTTATATTTGACAACACTTTTCTTACATGTATTTCAAGGACACCATGGAGAACAATTCTGTGAATGCAACATTACATCAGACGGGTGGAAGTCGTTCATTGGAACATGTTGGCCAACAATCTCCAACAAGAATCTATCAACAGGTATATTTTCACAATTCAGCTTGAAAGGACTTCACCTAGAAAATATGTTGAATGGATCCCTATGAACTGTCATAAACCTCTGAGACCTTTGAACACTTTTGTTCGAAGGACACTATGAATAACAGCTCAACAAATTCTATTTTACGTCAAATGACTGGGAATGCATTTGAGCATCTTACTGGACAAGCACTTCATGACACTTATCGGCACCAGGTGATAGTCTCTTATAGTTATTCTTTAGGCAATGAATTATCGATTCATATGTGTTTTTGTATAAGAAATTGCACTGATCATTGTTTCTTTTTGAAGAATCACATGGGAAATAACTCTGGGAGTGTAGGCTTACAGAGAATGGATGGGAGTACCTTCCGATATTTTTCCCAGCAGTCTACTCATAATGTTTCTGAGCAGGTAGTAATAATAAACAACTTATTATTTTGTCAACTCACATGAGTGCAAAATTATTGATCAACATAAAAAATCTAAGCAGTTTGCACCTCTGGTATTTCTTTTTGAAGGAATTGATGCCTAACAGCTCAAGAAATGCGGCCTTCAACAGAATGGGTGGAAGTTCAATTGGAAACCAAGAAACTAATGCAGACAATGATCACAATAGTCACATGAGAGACAGGGATGCCACTGATGACGAAGATGTCTTTTTCTGATCAGATTAGGAACCTTGATGTTAGTACTTATTTGTGGATAACTTTAGCCATTTGAAAATATTTGTCATGACTATTTATTTTCTCGTAGCTCAATATATATGCTTACTGTACAAGACAACAAACATTTAATTATTCTACAAAAGAGGAGATTTGGAATCCCTATGATTATCTGGCTGTGTTCTTGGTTATGCGTGCATTGACTACTAATTAATTTTGCTGCCTATATATGGCTTTTTATTAACAAATAATAAAGATGAATCATGATGCAACTATGGCAGTGTTGTCACAGTTTGGTTTTGATAGACGTTGCTACAATTGTATTGGCAAGAATACTGTCATATCTCTTAATATGTCCATGAGAGTGGGCGCTGTCAGGGATCATGTAAGCTGTTGGAAAAGACATAGTTTTACCCAATAGTGTTGTCATGCATACATGCTGGCCAACACCAGCATCGACTAATCTGACATACTGTTTCTCCAACAGTGATAGCTGTCAGTAAAAGTCAGTGTTGACAGTGCTATCGGAGTTTGATCTCTATCCCCGACATAGCAGCCCCGACAGGGTTTCCCCGACAGCTGGCTGTCAAGGAACCATAGCCCCGACAGTTTCCCTATATTTCCCAATAGTGCTAGGCTGTTGGGGTTGTTTTGATTTGTTGTAGTGGACGCGCCCCAGAGCACCGGCGGCCAGCAGCCGGCGGAATTAGGCCAGCGCACGGGAGGAGGCGCGGCTGCCGGCAGGCTGGGGACAGGGAGGGCGCCGAATCGGTGGCGGTGGGCGGCGGGAAGCTCGTGGAGGCGCGGATCTAAAGGCGTGCAGCGGACGGCCTGGGTGCGGAGCTGCTGCGGCGGCGGGGCGGGCGTGCGTAGTTGCGACGGCAGCTCCGTGCGTGAGGAGCCGAGCAGGCGAGTCCGCGAGTGCGTGAGCGGGTGTTTGGGGGCGGCGGCCGGCGTGTTAGGGTTACGACTTTGCTTTTTTTATTTTCTTTTCACCAGAACGCGTGAACGCCGAAATAGAGAGCGCCAACGCCAAACCCTAGTGCTCGTTTGAATTTTTCTGTGTGTGTATGTTTTTTCTGTGCGTTTTCAAATAACCCACAAAATGATAACATTTTTTCTGTACGTGCAAGTATTTTTTTCTGTGCGTTTTTGGAGAACCGACAGAATAAATTGAATTTTTCTGTGAGTGTTGATTTTTCCGTGTGTATATTCTCATGCATAGAAAAATCATATAATTATTCTGTGCGTTTTCGCATTTTTCTGTCGGGATATTTTGGTACCGACAAAGTAATTGCAATGTTTCTGTGCATACTGAAAAAAACGCACGAAAAAATTATACACGCACAAGGCAATTCGAGTTTCCAGTAGTGTTATAAGCTAATTCGATCACTATATTAAGTATTATTCCCCTTTCGAAAGATTTTAAACTAGTAGCCTTGCTAAGCAGCAAATTGAGTGTGAGAGCATCCCCAAATGGTCTTTCTTAAACTTACTTTCTAAATCCTCATTTGAAGAGTCATTTTAATAAAAACCGTTCCATATATATCTCTCCACCCTCCAATAACTTAACTTCTTTATTTCCTATTCGGTACTTTGGAGAGTCAATTCCACTCTTTATTTTTGGCCAGTGAGAAACCAAGAACAGAGAGGATGGAAATTTTTGGAGATCTAGTAGAAGAAAGGAAAAAGTCTACTACACCCCTCCAACTATGGGGGTGGACTACTTAACCCCCTCAACTATCAAACGGTCTATTCTATCCCCTGAACTTTTCAAAACCGATCAAATTACCCTCCAGACGGTTTTCAGACGGTGGTATTGCTACAGTAACCGCGGTATTGCTACGGTAGCAGCTGTCTTGCTGCAGTACCGGCGGTTTTGTCTTTCTCTTTTTTATTTATTTCAGCTGAATCTTTGAAAAATCATAGTAAATCACAGAAAAATCATAAAATGGAAAATCCAATTTTGTTGGACTCCACATGAGTAGATCTACACAGTGAATATATAATATGATATGTTTTAGTATAAAGTTTTTGCTGTAGATTTTGATCTATTTTTTCTGTAATTTGGACTCCAATTTTGTTGTAGTAAAGCATACCATATTATATATTCACTGTGTAGATCTACTCATGTGGAGTCTAACAAAATTAGATTTTCTATTTTATGATTTTTCTGTGATTTACTATAATATGGTATGCTTTAGTACAACAAACCGCCATCTGAAAACCGTCTGGTGGTAATTTGACCGGTTTTGGAAAGTTCAGATGGTAGAATAGACCATTTCATAGTTGAGAGGGTTAAGTAGTCCACTCCCATAGTTTGGGGGTGAAGTATACTTTTTCCGTAGAAGAAACCATAGGATGAAAGAGTTTTTAACCAAAATCTCTATTCCTATCAATACAAAAGAATATAAAGAGGCTCTTGGAGTTGCTCTAATTTGATTAAGTTCCTTGATCCTTATGCTGGTAAATGCTTGCTAGATTAATGATTAATTATTTTTAGTGGTACGTAATGCATAAGTCGATAGCGAGATATCCTGATCCAGTCTCTTAGATGTGTTTACAGAGGTAGGGCATGCATGCACATGTTTATACAGGTCGCTGTGTGTGCATAGAGGCAGCTCTACAAATCGTTTCGAACTGAGCCGTCTCTAGAAATATATTTGTAGATTCCAGACGCCAGGAGCTGCACAGTAAAATTTGAATTTTTAAACGACCTCAGAAGGAAAAATGATCAAAACCAAAGTTGTAGATCTCGAAGAGTTATATAACTTTGTAGTTGACAACTTTTTCATTTGAAATCATATATCTAAGAAAAATTACGGTTAAATTTCTCACATTTGAAATTCAAAATTTTTAAACGCCCTAAGATGGAGAAACGATCAAAACTAAGTTGTAGATCTCGATAAGTTATAGAACTTTGTAGTTGACAGCTTTTCATTTGAAATCATATATTCAAGAAAAATTACGTATGAATTTCTCATATTTGAAATTCAAATTTTTCAAACAACCTCGGATGGAGAAACGACCAAAACCAAAGTTATAGATCTTAAAAAGTTATACAACTTTTTTGTTGATAACTTTTTCATTTAAAATCATCTATCAAAGGAAAATTACTTTTGAATTTCTTACATTTGAAATTCAAAATTTTCAAACGACCTCGGATGGAGAAACGACCAAAACTAACATTTTAGATCTCGAAAAAGTTGTACAACTTTGTAATTGACAATATTTTCATTTGAATTCGTTTAGGGTTTCATACTTATTTCAAAATCTGATTAAGATAACACGAGGAGAAAGAATATCTCATATGGACACAAGTTAGTTTGGGGTGGAGTCGTTAGAGGGGATATGTGCAAGGCGTGAGTTCGGTGGTTCAATTCTCTACGGCCGCGAATCGTGCGACTTGTGACTTGTGACAGCGCACATGTGGCTACCTGGTCGGGGTCTTCCCGGATTTTTTTTTTTGCTAATTTTTAGGCGGTTGTATTTCGAGCCGCCTCTGAAAATCGATTTTTAGATATGGCTAGTTACTTGCCTCTACAAATCGTTGATTGGTAGAGGCGAAAAATTAGAAGCGGCTACAGAGCTTTTGTGTAGTAGTGAAAAAAAAGACTAGCCATTCACATGTATATGTGTGATTTATGAGGCAATCACATATCATCCATCGAATCCGACCGGGATGCTTTCAACTAAGCTGTAAGCTTTGCTCCGGTGGTCCTCTCGAAAAGTTTGCACGAATCTTAAAGCAGTTCGTAATTAATTTTAATTGATTTTGCTACCGGTCTAATCTGGGTCTGGCCCTATGCCCTGTCCAAGCTCAGCCCTAGCCCAGGCAGATGTTTGTGGATCTTCACCGCTCAATTGCAGGTGCTACTCGCGCTTGTTTGTTTCAGTCGCGTTTTGTTCTCATAGTGCGGATCGAGGCGATGGTGGATCCGCCAGCGAGGCGGCAACGACCCAGGCGCATGCGGCGAGGCGGCGAGCAGCTCCATGCTGTGAGGCGCAGGCACAGCTCGGTCAAGTGTTTTCCAGAAATGCAGATGCATGCATTTTTTTTTTTTTGAGACACAGATGCTAAGATGCTTCCATATTGAACAAACAAATAAGCTATCTGTCAAATAGCAATATGTTCCAAAGTCATCTCTTCTACGGTAACCAAATCAACAATCTAATTCAGCCGTAGTAGTAGTACAATTGTTTTATTTTGCCAAATTCCAGAAACCTAGCAACAAGTATGCATGGAGAGCGAGAAGTCATTGGCGGCGAGCAACACGTGGTAGGATCATCGGACTGGTTCTTCTCGGTGGGAGTTGGCGAGTTGCTCGTGAGACCATGAACGCAGACGCGATTGAATTTGAATTGAAACAAACAAAAGCGAGCAGCACGCGCGGCAACTAGATAGAGGTTCAGGCCCAGATAATACCCATAACGAAATTAATAAAAGATAATTATCTGATTGCTTTAAGATTTGTGCAGACTTTTTCGAATTGATTTGCATATAATGTTCGAAAGCAACTCGTGCCAGCTTGTAGGAGAATGGGATCCAAAAGGAAGAGATATCCTGCACTTTGTGCGCAGTTGACGTTGACGACGCAGAAACTAACCGCACACATCAATAATGAAAGTGAGGTTAGTGTCAAAATCAAACTTCCTGCTCTGTGATCGGACACTTTTGCATGATTTCCTAATTAATTTCAGAAACAACTTTTTTTGCAAATCATAATTAATTATACTAGACTAGAAGTTGTGCGTTGCTGCAGAAATTGCGAATCATTTAGAATGAAATTAGAATACATAAAAATACTTATATGAAGAGATAAATAAACTATTTCAAAATAATATTAGTGGATGGCGTGGCACGCTGATGTAGATAGTTAAATGCATGTTAGCGGATGATATGTCTCGCTAACGTGTATATCATAATTGCATATGCTAGTGGCCTGTAATTATATATGATAGTTGACTTCTAAGGTAAATGGCTTGTATGTCGAGATAGAACTCTAGTAGAGTTTATGATTATATAAGATATATGGATAATATAGATTCCATTGAAGAAGAAGAAAGGTCAATGCACGGTCCTTGAACGAAGGAATATAAAGAGTCTTTTGGAGTTGCTCCACTCTTGGAGTTGCTCTAATTCAATTAGGTTTCTTGATCCTTATGTTGGTACTTGCTTGCTAGATTAATGATTAATTATTTTTTAGTGGTATGTAATGCATAAGTCGATAGCGAGGTATCCTAAACTAGTCTCTTAGATGTGTTTACAGAGATAGGGCATGCGTGCACATGTTTCTACAAGTCGCTGTGTGTGTCGTATATTAACTAATGCTCATGTTTATACAGAGGCGGCTCAAAGTACAGCCGCCTCTGCAAATCGTTTCTAACTGAGCCATGTCTACAAATATATTTGTAGATGTGGCTGCAATTTTCAACCACCTCTACAAATGCTCCTATTTTTAGAATCGGCTGAAGATAGAGCCGCCTCTAAAAATAGGAGCTGCACGGTAAAATTTGAATTTTTTTAAACGACCTTGGATGAAAAAATGATCAAAACCAAAGTTATAGATCTCGAAGAGTTATACAACTTTGTAGTTGACATCTTTTTCATTTGAAATCATATATCCAAGAAAAATTACGTTTGAATTTCTTGCATTTGAAATTCAAATTTTTCAAATGACCTCGGATGGAGAAACGATCAAAACCAAAGTTGTGGTTGACAACTTTTTTATTTGAAATCATACGTCTAAGGAAAATTACCTATAAATTTCTCACATTTGAAATTCAATTTTTTAAACGACCTCGGACGGAGAAACGATCAAAACCAAAGTTGTAGATCGTAAAAGTTATATGACTTTTAGTTGATAACTTTTTATTTGAAATCATCTATCAAAGTAAAATCACATTTGAATTTTTCATAATTGAAATTCAAAATTTTCAAACGACCACGGATGGAAAAATGACCAAAACCAAAATTATAGATTTTGAAAAGTTGTACAACTTTGTAGCTGACAATATTTTCATATGAATTCGTTTAGGGCCTCAAATACTTATTTCAAAATCGGATGAAGATAGTACTAGGAGAAAGAATATCTTATATAGACACGAGTCAGTTTGGGTGAAGTGGTTAGAGGGTTACGCGTGAGGCGTGAGGTCGCGGGTTCGATCCTCCATGGCCACAAAGTGCGAGACTTGTGACGGCGCGCGCATGGCTACCTGGTGGGGTCTTCCCAGATTAAAATTTCTTTTTGCTATTTTTTAGGCGGTTATATTCCGAGCCGTCTCTAAAAATCGATTTTTAGATATATACCCGCCTCTACGAATCATTGATTTTGAGAGGCAAAAACCGCCTCTATAGGGCTTTTGCGTAGTAGTAAAAAAAGACTAGCCATTCACATGTATGTGTGTGATTTGTGAGGCAATCACTTATCATCCATCGAACCCGGCCAGGATGGTTTCAACTAAGCTGTTGATTTGTATATAATGTTCGAAAGCAACTCGTGCCAGCTTGTAGGAGTATGGGATCCAAAGGGAAGAGATATCCTGCACTTTGTGCGCAGTTGACGTTGACGACGCAAAAACTAACCGCACACATCAATAATGAAAGTGAGGTTAGTGTCAAAATCAAACTTCCTGCTCTGTGATCGGACACTTTTGCATGATTTCCTAATTAATTTCAGAAACAACTTTTTTTGCAAATCATAATTAATTATACTAGACTAGAAGCTGTGCGTTGCTGCAGAAATTGCGAATCATATAGAATGAAATTAGAATACATAAAAATACTTATATGAAGAGATAAATAAACTATTTTAAAATAATATTAGTGGATGGCTTGGCACGCTGATGTAGATAGCTAAATGCATGTTAACAGATGATATGTCTCGCTGATGTGTATATCATAATTGCATATGCTAGTGGCCTGTAATTATATCTGATAGTTGACTACTAAGTTAAATGGCTTGCATGTCCAGATAGAACTCTAGTAGAGTTTATGATTATATAAGATATATGGATAATATAGATTCCATTGAAGAAGAAGAAAGGTCAATGCACGGTCCTTGAACGAAGGAATAAAAAGAGTCTTTTGGAGTTGCTCCACTCTTGGAGTTGCTCTAATTCAATTAGGTTTCTTGATCCTTATGTTGGTACTTGCTTGCTAGATTAATGATTAATTATTTTTTAGTGGTATGTAATGCATAAGTCGATAGCGAGGTATCCTGAACCAGTCTCTTAGATGTGTTTATAGAGATAGGGCATGCGTGCACATGTTTCTACAAGTCGCTGTGTGTGCATGTATATTAACTAACGCTCATGTTTATACAGAGGCGGCTCAAAGTACAGCCGCCTCTGCAAATCGTTTCTAACTGAGCCGTGTCTACAAATATATTTGTAGATGTGGCTGTAATTTTCAACCACCTCTACAAATGCTCCTATTTTTAGAATCGGCTGGAGATAGAGCCGCCTCTAAAAATAGGAGTTGCACGGTGAAATTTGAATTTTTTTAAACGACTTTGGATGAAAAAATAATCAAAATCAAAGTTGTAGATCTCGAAGAGTCATACAACTTTGTAGTTGACAACTTTTTCATTTAAAATCATATATCCAAGAAAAATTACGTTTGAATTTCTTGCATTTGAAATTCAAATTTTTTCAAATAACCTCGGATGGAGAAACGATCAAAACCAAAGTTGTGGTTGACAACTTTTTTATTTAAAATCATACGTCTACCTATAAATTTCTCACATTTGAAATTCAATTTTTTAAACGACCTCGGACGGAGAAACGACCAAAACCAAAGTTGTAGATCGTAAAAGTTATACGACTTTTAGTTGATAACTTTTTTATTTGAAATCATCTATCAAAGTAAAATCACATTTGAATTTTTCATATTTGAAATTCAAAATTTTCAAATGACCTCGGATGGAAAAACGACCAAAACCAAAATTGTAGATTTCAAAAAGTAGTACAACTTTGTAGCTGACAGTATTTTCATATGAATTCGTTTAGGGCCTCAAATACTTATTTCAAAATCGGATGAAGATAATATGAGGAGAAAGAATATCTTATATAGACATGAGTCAGTTTGGGATGAAGTGGTTAGAGGGTTACGCATGAGGCGTGAGGTCACGGGTTGGATCCTCCGTGGCCACGAAACGCGAGACTTGTGACGGCGCGCGCGCCTACCTAGTAGGGTCTTCCCAGATTAGGCGCACGCGCGGCTACCTGGTGGGGTCTTCCCAAATTAAAATTTCTTTTTGCTATTTTTTAGGTGGTTGTATTCCGAGCCGCCTCTAAAAATCGATTTGTAGAGACGGCTAGATATATACCCGCCTCTACGAATCATTGATTTGGAGAGGCAAAAACCGCCTCTATAGAGCTTTTGTGTAGTAGTAAAAGAAAAAAAAAAGACTAGCCATTCACATGTATGTGTGTGATTTGTGAGGCAATCACATATCATCCATCGAATCCGGCCAGGATGCTTTCAACTAAGCTGTTGATTTGTATATAATGTTCGAAAGCAACTCGTGCCAGCTTGTAGGAGAATGTGATCCAAAGGGAAGTGATATCCTGCACTTTGTGCACAGTTGATGTTGACGACGCAGAAACTAACCGCACACATCAATAATGAAAGTGAGATTAGTGTCAAAATCAAACTTCCTGCTCTTTGATTGGACACTTTTGCATGATTTCCTAATTAATTTCAGAAACAACTTTTTTTGCAAATCATAATTAATTATACTAGACTAGAAGTTGTGCGTTGCAGCAGGAATTACGGATGATTTAGAATGAAATTAGGCTACATAAAAATACTTATATGAAGAGATAAATAAACTATTTTGAAATAATATTAGTGGATAGCGTGCTACGCTGACATAGACAGCTAAATGCATCTTAGCGGATAATATATCTCGCTAGCGTGTATGTCATAATTGCAGATGCTTGTGGCCTATAACTGTATCTGATAGTTGACTACTGAGGTAAACGGCTTGCATGTCGAGATAGAACTCTAATAGGGTTTATGATTATATAAGATATATAGATAATTAGGCTAGTGGCCTATAATTGAAGAAGAAAGGTCCATGCACGGTCCTTGGACGAAGGATAAATATTAGGCTGCTAATTTGGTGGATGAAATGGGCCAACTTGGGCCCGTTTGAGTTCACCATATGGGTACGGGCTGAAATCCGGCACTCTCATCGCACCATTTTGACGGAACCTTTTTTTTTAAAAAAAATCCTTCAGTAACTAACCCAGAACAGAGGACATGAAATAGTTCTTAGTCCTGAACCAGCCCATAACTGATATAAGTACGTACCAATATACTTACCAAAATATCATACACAGTCATACAGACACCATCAGCATCTTGTACCTGTGATACTGATACATATAGGAGTACCGAGTACCATATATACTTAGTATACTGACATCACAGTTCACATGATCCTCTGCTTGACTCAGGTGAATCATACCGAACAGGTTTGCGCCTTGTGCATCTCCTAATAATACCACTACCACTGCTGTTACGCCATCAGCTTTTTTTTTTAACGTGCTAGCTCGCTACGCGTGGTTCCTCTTGAAAGCATCCTCGAGAACCGAGAAGGAGCAGAGCGCGGTGTGGCCGCCGCGCTTCAGCGTGTACAGCCGGCACAGACCTTCCAGGCGAAGCCGCACTTGGTGACCTCGTTCCGGGCCATCGCGTACTTGTACATTACGGTGCTTGTAATCTTCGCATACTTCTACCTCAGTGAAGCATGACAGAGGTACCATAACATTTAATCATGTGGTTAATATTTCTGAAGGACAGCATCACAGTTAGTATAAACGTCACCATGGCAAAGCAAAGGTGCTCCAGGGAATGGCCAATAATGAAGTACCGGTTCACACTGTAAACTTTCCTGTCAGCAAGGCCTTCAAAATTCAAATCTTGCCAGAAGGTAAAACCCTGCGCCATGATGTCAATCAAATAAAAGTTTTCGCTAATGGCTAACAGATTTTGAGTGCAGTGGGTCGGTTACAGCTACCTGCAGCAAGGAACCAAAACCTTGAATGTGTATACTAGGGAGGAAACAAGAATAGCATTGCAGGAATGGCGATGCAAGGAACAAAGTTCAGAATCACCCATAAACACATACCATCAAGAACCCTAATCAGCCAGAAGAACATATGATGAGGACTCATTTCCAGTATTCATTTCGAGATAAACCTTAACAGGAACAAGCTGAAGGAGCGTGAGACATATTTATACCTTTCACACGCACTGCTCACTAATATAAGAGATAGGAGAGAGATCACACAAGATAGCCAGCCCTCTCATCAATTCTTTCAATTACTAATATTGACAAATGTGAGGAGGATGATGTCATCATCTGCATTGCAAGAGCATCCAGTAAGCATCCATAACCAGAAAAAATGATTCGATATTCATCCATCCCATTGTCTATTTGCAAATGAATTATTCAGCTCAGATCATTTATTAGTAATTGGCAATCTCAACTTAAAACCCTGAAAACCCAGGTGTGCACAGTTTTACGTATGGTCAGAGATTTGGATTATAAAATACATATTTTGAACACTAATCTCTCAAAAACCAAATGCACTCCAAACCATGACAAAAAAAAGGAATTGAGTAAACAATAGAGGAAAAGATGACAGAAAGAAAGTAGTATTCAGGTACTGGCAACCTGTCCCATATTAAGCGGTCATCATCTGGCTGAACCAAATGCTGCTGCTACATTCCCAGCATAAAAGAGGAACCATCCCAAGGCCTCCCACCTCAAGCTACATGATTCCACAAAATGATATGTTATCAATTTTTGAAATTTATTACAAGGCAACGAGTATGTAGTCATTCCTGATAGCAAATTTCTTGAAGCAGCACACCTCAGTTTCAAGCTACATGATTCCACAAAATGACATGTTATCAATTTGTGAAATTTAATCCAAGGCAACGAGTATGTTACCATTTGTGATAGCAAATTTCTTGCAGCAGCACACCTCACAGAAAACCAGATTAATTACACATGAAGTGGCATATCTGAACAAGCAGGAAGATCACACACATTTCATTTATTGGCTTCCAATGAAGCATATCGGCCTACTTTTAACTGAACACCCATGATTCAAATGATGCAGAGTTCTGCTGCTGGGCCGTGTTTGTGGTTATGGGCCTTTTCCCAGGATTCCTGTAGGCCAAGCCTTATTATTTAGGCCTTGTTTTGGTTCCGGAGGATAAACTTTAGTCCCCGTCGTATCGAATGTTTGATACATGCATGGAGTACTAAATATAGACTATTTACGAAACTAAAAATATAGGGTGAGGATAATTTGTGAGACGATTTTTTAAGCCTAATTAGTCTATGATTAGCACTAATGGCTACAGTAACAAAATATGCTAGTGATGGATTAATTAGGCTTAATAAATTCATCTCGTAGATTATCCACCGAATATGTAATTTGTTTTTTAATTAGTATCCGAAAACCCCATAGTCAACCCCGGTCAACGTCCGATATGATACAGACTAAACTTTAGCAGCCTGAACCAAACAGGCCCTTATATGGGAAAAGTCCATATGATATGGGAAATGTCCTGCTGAGCCTAGGACTGGACCGGACCAGTGGTCCGACCGGTAAAAAGACCAAACCAGAGACTATGACAGTCTGATTTATTTAAAAGACCGTACAGGTAAAACCGTGTTGAACTGGAACCGACCGGTCTCACCTCAAACCGTCCGACTCTTAAATTAGTTGGGGACATGCGTGCTGCTGCAGTGCTTCCTGCTGGTGCCACCTGTGCACCGCTGGGCCCGCATGAGTTGCTGCTGTGGTTGTGTGCGTAGGGGTAGGGGTGGAGTTGAGGCTTTGATGCGTGCGCCAGTGTGTGTACAGTGCCCGTACCTTGCCTGCATCTTCATGTGGTTGCTGTTGACTTTTGTATTAATAACGTCACCTCATCAGTGTTGGCTTTTTAATTTCAAAATTTCATAACTTTTTTATACGATCTCTAAATCAAGCAAATGATGTATCTATTTTGAATATCTCAACGAGCTTTTCGCAATGATAAACTCTATTTTAACATTTGAGATTGTTTTACAATAGTGTAAATTTGAATTACTATTTAGATCTTATTTTACAAATTAATAAGTGCTCCGTATATTATAATTTTATACGTATATTTTGACATATCCTGTAAAACAACTCTACAATACCGAAAAGCTTGTGGACTTGTGGCTAGATTAGTTGGAAGTTGGTTATATAATTGTGTTTTGATCATCTTTTGGTATATATGTGATCAACTATATGTTGCTTATTATCCATTCTATATCATTATATTGCACCGGGTTGAATGATTTATGACCGGTTCAATTCATTCGGTCCAAAACTATCGTACCGGCGGTTCAACCGGTTCTTAATGGTTAGACTAGTGAACCAGTGAACCGACAGCCTCACTGGTTCGATGTCCAGTTCAGTCCTAATAACTATGCTGCTGAGTGCTAACCTTCCTCAACTATTGTTGTAGTCCAGTTTACCTTATATTAAACTAAAAAAATCAGATGTTTTAGCTTCTTTAACTATTGAAATCAGTTGTTTTTCTTCCTTAAGTGGTTTTCCGGTTTAGTCTGACGTGACATCACGTCATCATCCCCGAGGGAGGTAAATCAGACCATACTAATTCCGGTGGGTCAAATAGATCTTACCAAAAAAAGTTACAGAAATAAATCTTCAAAAAACTATCCAAATATTTTTTTAAAAAAATATGAAATTTCAAATCTCAAAATCTAGTTTAATCTTAGAAAATTTATTTTAGCTAAAAAAATGAAATCAGTTCTAGTTTGTTTTTCTAAAATCAAGCTCTATATTATTATGCATAGATTAGAATTATTTAGATCTTATATGATTTTTTATGTTTATTTACTAGTATACGCTCTTGTTGTCTCGGTTGTCGTCTTCAGCTTTTGGACTGTGACGCACGCATGCATGGCTACAACTACGGGCCGTTTGGCATGGATTCGAGCAGCTCCAGTTCTGCCTGCCATTTCACTATTTATTGGAGCCAGATTTTTCTCGTCTCTCTCTTCCTCTCATAGAGCTCGTTTGAACTGGTGAAGCTAAAATTTCTCGCTTCACCGGCTCCTACAGGCTCCGTGAGAAAAAGAGGAGGAGAGAAATCCAGCTCTAGTGAATAGTGCGCTACAGTAGAAATGTCGGGTAGCAGCCGGAGCCGGCCGAATCTGTGCCAAACACGCCCTACAACGCGGCAACGCGCGGTGCAAGTTGGTGGGGGCAGCATCAACAGTCGTGCAGCGTCAACATCGTACTTGGCCTGCCTTTGTCGGTCCCTTGTAGTCACACACTTTTTGGACACTTTTTTCTAGCTACTCCCACACTTCCGCATTTGAAAAGTCTAAGCCTTTTGTAGCAACACTTGATTACATAAGATAATCTTCTTATATATGGTTATGATTTTGTTGCTACAAACATTAAGAGAATAAAATTAATTAGGAAGTTGCTATATTTCAGGAGCATGAATTTTCAATCTTAGACAACCAACTATAATTAATTAAGAGTACAACTCATAAGAGACAATCACTACTGGAAAGTCCAAATTCCCTGACGGTGCACTTACCGTCAGGGAAAATCAAATCACCATCAAGGAATTGAAAATTGAATTTCCCTGATGGTGCACCTTCAGGGAATAACCGTCAGGGCTAGCTCGACAGGGTAAATCGATTTTACCTGACGGTTCACCATCAGGGAAATTGTTTTTATATTCCTTGACGGTGGCAAACCGACAGGAAAAATTGAACCTCGTCAAGGAATAATTATTTTCCCTGTCGGTTAGAACTGTCAAGGAAACGTAGACCACCGTCAGATAAAATAATTTTCTTGACGGTGTAGAACCGACAGGATATAAGCGCAATTATCTTGTCGGTTCTTAAACCGTCAAGAAAATATGTTATTCCCTGTCGGTTGTTCATTTTCCCTGTCGATGCTTAACTATCAGGGAAACTCGAAATTCCTTGTCAGTGCTATTTTCCCTGATGACTATGAGCCATCAGGAAAACTATATTCCCTATACAAATCTCCAGGAAAACTACCACCGACAGAAAAATCATATTGCAGCCTTTTCTAGGCAATTAAAAACAGATATACACAATCATGGATATATAGATAGATATACACAATCATGGACATATAGATAGATATACACAATCATGTATATATATATATATATATATATATATATATATATATATATATATATATATATATATATATATATATAGATTAGTCTCATAAATCCATTACATACGAATATGTCATTTGCATAACATAGGTCATAGGATGTCCAAATATTTAGCAGTCATCTGTCCAAAATAAATTCTCCAAACATTTGGCATCAGCATAATTCTCTTCCAGACCACCAGTACTATCTAAGGTTAGTACTAGCTAAGGGTTAGTACCAACCTAAGTGTATGCGCTGGCAAACACTTCAAAAGGTGAAACAACCAACATGCTACAACATTAGTCTCTTTCAGACCACCAATACTAGCTAAGGTTAGTACTAGCTAAGGGTTAGTACCAACCTAAGTGTATGCACAGGCAAACACTTCAAAAGATGAAACCAACATGCTACAACCATTCAGCCTTGAATGAGACTAGCACCAGCACCTTCACATGTGGCTTGATTCTGACAGCTATTTTCCAATGCAACTCTACTTCCATCATAGAGTTCCTCATGTGCTGCAACATCGACGTTAGTCGATTCGGAGCCCACATGAGATGATCCAGTCACCTGCTGCATGTGAATAAGTTCATTTAGTTTATAAAATGACCAAACAATAACAGTTTATTGTGTCATGAACAAAAGATCAAAAGGGGGCAGCCCTACACGTGTACATTCCATTTGGTAAAATAATGCCAGGTTATTTTCAACAGCTAGCATGGTGATCGATACTATTTCCCAAACCAGTATGAGCAACAGGAAGAATACAGACAACATAGGTTTGCCACACTAATGAACCAAACACCGTCTTTTGCCTCTCTGGTAAGCTTTCAGCTTTATGTTTACCATTATTCACCCACACTTATTGGAATCATGAAATTAACTAAATGAGGGACTTGCAGAACCATGAAACCAAAGATAGATATTGCTGAACCATGCAATTTAAAATCAACACGTTTTGCATCAACTATGGAGCAACTAAAATTGGATATGTTCAGCTAACAAAAGTTAATAGCTTACAATTATTTCAATATCACTAGTCCAGAATATGTTCAGCTAATAGAAAACTGTGTTTCTCATTTGCATAACACACTAATTACTCCCTTTCCTCAAAACTGAAACAGTGTGAACTTCTACCTTACCACAAGTGAACATTGGAATCTCAGTGTTATATGATTCTGTGCAACTAAAGTCCATAGCTACAAAAGAATCAACATGAGGCCACTTCCTCACTGGTGCACTGGGTACTGCCATTCTGAATACCATAATAAAACTCTAGTTAGGCTAACTGAAACAATCTTACATAGGAAACCAAGTACCTAAATTGTATGCCATACAATAGAGAGTAAAATTTCCATCTACTTTTATTATTTTCCATCTATGGTTCACAGCTAATAGAATATTATTTATATACTCACAGTTTCTTATCCTGCTAATAGAATGCTTAGCGATTCCTCTGGAATTTCCTCGCCCAAGCGCCGACAAAGTCGCTGCACATGAACAAGTGCCTCATGTTAATGTGAACAAACGTTGTTCTAGACAACAAATAATTGGTTTAGATATTTGCACGTACCAATATCAAGTCAATTGCCACTTTGCCTTTCAGTTGTGCACTGTCCTTTTCATGTTGTAGCCTTGTATTTTCACGTCGTAGGTGTGCAACTTCTCGTGCCATACTTTGCATAGAAACTGAATTTGATGGACGGATATTGCTTTCCTTCGCGGCTGCCCTGATATTAGTTGCCCTAACAGCACCATTTGCAATGGCAAATCGTCCATGGGGTGTGCCACCAGAGAGGTCATACAAGACCTTGCCATTTAATTCTTCCTCATGCACTTGCTGGCTTTCCTCCACATCTGTTTCCCCTTCCATGTGCTCATGCTCTCCATCCACTTCATTTGGGCATGCAACCCTCCTAACAGCTGACATATAATTGTCCTAGAAACAATGTTCATACATAAAGTAGTCACTTCCACTATAAAAGGAGAATGTGAAAATTAAATGGTTTCCATATATCAAAGTATAGCGTGCTTACAATGATCTTTTGTGCTTTCTGACTACTAATTGGACCACTACTGCCAGTGCTATCCACACTTTTGAAACCAGATTTCATCACAGCAAATGTGTTCATAGGTGTTGCCTTTGCTGGACCGAATTTCTTTCCCTACAAAGATAGAATAGGATTTCTGGTCACAGCAAATTTTTGCAAGAAATTGCAGCACAATAATTAACGTTGACCTTGCAAGATCCATCTAGAAATATTTAGAAAATATAATATCATAGTTTGTAGCCAAGATGACAAGAAAGTAGTCAATCAGTAACTAGACTGAACTACATTATCATTGCTATTTTCTGCAATAATGAGATGATAGTCAGAGTGTTCACTCAGATCCTACTACTACAATTCTTATTTCAGTAGCCCTTCTATATTTTTTTAATGCTATTGTACCAACAAGTTGCTGCAAATGTACTTAGATAAATGCAATAGTATTTTTTTTAAAACAGGTTGCTGGTTGCTTAATGCTATTGTATCAACAGGTTGCTGCACATGTACTTAGCAAGCATATTGCTGGTTAGTTCTTATCATTCTAACTAAAATCAATGAAGGCACTTATTAGCATACCAGAACTTGTTGTGTCTCCGTAAATGGCCTAGATCCTCCATGATTTTGAGCAATATCTTGTGATTTGAAGCGACATTCCTGTGCTCTGGCTCGTTTCACCTTGAAATCATCAGTGCACCAATAAGCACACAGCTTAGGCCACACCTCATCATTACACCACTTGAGCCTACCAGCCAAGTATTGGTCATACTGCAGCTGTATCGGGCGAGCTTGTGCATCATCAATTGTGTTGAGTGTACTAGGATCCCTGTAGTACTCCTTCACACAATCCACGCGGGCTTGATACATCAGGTCCCTCACCCTTTTCTTCAAATATTTTTCAAGAACACGATCAGCCTCTTCTTGGTCTTCTATACTGACTTCAAACAAGCGCTGCATGTGTACAAGACACGCTAGATTAACAAAAGCAACTTATTTATGCAAGTTCTACTCCTACCTTGAAAAATAATGTGTTTCTTACCCAAAATTCAGAAAGCACACGGTCTGCACTTGACACTCCCGTTTGATTTGCCGGATCTAGAAAAAAATAATCTGCCCAGTCCAGTGCTGCACGCTTCCTAATGAGTGCACCATTCTCATCTCTGTCCTCAACCACACCAGGATATTCTCTCTTAAGAATGACTCCAAGTTGAGTTGTGTACTTGTAAGGGGGATTCTTGTTCTCATAGTCAACGTAGCTAAACTGCATACAGTCACAAATATTTGTTGTATTGAGGTATTCAAATATTTATAATAACATGAACCATCAATTAGTAATGTACTCACTCATCACCACTTGGTTTAAGAACCACCTTGGTACCAGGCTTAGGTAGTGCTAACTCTGTCTGGCGCCCCGGCTTCCTTCCTCTTTTTTTAGGTGGCTCTTCTTGGGCAGGAGCACCTCTGGTTCTTTGGGTGGCATCACTAGCAGAGGCTGTACCAGTACCATGAGATGCACTGCCATGGGAGCTACGGTTGCTAGTAGCACGATTGGTTCGAACATGACGAATGGCACGAGTCATCTGCACAACAAAGTATAGTAAGTTAGCATAGGAAAAAAATAACTAGGACAAAAGTTAAGTCTGGACAGGAAATAAATAACTAGTATAGTAAGTGTACATAAAAGGTAAATGGATGAAATTTATAACCAGCAAGTAAATAAACAACAAATAAATTAAAAAAGTGAACAACAAGTTAAAAATAAATAGTCCACACAGGTAATAATAGTAGATAGAACTTGAAAAAATAAAGATGTTTCTATAGAGTTTCTATAATATTGTTGGTCATTAATCATTACTGTAGCATTGTAGTTTTGAACTGGCCCCCCTACAAATACAGGCATGCTCCGCCACTGCACTAAGCTGAAGCACAACGAAATGCCGAAAGATAATATATGCAGACATCACAAGGAGAAAAGAAGCACAGGTTAACCTTGTTTCCGGCACCAGGAAGCTCCTCACCGGCCCTTCACCTCCAGTGTGGATCCTCAGTCACGGCCGTGTCGCTGCCTCCGCCGGACCTCCGCTGCTCGCAGGCGTAGAGCAGGGGCAGTAGAAGTGTGTTCCTCGGTGGAGACTGCAGAGGAGTCGAGTGGTGTCCGGGGGAGCCGCGACGTCCTATCCGTGTCCGGAACGGCGATCTATTGTCGGTGTGGCTTGGAGGAGCCGCAGGGGAGCTGCGGGGCGTCGAGTCGCGGAGGGGCAAGGCGGCGTGGGGAGGGCGCAGATGGGGCGGCGTGAGGGAGGGCGCGGAGGAGAGGCGCGTGGGGAGGGCGCGGAGGACCGGCCGGCGTGGGGTAGGGCGAGGAGGAATGGCCGGCCGGCGTGGAGGAGGGCGCAGATGGGGCGGCGTGGGGAGGGCGCAGATGGGGCGGCGTGAGGGAGGGCGCGGAGGAGAGGCGCGTGGGGAGGGCGCGGAGGACTGGCCGGCGTGGCGTAGGGCGAGAAGGAATGGCCGGTCGGCGTGGGGGAGGGCGCAGATGGGGCGGCGTGGGGAGGGCGCGGATGGGGCGGCGTGAGGGAGGGCGCGGAGGAGAGGCGCGTGGGGAGGGCGCGGAGGACCGGCCGGCGTGGGGAGGACGCGGAGGACCGGCCGACGTGGGGTAGGGCGAGGAGGAATGGTCGACCGGCGTGGGGGAGGACGCGCTGGAGCGGCGTTTGGGGAAGAAAGTCACGACCTCTGTGTGAGTCGCTGGATTGCGGCGGCTGGGAGGAACCCGTGCGGCAAAGCTGAAGAATAGGGTTTGCGGGTTGCCTCTTTCTCTCTTTTTTTCTTTTTTCCCTTCCTGAATGGCCCGGCTGTCTAAGATCCAGGTGGGAGAATTTGTTTTGGCGGCCCAATGCCCGCCTAACTAAAAGTTCTGGCGGGCTTTTGTTTTCGTTTTCGCACCCTCGTGCATCAGCCGATGGAGATTTGCATCTCAAATAATTTCCCTGTGTGTAATTAAAATAACTGTCAGGGTAATTAAAAAACCATCAGGGTAATGTAAATTTTTTTGAGAGTTATTGAAAACCCGACAGGGTAATTAATTATCCTGACGGTTTCCTAAACTCACAGGTTAATTAGATTTTTCCCTGACGGTTATGAATTTTCTCTGTGTGGTTTTTAAAAATCGTCAAAGAAAATACAATTACCCTGACGGTTTCCGCAATAACTGTCAAAAAAAATTCGAAACCCACAGGGAATTTCGGCTTTCCAGTAGTGAATTTATATATTTTTATAGTCAAACAATGAAAAAAGATTGCATATCATCTAAATAACAACAAAAAACAGGCACCTAAAATATAGGAGAAGTAAATTAATTAAGAGTAACAAAAATCTAATTATTTAAGAGACTACGGAGAGTTAAGCCACACATTATATTTTTAAAACGAAAGGAATAGAGTATAAGGGCAAGTACATTGGTGTTGTCTCATAGATGGTCACATGCAGTGCCACGTAATCATGAGACGATTGAACAACCAACTCATACAATAGGTTGTTTTTTAAGGTGTCTTATAGTAATTCAATTATCCTTATATTAATTTATGCAATGAATAAGGAAAAGTCTGTGAGTTGCATGACAACATTAAATCATACAATGGTGAAATAACTATCTCATAGTTCTAAATTTTTGCTCATAAGACGGTTGCTTCATGAAACAACCACCTCTTTCTCTCACCTATCTTCAAAAAACAACCATCTATTTCTCTAACCTCCCTCTCTCTCCTCCACATCATAAAAAATTTTATGTGACATTGCATGAGGCTTTTGAGACTGTTGACATGTAGTAGTAATGTACCTGCTCTAAGGAATGAACCACACACACTTTAATTTTTTACCCAGTAATTAAACTGGAGTCACCCACACATTGTGCAAATTAGGGCAAGTAAATTGGTGTTGTCTCATAAATGGTCTCATGCAATGCCACGTAATCATGAGAGGATTGAACAACAAACTCATACAATGAGTGGTCTTATAGTAATTCAATTATCCTCAATTTGTGCAACCAATAAAGGAAAGTTTGTGAGTTGTATGACAACATTAAATTGTACAATGGTTGAATATAATAGTTGTCTCATAGTCCTAAATTTTTGCTCATGAGGTGGTTGCTTCATGAAACAACCACATCGTTCTCTCCCTGTGTTTTTCATCCTGTTAAAAATCACTAAAAATTTGAACTTTTAAAATTTTACAATAAATTAAAACTTGATTAGTTTATTTTTTATGGAACCGTTTTAGAAAAAGCTTTTCCCAAAAACCTTGCATTAAAAAAATCACCATATGCATTATAAGTGTTTGTGTTGTTGCGTGCTTTCTAGAATTTATTGTGGCACCAAAATACCTTCCCTTGAAATCCCAAATTTCCAAATCCCATGTTCAATGTAAATCTCTCGATTGATCTTCTGGAAAATGGAAAAGATCTCTCCTCCCTGCCTACTACGCGCGGACGACGGGATGGAATGGAAGGTGCAGTCCGCCCGACGGCATCTAAAGCCGAGTACGTAGCCACGACGCCCCAGCCAGGACCACGTCAAGGGCCGCCACCTCGGCCCCGCAGACAGCCGCCACTCCTGAACCGGGCTGGCGGTACCTTGGCCCGCTGACATCGGCCGCCCCGCTCCTCTCGTCGCGCCCTCCACTACCCAGCACCGGAACCGCACCGCTAGCACGCCTAGGGTCTCCGCCGGCACACTGCGCCCCGGTTCCCTCCACTCTCCCTCTCTCTCTCCGTCCGCTTTCTGCCGAAAGGATGGGGACGACCGAAGCCCAAGGCCGTCCGCCCCAACTCCACGTCGACGTGACCAACCAGAGGGCGCCACCTCATCAGCGGGACCTATGCAGTAGCCACAACAACCCATCTCCTCTCTCTTTTCCTCCTCCTGTGGACGCGGTGCACGCGGATTAAAGGAAGAGAGCAGGCGGTCTACAGCACAGTGCCCTACACCGGCTCACCGGCACAGCGCCCTACACGTGAGAAATGCTAGGTGCACCTAAAATTGTAAATCGGAGACTAAAGTAAACCCGTCGTGGCTAGGCAGGCTTGGCCCTAGCGCTGGCCTACAGCGGCAGCGGCCGGGCCGAGTGGGGGTCGAGCAGATCCGGCCCCCTAGAGCCGGATCCAGGGGTTGCGCTCCGTAGGCTCCTCGACAGCGACCAGCTTGAGTCAGGTCGACCGGAGGCCGGCAACCGACTCTGGCCGAGCCTTGGTTGGGCGTGGCTCACGCTGAATTGGTTGTGGCCCACAGGGGCTGGCCAGGGCTCGTGCTAGAACTGCTAGGGGCTCTGGCCATGGCGGGCCAGCGTGACGACCGGCTTTGGCCGGGCCGCCTCTTGCCGAGGCCGTGGCTGGCGGCTAGGATGTGGCTGGCCGAAGTAGCATGCGGACACGGACTCATGTCCGGCCGGCTACTACTTGTCGACAACAAGTTCGGTTTGCCACGTTGCACTCTGTGTGGGCTTCCGCAGGTGTATGAGTCTGGGTGAAAACCCTACCCGGCTATTACACCAGGCCAGCGACAATGTCACATATGGCGTCATATCCCTCCCTGGAGGCATTGCAGATTTCAGCTCCTACCATCGCGAAAGCTATTCCGAGCATGCTGCATCAGCTGGGCAGGTCTCGGTGCAAAAGCCCTTACGAGCCTAGTGCTCCAGTCGTCGATGGTGCCGTCCGTGGACGTCACTTCCCCATCTTGAAGGCATTGACACAAGCACACCTACTCCCGTCCGCCCTCGGCGCGTCCATGTGCTCTCCCTAGTGGCTCCACACCTACTCCCGTCCGCGCCCATTGTGTCCTTGTGCTCTCCCTGGTTGCTCTCCCTCTCCATCTTGTTATTGGTCTGACTATCCTCCTACCTCTTGACTTTTGTACACACTACTTGTTGTCAGGTGCTCACTGTCAACAGCTTGATCTGCCGTCCTCTAGTTCATTTGAGTGTTTCGTCTCATTAGATGCTGGGCTGCAGGGATCTTGATCTCCTCTCTGGATCTCCTCGTTCTCCTTCTGACAGTCCTCCCCCTTTGAGGCTTCCTTCCCCTAAATGGCGTTGGTGGGCATCGGCTGGAACCCATATGCTCTCATAGGTGGCGCAATTCACGGCTGTCGCCGATTTGTGCTGACTCAATGCCTTACAGCTTCCTGGCTATCGTCTGTCGGGCCTGACTCGCTTACAACTACTTGTGGATTAGAGATCTTCAAAGTCTGTCTTTGGTGGTGGCATCGGGAATGTGGTGCTCGCACTAGCCCTGGATGTAGGCTGAGCCTGTAGTTGAACCATGTCGCTGTTGTTTGTTTTTGTTTTTGTTGGTGTTATTTTCCTTCTCCCTTCCTCTATGTCATGTACTTCTGTGACCTTCGAGGGTCGTCTTGTAATAGGTGTTTTGCACCCTCCATTACCGGCTTGCCGGAATCTGTGGAAAATATATTAAGGTGGAGCCTCTCAGCTGGCCCGGTGTTAACCTCAAAAAAAATATTTTGTTTGTTCCAATAATACAATTCAATTGTTCCAAGAATTTCAAAATTTTCTATTATGATATTGTAGCTATATTTTGGTTGTTCCAATATTAAAAAAAAATATTTCGAGTTATTTCATTCACGTCGATTTGTTGTTCTGCTAGTAGCACAATTCATTGTTCCAAAGATTCCCAAAATGTTCAATATTTGATACTTCTAACTATATGTTTTGATTGTTCCAGTAGAAACTCCGATCCCATTGTTGTTTCTATGCTAAACTAGTGGAAAAATATTGTTCTGCTACTGGAATTAATATTGTTTCCAGTTTTTTGTTTTGTTAAGGGCATGTTTAGTTCTCAAAATTTTGCAAAACTTTTCAAGATTTCCTGTTACATCAAATCTTTAGACGTATGTATAAAGCATTAAATATAAATAAAAAATAAAACTAATTACACAGTTTAGACAAAATTCACGAGACAAATCTTTTAAGCCTAATTAGACCATGATTAGACACTAATTGTCAAATAACAACGAAAGCGCTACAATACCATTTCCTAAAAAATTTCGCGAACTAAACATGACCTAATTTGGTCTGCTTGATTTCCTTCTCTGCTAGGCCATGTTTAGTTCTAAAAAATTTTTAAGATTCCCCGTCACATCGAATGTTTGGACACATGGAGCATTAGATGTAGATGGAAAAAAACTTATTACACAATTTGGTAGAAAACCACAAGACAAATCTTTTGAGCCTAATTAATCTATAATTAAATACTAATTAACAAATACAAACGAAAGTGCAACGGTAACTAAAGCCAAAAATTTTTGCAACCTACTCCCTCCGTCCCAGAAAAAATGTCGTTTTAGGTTTTTCAGACATCGTGTTTGACCGTTCGTCTTATTCAAAAAAATTTAATAAATATTATTTATTTTGTTATGACTTATTTTATCATTAGAGATACTTCAATAATAATTTATTTATTTTATAATTTGTATAAAATTTTTGAATAAGACGAACAGTCAAACACGAAAAATATAAAACGATTCTTTTTCTGGGACGGAGGAGTAAACACAACCAAGCTTGTATTTCTCTGCCTGCCATGCCACTAGCTGGCCGGTGGGAATGCATTCAAAGTGTCGTACATGTCATATGCCGAGATAATTGTCCTCGTTGGAGCTTCTCAATTCTCAACTGTGGCCCGTGGCCGGTGGCCTGTGGGGCCGTGCGCTCGACGGATCTGTGCGCGGCCTTCTCAGGTACTCCTCTGTCCCAGAAAAAATGTCATTTTAGGTACTTCTCTGTGTCAGAAAAAGTATCGTTTTAGGTTTTTCAGACATCGTATTTGACCGTTCATCTTATTTAAAAATTTTGTGCAAATTATAAAATAAATAAATCATTATTGAAATATCTCTAATGATAAAATAAGTCATAACAAAATAAATAATATTTATTAAAAAATTTTGAATAAGACGAACGATCAAACACGATGTCTGAAAAACCTAAAACGATATTTTTTCTGAGACGGAGGGAGTATTCTCTATCTAAATATATATCGTTTTGCCTATCCGACAAACAACTTGGACTAAATATATGTTAAAAAATATTAGTATTTATGATACATAATTAGTATTTTTAGAAAGATTTTTGAATCTAGTTTTTTAATAAATTTATTTAAAGATAAAAATATTACACGTATTTTTTATAAATTAAGTCAAACTTATAACACACATCAACAATGACACATATTTAGGAACGGAGGGAGCAGGTAGTACAGCTGAGATTTTGAAATCTAGCTGGGATCTACTTTCATGTACTATGTACTGCCGGTGCTGCGGCCGCGGATTCTTTTGCAGGGGTTGTTTAGTTGCCAAACAAAAACTTTATAACATATTTCATCGAATGTTTGGAGACATGTACAAAACATAAAATATAGATAAAAAATAACTAAGTGCATAGTTTGTATGTATTTTGCAAGACGAATCTCTTTAGGGCGTGTTTAGTTCAGGGGTTGTAAAATTTTCGGGAATACTATAGCACATATGTAACTATAGTAATTAGTGTCCAATCATGGATTAATTAGTCTTAAAATATTCGTCTCGCAAAATACATGCAAACTGTACAATTAGTTATTTTTTTTGTCTATATTTAATACTCCACGCATGTCTTTAAATATTCAATGGGATGGGGTGTAAAGTTTTTTAAAAAACTAAACACCCCTAAGGCCTTGTTTAGATCTAAAAATTTTTGGAAAAAATTCCTGTAGCACTTTTCGTTGTTATTTGGCAAAATTTGTCTAACTATGGACTAACTAGGCTCAAAAGATTCGTCTCGACATTTACAGACAAACTTACAATTAGTTATTTTGTACCTACATTTAATGCTTCATGCATGCGTCTAAAGATTCGATGTGACGGGTACTATATAAAATTTTTAGATGTTTTTAGCAATCTAAACATGGCTAAGTAGAACACTAGGACGTGTGCTGCTGCTTGCGAGCAAGTAAAACGTTAAAAGGTGTACCATTAATTATCTATACATATACTGTACATATATTTTACTACTGCACCATTAATTATCGTATACACACTATTCTGAGCCTGGCCGTTGACTAACATTGAGAGCCTGCCCGTTGACTAACATTGAGCGCCCGTCCATCTCCGTCTACTAGCCCACGAACAATTAATATCACTCACTTAGGCTTTGTTCAAACACAAGATCTAAAGTTTTAGAGGGTCGCATCGAATGTTATACGAGGTATCGTATAAGGTGTTTGGATACTAATAAAAAAACAAATTTCAGAATCCGTCAATAACCGCGAGACGAATTTATTAAGTCTAATTAATCCATTATTATCACATGTGTTATTGTAGCACCATATTATCATATCATGAACTTAAAAGATTCGTCTCGCAAATTAAACGTAATCGGTACAATTAATTATTTTTTAAAATCTATATTGAATACTATATGCAACCAGGCCTTAATTTTCTACCAGCAGCATACAGCAGAATTAAATCGCTGCTCTGGGCCGTGATGACCGCTTCTGTCCGGGGCGTGAACGCCGCCTTGATGGTAGCGCGCGCTCTCTCTCTCTATACTAGTACTGTAGTATATCCCAAATCCACAATCCACGGACACAGCAGTACAGCACCCACCTGGCCACCTCTCACCAGTCACCACGCCGCCACCTGCCACCTCGTCGGCACCCCATCTCGTCTCCCAACGCCGGCGCCCCTACTCTCCAGACGGAGCATCCGGTCGGCACCTCACCAGGCGACGAGTCCGCTGGGAGGCGTCGCGCGCGGTGCAGTGAAGCGGTCGACGGTGACAAGGTGGCCGGCCTGCCGTGGGGATGGAGCTCGCGGAGCAGCATGGCAGCCGGCCTTCCGGGGCGACGGAGCTCGCAGAGCAGCATGGCAGCCGGCCTTCCGGAGGGATGGAGCTCGCGAAGCGGCATGGCAGCCGGCCCGCTGGATGCCGGATCTCGTGGAGCAGTCGCCGGCGATGGCCCCTCGCCCACGGGCAGCGGCAACTCACGGAGGCTGACAGCGGCGCATCTGGGGCCTGGAGCGGCGCTCGCGCGTGGACGCCGCCACCCCGGCGCGGCAGCGCGGTCCGCCCTCGCGTGACAGCCTTGGCGGCGGCCCCTCCCCTCCCTCCACCAGCAACCCCCATGCGGCACCCCTCCTCCAACTGATGGCGGCGGCGGCCCCTTCCCGGCTTCCCCTGGCAGGTGCAGATCCGGCCTCCAATGGTGGTGGCGCGGGCCCTCCCGGGGCAGCATCACCATTGCAGCTGGGTCGTGGTTCCTCAAATCCTGCGGCGGCACATCGCCGGCCTCCCCACATCGGGCAGCGGCACCTCGCCTCGCATGGACGGGGCCCCCGGTGGCAGCGCAGCCTGCTCCCGCGCGAGCGGCGTCCCCCGGCTGAGGTGCATCTCGTCCCCCGGCGCCGGTATCTGCGACTGGCCCGTGGCCCCTGGCCGTGCTGGCGATGGTCCAGGCTCTCAACGCCGCCATGCTGTAGCAGCGTGGCTCCATCGCATCGCAGTTGCCGAGCTCGCCGCGCCAACACCAGACCAGAGATAGGGACAACGGCAATAACCCAGGTCATCCACGGCCATGCACAATGGATGCTGAATACTAGTAAGTTCTACCAGTCCACATCCACACTGTACGAAGCATGGCTTCGGCACCGAGATATAACTGTTCTGATTTGTTTTTTATATCTCACATGGATGTGCATCTGCACGCCAGTTGAAGAATTCATGTTGTTTTGGTTTCAATGTCTTCTCAAGATTCATACTAGTATGCATGTATGATCAGCTTATATGATAATAATTCTACAATTGATGTTTCATTTCTGTTATCTAAAATATTCTCTTTTTTAACCTCAGATTATGGAGTACACAGTTCCGTATCACTATTGAAGTGAAGGATATGCTTGCAGGTCGTCAAACTGCACAATAAAAAACATACTGTGGCAGTGCCTGGTGTACATAGGCGGGGAGACATTGTAATTTTACGTGATGTCTGATGTTGTTTCTTTTCTCAAAAATGTTCATCTAATATTGTTTTAATATAAAGCAAAATGTCCATTCTGGATGTACCAATATTTTCTACGATTATGTAATCATTCAAAAAAATTTGTTGTAGTATAAGCAAAAAGTCCCATTGTGCGATGATTAGTCTCTGACTCTCCGTGCACAAATAATTACTACTTGTTACTACAAATAATTACTGCTTACTACATATAATTACATTCGGAATTATTGATCAAAGAAAATTACAACAGTAGTAACAAAAATTCTTCATCTGGAGATCGGACACCTCACTAAGTAGCATGGCCAAATTTACTGCACATGAGCCCATCCATAATTATTTATTAAAGGAAATGATAATAGTAGTAATAAAAAATCATCATTTAGAGTTCGTACGCCTTGGTAAGTAGCACAACCAAGTTACTGTGCATGGGCCCGTTCGAAATTATTTATCGAATCAAATGATAATAGTAGTAATAAAAAATTTCTCATTTCAAGATAGGACGTCTCGATAAATAACACAACCAAAATTACTGTACATGGGCATGTTCGCAATTATTTATCGAAGCAAATGGCAATATCAGTAATAAAAATATCATCATCCCAAGATCTGATGCCTTGGTAAGTAGCACAACCAAATTTACTGCATATGGATGTGTTTGGAATTATTTATCAGCGTAAATGATAATAAGACCGATCTCAATGAAGCGTTTCATGTCCTAGTTTCCAACATATCCTATTTTGAAAAAAGTGCAGAAGAGTTTCATTTCCATGAAATTCTCTCTGCTCCCATAAAACTCTTATCATCTCTCTTCATTAATATGATGTCACATCAGCATATTCATAGTATGTATGATCAGTTTATATGATAATAATTCTACAATTTGTGTTTCATTTCTGTTATCTAAAATATTCTCTTTTTTAACCTCAGATTATGGAGCACACAGTTCCGCATCACTATTGAAGTGAAGGATATGCTTGCAGGTCGTCAAACTGGGTACTACTCTCCCAGGGAATGAGCAAGAAATAGAGTCCATCTGCACAATAAAAAGATACTGTGGCAGTGCCTGGTGTATAGAGGCGGGGAGACATTGTCACCTTGTTCGGCAGGCTGTTTCTGCGGCTTATAAGCCGGTTGTGGCTGTTTTGTTGTGAGAGAAAAACACTGTACCACGGCTGATAAACTGGGCTGATAAGAGCAGCCGAACAGGGTGTGTAATTTTACGTGATGTCTGATGTTGTTTTTTTCTCAAAAATGTTCATCTAATATTGTTGTAATATAAAGCAAAATGTCCATTCTGGATGTACCAATATTTTCTACGATTATGTAATCATTCAAAAAAATTTTGTTGTAATATAAGCAAAAGTCCCATTGTGCGATGATTAGTCTCCAACTCTCCTTGCACAAATAATTACTACTTGTTACTACAAATAATTACTGCTTGTTACTACATATAATTACATCCAAAATTATTGATCAAAGAAAATTACAACAGTAGTAACAAAAAATTTTCATCCAGAGATCGGACACCTCACTAAGTAGCATGGCCAAATTTACTGCACATGAGCCCATCCATAATTATTTATTGAAGGAAATGATAATAGTAGTAATAAAAAAAATCATCATTTAGAGTTCGTACGCCTCGGTAAGTAGCACAACCAAGTTTACTGTATATGGGCCTATTCGGAATTATTTATCGAATCAAATGATAATAGTAGTAACAAAAAAATTCTCATTTCAAGATTGGACGTCTCGGTAAATAGCACAACCAAATTTACTGCATATGGATGTGTTCGAAATTATTTATCAGCGTAAATGATAATAATAGTAATAAAAGTTATCCTTGTCCGGAGGTCGAACACCTCGGTAAATAGCAGTGCAAAAATTTACTGCACATGGATCCATCCGGAATTATTTATCGAAGCAAATGATAATAATAATAATAAAAAATTCTCATCCGGAGATCCGATGCCTCGGAGCCAAATTTACTTCGTATGAGCGTGTCTAGAACTATTATTACTAATAAAAGAATACTACTATTATTAATAATAAAAAATACTCATCCGAAGACTGGATGTTTCATTTGGAGATCGGACGCGTTGCTAACTAACATAGCCAACAATGCTACAGAAGGGCCCGTACGGAATTATTGTCGTTTTGGTAAGTAGCACAACCAAAGTTTATTGCCACAGGGCATTTGACCAAATGTCTTCGGAGTCACAGCGTTTTTGGATATTCAGTTTTAACTCACTTTTGTAATATATGGTCATTGCATCAGCATTCTATCTTGCTAGATGTAAATATTTCGTCAATTGGCAACTGACGTTGATTGTGCATTGGAAACTAAAGTATGTGATTATCACACATAATTTATATATTTGTATGGAGAAGAGTCTGCACTGATTATTTGAGTGTATAAAACTCCCTGTGACCCGTCCAAAATTATTTATTAAAGTAAATGGTAATAATAGTTTTATTGCTCATAGGTCAAGATAGAATTATTTACCGACCAAAATAATTCTTAGTAATAAAAATATATTGAGCGGATACTGGATACCGGACACGTCGGTGACTATTACAGCAAATTTTACTATGCACAGATCCAGACGGAGTTATTTATAAGCCGGGCCCTATTCGCTTCGCTGGAAAGTCATCGCTAAAAATATTGTTTGATGATTTATTATGAGAGAAAAATATTGTTCCTTTGCTGAAACAATACGGCTTATAAAACAAGCAAATAGGGCCAAATGATACTATTATTAATAAAAATTACCTTGATCGCACATGTTGGACAGTAGTGCACTATATAGGTAGTACACCAGGATGACAGATCGAGTTGAAGGATTTAGCTAAGTGAAGTTAATGAAAGACTACTAGTTAGATTACCGGCTTGAACGGGTGGCGATCTTCACACCTGAGTAATCGGAAGGGGGGACAAGAGGCCTCATGGAACAAAAAAAAAAGAGAGAGATCACGGGAGGTCTCGGAATGGAATAAAAAAGTATATCAGAACAAGGAACGAAAAAAGAGAGATTGGAACGGAATAAAAAAGAAGAGAGATCCAAAGCAATCACAATGACCATGCAGCTATGGTTGTTAGATTTAATTTGGCTTGGTTCCCATCCTTAAATCAAATAATTTCCAAGGTCCATAAGAAAAGTTACTGTAATAAAGGATTAATTCCATATGAAAATTGACAGGAGATTGACTCAGCTTAAATAGGTGGCTATTGTGTGCACCTACTATGAGTTTAAGAATGGTGAAAGCGGCCATTGTGCACCTATTGTGAGTTCAAGATTTTAGATAAGATTAAGAAAGGTGGAAGGTGAGCTACATACCTGCATGTGCATCGTGATGCGAATAGGCTTGGGCAGACATGCCATAATATGAATGGTGGTATGACGCTAATAAAAGTTTTGCAGCTCTAAACATAAAGCAAGAACGGTGAGAGTGGGTGATGACAGACCGAGAGACAGGAAGAGAAGTGTGGGACGATGGACGGAAAAAATAAAGAAGAAATTTTACCTTCTTAATATTAAATATATAGATATAGATATATTATTATTGTTGTTGCTACGGCTGCTGCTACTGCTATTATTATTATTATTATTATTATTATTATTATTATTATTATTATTATTATTATTATTATTAATGTTGTTGTTGTTGATGATGGTGGTACTACTAGTGCCATGAGCGAACGAGAGCGACATAAAGTTAAGCTGTCCGTCCTCCATGATACTAGTATGAGCGAAGCAATTCACGCATGCATTAGGTGCGATGACGTGTGTGTATATATATATAATATGCATATTTAAATTTTCTTTTATGAATCACAGTACAGACATGACGCAGACTCTCGTACCTGCACGCAGACTCCAGACACACCCTACAAGTAAAACACAGCCATGCTTTGCATTATTTCATGTAGCAACGACGATCGATCAATGGACTGGCCGGATCACTGGATCAGCCGGCCCATCAGGCAAGTAACGTAGTGGGTAGGAGAAAATCCTCTGCCCGCGCGACAGGATCGCCATGGGATCGTATTTCCTCTTGCGGCGGAGGAACCTGTCCCACCTGCCGGGCCCGAAGTGCCGCGCCGCCCACTCCTCCGGCGTCGCGTAGTAGGGCAGGTACTGCGTGCACGGGATGCCGGCGGCCTCGCAGAAGCGCGCCACCTCCGCGTTCTGCTCCTCCATGCGCCGCAGGTCGCCGTCTGCCACCGCTGACCGCAGGATGCTCACCGTGTAGAACACCTCCTCCTCTTCCTGGCCGTCGCCGACGGTGGGGAGCACCGCCGACGTGGCACCGTCCCACTTGCCCCGGTTCATGGGGTACACAAGCACGGGGCCGCCGCCGCCCTTCACGGCGCGGCGGCGGAGCACGCCGTGGAAGACGCCGGCGGCGAAGTCCAGGATGCGGGAGCGCGGGAGGAAGAGGCTGAGCCACGGGTGCGGCACGTCCCAGAGGCCATCGTGGCGGAGTCTGCGCTCGCCGGCGCTGACGCGGTCCAGGAACTGCACGTACGACACGTCCTTCACGAACGCTAACCCCCGCGCGTACCGCAGCTCACGCAGCATCACCTCCACGCCCTGCATGAATATAAGATCCTCAGGCACAAGTTTTGTCTGGACTCCGGCTACTGTTTGATACTGTTTATGACATCGACGTTACTATTCAATGCTTTTCTTTTTTTTGCTTTTCCCTCCTTTTCACGGAATTTTATTTTCCCTTCCAAAAACCGGCGCGGCGGCAACGCGCCCCATCCTGCCGACGAACTTTTTAACGTACGGTCCATGTCACTCACATCGATCGTGTCGCCGTGTGGGCTCCAAGCTACTAGTATTCCTTTGCATGCCCCACATATATATGTTAGAAAATATATAAGTATAAATGGCTTAGCTAGGCCTAGCTAATAACATGTTGTGGGCTCCAAGCTATTCCTGTTGCTGGCTGGCATGTGTCCATGCCGGGATCTGCGTGAGCAGGAGTACCCTGTTAGTCCCTTTTTAATTGTCATGTTTACGAAGAAATTAAACATACTCAACTTGAATTAAATATATAAAAAAGTAATACTAATATTTATAATATATAACTACTATCATTAGATAGATCATTAAATCTATTTTTATAATAAATTTATTTAGATGTACAAATATTACTAATATTTTTTATAAACCTAATCTAATTTAACAAAGTTTGACCCTACGTTTCTATAGCAACAGTTAATAAGAGACCGAGTGAGTACATGTCAAACTACCAGCATGCATGGTAGTCCAGCAGCCATACTACAGTTTTTGGGTTGTTTAGTTGGCCCTTGTTTAGTTCCTAAATCCAACCCCAAAATTCACTATGCAAAAAGAAGATTCCCATCACATCAAAATACCGGCATATGCATGGAGTACTAAATGTAGATGAAATTTAAAACTAATTGCACAGTTTTATTGTACTTTGCGAGACGAACATTTTGAGCCTAATTAGTCAAAATTTGGACAATTTTTACCAAATACAAACAAATTGCTACAGTGCGCATTTAATGCGCACTGTAGCTTACTGTAGCGATTCGGGGGGCACCCGATTCTGGATCTGAACAAGGCCTTGGTGAAAAAGTTTGGATTCGGTTACTGTAGCACTTTTCGTTTTATTTGACAAAATTTATCTAATTATGGACTAACTAGGCTCAAAAGATTCGTTTCGACATTTACAGACAAATTGTGCAATTAGTTATTTTTTTACTTACATTTAATGTTCCATGCATGTATCTAAAGATTCGATGTGACGGATACTACGTAAACTTTTTTGGGTTAAGGGAGGAACTAAATAGGCTCTTTGAAAACTGCGTCAACTGATTGGGGTGCTCGTGCTCAACTGCTTGCGCCGTCACTTTCGTGGAAAAACGTGGCCATCCCAACTGACACATCCTGTAGCTAGAGACGCTAGTCTGTAGCCCGTACGGACGCCAGCACTGTTGCTGTCGTTGGTGCAAACAGATAGGCCTTAGGTCCTGTTTGGTTTATGATCGTTAAATATTAACGTCCATCACATCAACGTTGCGGTAAATGCATGAAATGCTAAATATATACTAATTATATACATATCGGCACAAATTAGGAGTAATTTACGAGACGAATCTATTAAGCCTAATTAGTCCAAAATTGGAAACTTTTTGTCAAATAAGACGAAAATGCTATAGTGTTTGTTAAACTTTAACACCTCTAACCAAATAGGCCTTTAGACCGTGGGAAGTTAGAATTTTCTAAGGCCAGTCTCAATGTGGATTTCATAGAGTTTCATGGGCATTAAATATGCTGATATGGCACTGTGTTAATGAAGAGAGATGATAAGAGTTTTATGGGAGCAGAGAGAGTTTCATGGGGATGAAACTCTTCTGCACTGTTTCCAAAATATAGGTGCGTTGGAAACTGGGACATGAAATTAGCATTGAGACTGGCCTAACGGTAGCACTTTTGTTTGTATTTGACAAGTATTGTTTAATTATGAGTTAACTAGGCTCAAAAGATTCATCTCGTGATTTATAACTAATTTATATAATTAATTATTTATTTTACTAACATTTAATGCTCTATATATGCGTTTGAAAATTGATGTGATGGAGAGAGTAAAAAAAATTGAAATTTGAAAGAGAAGAGAACAAGGCCCTAGTGTGGTTGGTGCAAACAGAGTACTCCGTATATGTGAATGCGAGCTGTGAAGTACTCGCATGGATGTGGACGTGCGTGCATTATTATTATTACTAACAAATATGCCCGTACGTTGTAACAGGATTTATATCTTATGTTATTGATTCTAATACGCTTTGGAATCAGAGTCCGTCCCATGTTTGTTGAACATATGCTATTTAGCTCGTATGAGTACAGCTCATGAGTTCGAGTCAATAGAGTAATTACGATTTTAATCTCTTACCTAAGAAATGAGCAACGGCATAATTTGCAACGGAGAGATTATTAACATATAGTGTTTTAATCCTCAATTCTTGCTAAATCCAACTTATTTCAATTTTTAACGTGGCCCTCTCTTTGAAAAAATAGAGAGTCAAAGATATGAGAGAGAACCCCACTCTACGTCGTATTATATATGAATGATTATTGAGCTAGCTGACATGGTAGGCGAGACCGAACCCGAATGATTCGTTTCTAGGAGTTTAATACTTGCTACATTTGTAAATATATTTTTATTATTTTTGGGGCGCTAGTCTTATCATATGACTACTTGAATCATTCGTCTCTATCTACTAGTGGCCATGACTTATTCTTTTTTTAGTGATGGCCATGACTTATTATTGTTAACCAACTGGAATAGTATTTATCAAAAACATTATCCCCATGCAAATAAGCCATCAATAGTAATTAAGGTTAGTACTCCTTTCTATCCAAAAAGAATGCAGTTCTTATTTTCCGAGAAGTCTAACAATTTCAACTTTCCATCACCTTGTTGTCAAGAGTATTTCTTATTTCTTTGTTTTGTGTTCACTAAATGATATGTATTGTCTGCATCTTAACAAAATAAACTAGAGATTGTTTTTTTATCATACAGGCAATATAAGATTTTTAATAACTAGCCAGCTAAAAACTTGAAATATTTCACATTTCTAAGCAGGTCCGTAGGTATATAGGACAACTGTTTGTTTTCAAGAGAAAAATCAGAAGCTAGGAGTTTAATTAAGGTTTATATAGGATATTTAAATTAACTAACTAAAAGCTTGTGTAAGCATTTCGAAAAAAATATTTTGTGAAATTATTGCTCTGGCCTAAACGCTCATTTACAACTATATTTATTTTCTCCAAGAGCAAAAATGGAAAGTTAGTTGTGTACTTCGATCGTGTGTTTTTTGTGGACAAGTGCCTACCCAGACTCCATGAAGCACCACATGCCTGCCCCTGCCCGGTGATCTTTTAGCTGACGAAATGTGTGGGTGAATGTCTGCATAATTATATTCAGTAAAAAAATTAAGGGACTATTTGGATGATGTAGTTTTAGAAAGTTATGGTATCAGTAAACTGTGGTTTTATATAGGCCAAAGTCATACAAAATGTGGTTTAGAAAAAAAAAAGAGATCGTGAGTGCAATTTCTAAAAGTTCAAAAGGACTATGATTTTGACGACACCATGTTTTAGAAACTACAATGTTTGTTGTAGCAAAACACTTGGGCCCTATTTGAATGCAAAGTATTTTTGAAGTATTGGAGAAATATTATGGTTTTACAGAATACTTTGGTTTTCAAAAGCTACTGGGTGTTTGGATACAACAAATTTTGTAGTCTCCAAAACCATGATTTTATCAAAACTATAGTCGTTTTAGAGTTTTAGAAACTCCACTCATAACCTCTTTTTTCTAAACCATAGTTTTGTATCTCTTTGACTTATAAAAATCATAGTTCTTGATACTACAGTTTTTGAAAACTGCGTCATCCAAACATGCCCTTAGCAGTTTTTGAAAACTATAGTATTTTATAAAACTAAAGTATTTATCTACTATTTTGAAAATAATTTACATCCCAATAAAGCCTAAAGTGTGAGTGTTTCATTTCCTTGTGTACTCTCTGTTCCCTTCGCTTTAAAATATAAGGTGTGGTTTGACTCAAAAGGACTATGATTTTGACAACACCATGTTTTAGAAACTACAATGTTTATTGTAGCAAAACACTTAGCAGTTTTTGAAAATCAAAGTATTTTATAAAACTAAAGTATTTATCTAATATTTTAAAAATAATTTACATCCACATAAGGCCTAAAGTGTGAGTGTTTCATTTCCTTGTGTACTCTCTGTTCCCTTCGTTGTAAAATATAAGGTGTGGTTTGACTCATCGGTCTCTAAAGCACTAAGACTAGATTTTTTTACTGACTTATCTTATACTAAATGTTTGTAAGAACAAAATCATATAACCATATATAATAATAAAATTATATTATATGGGGCTAATGTTTGCTTCAAAATTACGAGGCTTTGACTCTTCAAATGGATGCAAGTCTTACAAAATTGAAATTATGGGAGTAGCTATCTTGAAAAAAAAAGTACCAAAAAATTTAAAAAGCTTGCAAATGAGAGCAAGTACAATAATGGTCTTATAGCGAAGCTAGTCTGCATTTTTACTAACATGGAGGAGAGAAGAGAGGAGAGAGAAGAGCTTGACTCTCATGCAATCAATAAATTAGGTATGAAAGCATAGACATTGGTGGGCTCAGATAGAGGCATAAGTGATCAACGAGGAATAGAAAAGAGAATGTAAGACATGGTACTACATAGTAATAGTAAACTTTTTTAGACAAATACAAGACAACTATTGGTCCTGTTCGGATGTGCTGATAAGCCGGCTGAAAAACAATGTTGGTTGATTTGTTGTGAGAGAAAAATACTGTTTTAGCTGAAAAAACAAGTCGAAAAAGACGGATTATAAGCCGGATGAACAGGGTCATTGTATAACTTGACTCTAATAACTTGACATATAGCCAAACATTTGACTCTATTATTGACCTTGCTCAGATATGCACGACAAGGAACCGATAAAGGCACGACTATCGATGTTGCCATGCCAACTTGCACCGTTGTAGCTGCAGCCACGCATGTACTATGTCAAACTATATTAAATTTAATTAAACTTAAAAGAAAAAATCACTAATATTTAAGACACCAAATTAATATCACTAGATATATTATGAAATATAACATATTTATTTGATGTTATAAAACTTAAGATAATTTAATTTAAAGTGGTTCTAGAAATTGATTTTTTATTTTAAAAATTGATTTATTTTGAAACAGAGGAGTACGCGCTAGTCGTCACGTCACACCCCAAAAGTTAAAAACGACAATCCAGAACACCCAAAATTATTAATCGACACTACTACATAAAGGATTTTGTAGCAATGCCTCTTTTTTAAGGGGCAAATGGTTCTCAAATGAGCCGCCCCTACAAATCCATTTGTAGGGGCGGTTGGTGTTATTAGCCGTCCCTACAAATGATCCTATTTGTAGGGGCGGCTCTATATCCAGCTGCTCCTATGAATCGGATTTGTAGGGGCGGTTCGATATAAAACCGCCCCTATAAATAGACGCCAAATATTAAAAATTAAGTACTAAAATTCGAATTTTTCAAACGATCTCGGATGGAGAAATGATAAAAATAAAAGTTGTAGATCTCAAAAAGTTATAGAACTTTGTTGTATATAACTTTTTTTATTTGAAATCATTTGATATTTCAAAATACCGTTTGAAATTCAATTTTTTAATTGTTGAAAACTCTAATTTCTCTTTTTGATCTCTGGCTAAAACTTGTAACTAGTCTTTCTACCTCATGCTAACTTCAAATTACTTGTTTTTTCTAAAATTTTCTAAAATCATGTCCTATCAATTTATTTTGTTCTTACAACTATTATTTTGCTCATCTTTTCTTGTGAACATTTTAAATTTGAATTAAAAAAAGAAAACTTCAAACAAGTTGGTCATTTCTTCATCCGACAAAGTGATAGTAATGTGTACTATCACTTTGTCGGATGAAGAAATGACCAAAATAAAAGTTGTAGATCTTGATGAGTTCTACAACTTTGTTGTTGGTGACTTTTTCAGCTGAAATCATTTGTTGTTTCAAAATCTTGTTTGAAGTTGTTATTTTTTGAAATTCAAAATTTGAATTGTTGATGACCAAAATGAAAGTTGTAGATCTTGATGAGTTCTAGAACTTTGTAGTTGATAACTTTTTCATTTTAAATCGTTTTGTCAAGGAAAACTATGTTTGAATTTCTCAAATTTAAAATTTGAAATTTTTAAACGACCTCGGGTGGAGAAACAACCAAAATAAATGTTATAGATCCCAAAAAATTATACAACTTTGTAGTTGACAACTTTTTCATTTAAAGTTATCTTATTAAGGAAAACTATGTTTGAATTTCTCAAATTTGAAATTTGAATTTTTCAAACGACATCGGATGGGGAAACAACAAAAACAAAAATTGTAGATCTCGAAAAGTTGTGTAACTTTATAGTTGACAACTTTTTCATTTGAAATTATCTAGTTTAGGATAATTACGTCCAAATTTCCAATATTTGAAATTCAAATTTTGCAAACGGCCTCGGATGCAGAAATGACCAAAATAAAAGTAGTAGATCTTGAAAAGTTAAAAAACTTTATAGTTGACAACTTTTTCATCTGAATTCGTTTAGAGTTCTAAATACTCATTTCAAATTTGGTTCAGTATAATACGAGGAGAAAGAATATATCTAGTATTTGATACAAGTGGCAATGGAGTAGACTGGTAGAGGGGGTAATGCGCAAGGGTGAGGTCATTGGTTCGATCCCCCACAACTGCGGAACTCATGATTTTCACATGAAAAAAATGCGAGACTTGCGGCTCGCGAGCACGCGGCGTGTGGCTGACCAGTGGGGAGCCTCTTGGGGTAAATTTTTTTTGCTATTTTTTTGCCCAAATTCATGATTTCTGGAAAATAGATTTGTAGGGGCAATTTGTTTTTTAGCCGCCCCAGCCGCCCCTACAAATCCGATTTGTAGGGGGCGGCTGAGGAACGTCCCTACAAATCGCTGATTTGTAGAAGCGCTTCTGTAGGGGCAGTTGGGCAAACTGCCCCTACAAATCCTCTACAGCAGTGACTGACTGCCACTTCTCCGGCACAGACGTAGTGGCTGCGCTTCCTCAGTGCGCGGATGCAGTGGCGGTGTGGCCCCGGCCTGCGCGCGGACGCCACAGCGACGTGGCCCTCGGCCTGCTCTCGCACGTGGCAGCGGCGTGCTGTCTTAGATGCAACGGGACAACACAGCCCGATAGCCTAGTCGGGTCGGCATGAGCGGCCAACCCTTTGTAGGGCCGTGCCTGGGCTGTAGGCACAGCCCAAGTGTCATGGGCTAGCATAGCATGGCATGAAGGGACGAGCGGGTCATGCCGGCCCAACCTTAATTGGGTCATGTCTTTAATGGCCCCTGTTCGCTTGTCTTATAAACCGTATTTTTTGAACCAACGAACACTATTTTTCTTTTGCGATAAATCAGTGAACGGTATTTTCAACCATGACTTTTCATCGTTACCTTGTCAACGTCTGTGGCGGTTGTGTCGCTGGCGCCGCCGTAGTACACCGCGCCCTCCAGGCAGTAAAGGACGCCGCCGGCCTCCTTGGCTAGCGCGGCGATGCGCGCAGCGTCGGCCTCCGAGTAGAAGGAAGACGACGGCGGCTTCGAGCGCCAGCTGCCGATGAGACCCTGGAGGTCTGTGAGGACGGTGCCCTCGACGTAGTCCATGAGCCCGGCCAGCGCGCCGCGCTCGTCGATGAGCCGTTCCTGGTCGCCCGTCAGGTCCGCGGCGCCGGTGTAGAGGAGCCGCACCCACCGCGCCCTCGCCGGCGCCGGCACCAGCGGGATCCGCGCGCGCGTTATGATGCCGAACTGCCCCAGCCCGCCGAGCACGGCGTCGAAGAGGTCGGCCTCCTTCGACTTGGAGCACGTCATCATCTCCCCTGTTCCTGTGAAGTTCATGAATCGCAGAATAAAGTTACCATCAATTTCATGCATGTCGTCCATTTATGTGATTTATGTCCATGTCGATCGAGCTTGTGATCACGCATGGACAATAAGCACAGCGATGTACGTGTCGTGCATACGTACCCGTGACGACGTCGAGCTCGAGGACGTTGGATATCTGCGGGCCATGGCGGAAGGCCTGGCCGCTGATGCCAGCGTTGGAGAGCGTGCCGCCGACCGTGAGGTGGAGGTAGTCCGTCCACGAGCGCGGCGTGAGGCCGTGAGCCAGGGCGGCGTTCCGCACGTCCACCCACAGCTGCTCGCCGCCGGCGTCGATGTAGCGCCCGTCCACCGACACGGCGAGCCGCGCGGAGGAGTTGGTGGCGTGGCGCCCTAGCGACGGCATGTCGACGACGACGCCGCCGGGGGCCGTCGCCTGGCCCCGGGTCGAGTGCCCGCACCCCCTCGCGGAGACGGGGAACGGCGAGGCGCTCGCGCTGGACGCCCGCAGCAGCGCGGCGATGTCAGCAGCGCACGACGGGTAGAACACGGCCGCCGGCCGGGCCGCGTCCACGGTCACGTTGGTGCCGAAGTCGGTGGACGCGCGCGACGTCGCGTCGGCGTCCGTGCGGATACGCCCGGCCGTGGTGTCAGCGAGGCCGCGGATGATGTCGTCGATGACGACGGACGACGCGGTCGGCGGCGGTGAGGCAGCGAGCGTGGGCGCCATAGCTCTACCCATCGTCAGGATCACTTGATCAAGCTCTAGCTAACCTCTCGTTTTGACGATGACTTTGAGTCTGTACTACGCAGCAGTGGAGGCCGGGGTGGTCTATAAATAGCCGCGAGTCCTCCGGACGCGACGCTACGTGGCCTCACGCAGGCCACATTCTCTGCCCACGCCCATTGCACAAGAGGAAAATATCTGATGTCTCCACCGCACAGCACCTAAAACCCTGGATATTCCTAACTCTGTTTTCTCATAGCTAAATTTGGTAAATTACGAGTATGGGTCGTGTAAAATATTTGGCCGAACGATTCATTATTTCGTTAGGTTTAATTTATTCGGCTTTAAAGATCATAAGCACCTATTGCCTGGATGGGAATACGCGTTGCCCTATTCGCTTCAACTTATCAGCCTGACTTATCAGCCGTAGTACAATATTTTTCTCTCACAGTAAAACACCATCAGCTGACTTATCAGCCGTAGAAACCATTAGCTGAACAGACAGCGGTATGCTATGGCTACGGATTTTTTATTTATTGAAAAACATGCAGGTGCCAGGACTATTGGTACATGAGATGCAGAATTTTTAGTCATGTACAATTCTAATTGAAGTTAGCAAGTCTCGGTGCGGGGATCAGGCATTCGGAGTACTTGATTTTTGGAGATGGATCAGTCTCTGAACGGAAAGGTGCTGATTTTTGGATGTGCAACAAGAAGCCTAGGTGTGTCGGACTCCCAACAGGGACGCGCAGGATGCCGGAGGTACTTTTTTATATTTCTTTTTTAGATTTATCTATTTAGAGCCCGAAAATTGTACGTAAAGATTAAATGCCAGAGTATGCGGAAAGCAAGTTATAAGAGCATTTCCAAGAAATTAGCCAGAAGAAATATCTAAACTTATTGATTTAACTATTCTCTAAAATGAATCCCTCCTAAAAATGATAGACTACTCCAACAGATCATCTAAATTGAGACTCTCCAATTTAAACTTTGCCCTGTCACCGGATCTTTTGTTTTCGGATCCACCATGATCCTGTCCGCTCTCATCGCCTAGACTTTCTCGCCGCCACCTGGAACTCAAGTTCAACAGCAGAGGCCCTACCCGCAAGGCAAGAAGGGCAACGCGGCGGTCGTCGAAGAGCAAGCCAGTGACGTGCAGGCAACACGTTGTGCGCCCTCCTCGCCGGCCACGGCCTTGCATGTGGCGCCGTAGGACTCCTCACCATTGCTGCCAGCAACGACACCTAGCAAAGCATCAGATCGTCCTGTTCCCTGTACGTCTCCGCCAACATGTCATCCTACGGTGTGCTCACGCAGGATGTGCTCCACCTTAGCAGGGAGCGCTCGGTCCCCGGTGCCACCGCCGCCGCGGCGGAAGCTCGGCGATTGTGCATGCAGGATAGGTCGAAAGTGCACAGGAGAGGCTACTGCCGCGCGATTCACGGGACTTGGCGAGCGAGGCCCGCTCGCTTTCCATGGCTAGCGGAAAAGGAGGAATAACCCGTATCTATTTTAGAGAGCAAGATGGAGAGTCTGTTGGAGGATTATTTTACACAAAATTCTCTAAATTAGAATACACAACCTAGAATAGAGAGTCTCTTGGAGTTGCTCTAAACGGATCGGTCTCCTACCGCAAGATCGAAGCCCAGATCGCCATATATATATAATGATAGGGTTGAGGCTGGTAGAGGGTTCGCCCAATATCACCAAAAAAAACAATCTACAATTTTTGCAGTTATTATTATGTACTTTTTCTTTCGTTCGTTTTTAATTCTTCCGTCCATGTTCTTAAGTTTAGAGATTGCGGTGCAAGGGCCAATCCTAGTTGCTGCATTCATCAAACGGGATCTAGATGCCACTTATGTTCCGCTTGAGATTAATCTATTGCTGATCATTGGGAGCAAGTCACGCTTCTTGAAGTCAGCAAGAAGAAGGCCGTAGGTTCTATCTTTTGCTCTGGCAAAAGAGAAGATCGGCCAGGTTGCTGTCTCGATCAAGAAATCGAGTGTGTTGCCGTGCGATCAATTTTGCACATCAACATAATTTGACGACTCTGCTGGGGAATCGAGTCAATCGGCCATCATGCCTAACGACGGGGCTGATCTTAACTCCAGCAACATCATCAAGCCCACACTGGAGGAGTTGTCTGAGGAACATCATCGCAGGAAGTATGATAAACGCTTGCAAGAATTCGAAGACGAGAGCAACGCCGGCGCAAGCAAGAGTTTGAAGATTCAATGCTTTCCTGTTTTCAGAAGACTCGCCAAGGTAGTGTCCTCTTGAAGGAACCAGAATTGCCAGCCATCACCGAAGCACCAAAGGTAGCTAGGGTCGGCAAGTGAAATTGTAAGTGATCTGTCTTTTATGGTTGTTCAATCAGTGACCGCTCAATTTTGTAACACACGTGACAATTTTATGAAAAATCTAGAGGACAGGATGAAACAATAATTTTATGAGATGCGGGTTGGTAATGTGTCGCAGCAGTCTGCACCTCAGGGTGAAAAAAGTAAAAATAAGCTACCTTTAATTACTGATGTTTCAGCTTGTATTGGTGCCGATGACACACAGCCTCCTGCTTCGTCGGCATTCTGTGTACCCGCACTGGAGAACCACAATTTTACCGTCGGGGTCAGCCGACCCCGATGACTCGGCAACGGCTCCTCGTACCATGCGATTTTCCACCAGCGTAGACCCCAGTAACAAAAATATTTGACCCCGGCAGATCTAGGTGGCAGCGTAGAAGACAAACGCCCTGACCCCAGCAGCCAGCACGGTAGGGCCCAGCCGGCCTGCAACGCAACCATGCAAGCCCTTGGGCACTCGGCAAGACGAGTAGTATGCAATAGCTCACATCATGGACGTACAGCACCAGCACTGCTGGCTTTTGCACCGATCGACGATTCCTTTCCCCGACTCGCCTCCAATTTATTGCTTGTGTTTTAGAAGTACATTATTTTTTTATTTTTAGAGTTCCTTGATCTCCCGTTGATGGATATACAATTATTTTTTCAGTTTTTCAGCTAAATAATGGAAGCAAACAATATTATATCATGTGTTTGTCGCTTGTGTTCCATACTTCTAGCAAATTAAGAGCTTGCTGCCTTGATCTTCTTCGGCAAGACGTCACGCAAGCTTGAGTCGACCTTTTATTTCATTTTTTCATGTTTGCTTTTTCAAAGCGTGTTTTCATGAAGAAATATGGACAATCACATCAAAGATAAAGTAAACCTAATTATTTTGGAGATGGGGAAGGGTAGCGCGGCCGATGGTTCTAGGGAGAGAGACTATTGATCATTTCTTAAACCAAGTTATTCAATTGCAGCTTATATAATTTAGGGAGTGTTTTAATGAGGTAAATTCTAAATCGCTTACTATCACTACTATCAATCCAAAAATTATTTTAAAGTTTTCAAATTTTAGAGTTTCGTAGAATTGCCTAAGTCATATCTATTGATTTTGATTTAACACAACCAAAGGATCTTAGTCGTGAAAATAATATTTATTATATTGATAATGTGTGCGCATATATAATATTATATATTTAGTATTCGTTACTAATATTGTCTATAGTATTATTATTACAAGCTAAAAGTTATTAGTACTATGTGTTTGGATCGAACCCAGTGACATTTTATCCGAGCTTCGCCCCTGATTTTTATGCTGGTAAAAGTAGCAGTAATCCGGCCTTTAGTGTCCCACAGAGCGCAGCTGGGTTAGGGGTTACACCTCCAACGATTTCTCTGCCAGTTCCAACAGCTAGCGGCTGATAACTAATAATCAAAGCCGAGTAGATGGAACGACAGTAAACGTTCCTACTTCTTTATACCCAACTGGAGCATATTATGTGTGTCTCCCACGCTACCTCAAGGTTCAGGCAGTACATACGGCTCATTACCTGCTAGTGGATTGAATAGCTCTTTGAAACATTTGCCATACACAGCCAAATCGAGCACCACCCCAGCATAACCATAATAGTCCACCGCCCAACTCTTTAAAGCAGCAACAGCCAATTGCACAAGGTCGGCCTCTGGTGGCCGAGCCTCATGCAGGGACCGTCGATAATCTTGAAGAAAATTGGCTAGTCTCTTATTAAAACATTCGTTTGGGTTGGAACCAAAAGGAAAGGCACGGGCTTATAGAAAACCATACCCTGATCATTATGATGCAGTCCAGTATCCTAGAGGGTTTAAGTTGTCTGAATTTATTAAGTTCACGGCAGATGATGGTAGAACTACACTAGAACATATTGCTTAATTTACCGTACAGTGGGGTGAATCTGGTGCTAAGGATATTTATAAATTGAAGTTATTTCCATTGTCATTGTCTGGCACAGCCTTTTCTTGGTTTACTTCACTTGCACCCAATTCTATTTATACATGGTCCCAGTTAGAATAGAAATTTCACGAATATTTTTATACTGGAGATACTGAACTCGAGTTGTCACACTTGACATCGGTTAAACAAAGACATAATGAATCTGTTGCTGAATATGTTCGACGGTTCAGATGTAACACCCCTGGGTGTTAGCATGCATTAACATCCCAAAGCATGAGCATTAGCATCAAATGCATTTCATAGTCACATGCAATATAAGTTAAAACTAAATTGAAAGGTGTGAAACATCTATTTGAAACATACATGTTGCATTTGCTTGCTAGGGTTGTAAAACATGTTTGGCTGTGATTTAAAATAACCTAGAATTAATTAGCATGATTTTTGGAGCAACTTTTGTATTCAAAATCTCCCCAAATTTTGCTTTTAAAAATATTCTAGAAAAATGAGTTGTTAATTAAAAATTTGACTTTAAATCATTGATTCAAAATCTGTTGGGAATTTTGAAAAATGCCCTAGATGAAAGTTGTAGAGAATTAAATTTTGAGCAACTTTTGTTTTGGGGTCAACTTTTGAAAATGCCTTTTTTCTCTTCAAAAATTCAAATTTGAAATGATTTAGAAAATCTGAAAATTTATTTATAAAAGAAAATGGAATTCTCAGCTTTACTGGGCCGCCGCCCCGCTTCTCGGCCCACGACCGAAGCCGGCCCGGCCCGCGTCCGCGCCCGCGCGCCAGCGCCCGACCGCGCTCAGGCCGCGGCCGCCGCGTGGAAGCCGCTCGCCATCGCCGGCGTATGGGTGGCACGCCGTGGCCCCCACCGCCTCGCCACGCCTCCAAGTCGACCGAACCGAGCGGCCGCTCCCCATCCCTCCCATTTCACACTCCTCGCACGCCAGCAGCAGCCGCAGCGGAGCCAGCGGCCACCGCGCCATTGCCGCCACCCTCCGAGCTCCGCCACCGCCTATCGCCGCTGCCGCTGCACCCGCGTCCGATTCTTCGCGGCCATTGCTCCGCCTCCCTCCGCTTCACCCTGTGCTCCCTCCAGCTGTCGCCATCATCAAGGTGAGGGGGCTAATTTTGGCCGACCGTTCTTCACCGCCGCTCGTCGGAGCTCGGCTCCGCGCGGGTGGGCTGCTCCCATCGCCTTCCTTCTCTCCTTTCGCGCGCGTCAGCTTCGCCTGGTGATGCTGGAGCTCTAGCGCTCCTCGGACCGCCATGCAGTGCACCGGCGAGGTGTGGCCGCGGTGAGGTAGCGCCGCTGTGCGCCATGCGCGCCGGCGAGCTTGCTCCGGTAAACCACCCGGCCAAGTCTGGGCACCTGTCGGTGCGGCTTGGTGCCCCGAGCATGCCCGCGCTGACCGCCTCGCCGTTTGGCTCACCGATGGCGAGATACGACCGTCGACGTCCATCTCTCTGTCCCGGTGGCTGGCAAGTGGGGCCACGGGGCCCACTTGCAGCGACTGGGGAGGAACCAGTATGCGCAGATCTGGGGATGCGTAGCAATTTCAGCAGTGTAGATTTTCGGATTTAAAGAAAATGATTTTCCAAAAATTGTGAAAAGCTTTCAAAAATCATATCTCAAGATTGTTAGCTCCAAAAATTGTGAAACAAATTTTGTAGTGTTTCTCATGAGTATATCTATGGCTTAAAATTATTACATGTCAAGTTTGAAATACTTTTCTATGTAGATTTATTTAATTCTTATTATTGCTGTTATCTTAGAAAATGTCTAATAAATAGAATATTGATTAGAAAAATATGGTTCATGTTTCATTAGTCTTCTTTGGTGATGTACTTTCTAGGAAAAATGTTTTTGATGCATGTTCTGTGAAAAATTATTAAGGTGTAGTTCAAATGCCTTTAATTGATGATTTTGTTATTTTTGGTAGAGAGCAAAAATTGTATAACACATGCATGTGATAATTTTTGTGATATGCTTGTTTACTGTGTAGAGCATAGGAAAAATAATAAATTTGTTGTTTGATACTTTTCATAGTACAAAGTATTTTCATGCTCATTATTATGCTATAGCTTGTTTATTTTATATAGATTGTTTTACTTATCCAAATCCCATGAAATTTCTGTAGTATGCTATTTGGAGTAGGACTATACTACTGTAATTTTTGTAGATTTTTACATACAACAGAAATAGGTGTTAATGTGTAACCCTGTTTGGGAAACATGGTACACGTTGGGGCCGTGTGTCTGGCTATTCCCGGGGTTGGACCACACGATGAAAGTTGGACCACGCGAGCAAGAACCTGCAGCTCCAGGGATTCTGAGAACAAAACGTGGTGGGACGGTGGGACCTATGGAGCATCCTAATCAGATGCTTACATGCACGAAGTTCAAAATTTGTAGATGCTCAAGCTTTAAATCCTAATATCTAATTAAAAATGTATCCTATTTGTAATTTATTTTCATCATAATATTTCTTGTAATTTTATGTACAAAACAAGATCCGACTTGACCATATATTTTGTAACGGTTAGCAAATATGTCCGTGCTTTGCAACGGGAGCTTGTTCCATGGTCACTTAGACCACATGTGGCTAGAAGATTTATTCAATGATCACGTCATGTGTTTCAATTCACTTTGGAATCAAACTTTGTACTATGTCTTGTATGGTACATGATAGAGTGACAGACTATGAAAACACTTTGTAATCTAGTTCATTTTTGAATGGAACGTCAGTTTATCAAATTGCACCAAAGTGCTCTCTTTCTCCAAAAAAAAAAAGAATACACTTTTATGTGTATTTGGTGCATTGCAGCCATGTTTAGTAAAATCTAGTTTGTGAGGTAGAAATCAAATTTGTTGCTTATTTAATCCCCTAACAAATTGATTTGTAAAATTTGTTGCCGATTTAATCACTTGGCATGATAGTCTGTTTGTTTATATATTTTAAATTTTATTTGTGATATATTGCCTGAGGGAATGTTGTTTTTTCTATCTATAGGAGCGAAGATAAGTTCGATTGCTATCTTCAAACATCCGTTTCTGAGGACTCCTTTCTGTGCAAAAGAGCTTTGGTGCTTTAAACAATTTGGATTGAAGTATAGTCTGAAATTGAGGATATGGCCAAAAAAATTTTATTTGATTTCCAACTCCTCTTCCATTGTATTAGAGTTTAGGCCGTTTTTTCTTCTCTTCTTTCATTTCCTTATGATGCTCAAGGAGAAATTAGATTCCGACGCTAACACAACTCATTGCCAGTAGCATGCAATGCCCATATGCAGGAGGAGCTAGAACATTTGTTTGGAGTCCGTTACATCATATATAAAGTAAATTGGCAAGTCTAGCAAGACAACATTACTACATATAATAGCAATACCATATTTTCATAGTTTTATTTATTTTTTCTTACCAACAAAGTAAACTGGCAAGTCTAGCAACGGACAACATTACTACATATAATATATGCAAGCAATACCATATTTCATAGTTTTATTTATTTATTTATTTATTTTCCTTACCAACCGTAACAAGGTTGTCATATATTTAAAGGTGTTAGCACCGTTAAATGAAAATACTTCATGAGCCTTCACATCAACATGTACACCGTGGTGGTAAGCCCTTGGGAAGGTTGGAGGCCATGGTTCGAATCCCTTCTGTGGCATAATTTTTTTGGCATTTTCCCACCGGTGGTCCAGGGATTGGTGGCTGGACTGGGCCGCAGATGGGCTGGACGCAATCGCAGGTTGATTCGGACCGGTTGCTGGAGTGGGCCGCCGAGCGAGTGGGCCTAGAGTGAAGAGCGAGTAGACCAGGACGGTTGGGCCAATTGGAATGGGCTAGATGAAAAAAATGGTATGAAATTTTGCCTCTTTATTATTAACTAGCAAATGTGCCCGTGCATTGCAACGGGAGACGCAACTTGCTATATAATTTATCTAGATGATTTATAGGTTGAAAATTTATCCAACAAACATGTGTCGCTTTAACTCTTAGGTATGATCGATCATCGGATTTTGAATAGTATTTGAGATTGCATCGTTTATTTAAATTCGTCTTTGGATCGAGCTCTATGCCTTGCCTGTGTTTAGCCTTTCGGTTCCTTTTTTGTTGTATATTTTCTTTCACGTTTCTATTTTGTTGTGAATCAAGCCCATACTATTGTTAGATGTGCACTGTTCTAACTCGTATGTACATTAGAGACTTGGATATTTATCCAATAATTATATCAGGTGTTCCAATTCATTTTTGATTCATACTCTACAAATTATATCATCCATTTCGATTCATTTTAGAATCAAACTTCACACCATGTATAATACGGTGCTCAAACTCATATAGAAAATATTTCTCTATTTTATATAGGGAAGGATCAATGATTCAAACATCCATGACGGTTGAATTTGGTCCTTTTATTTTTGATATTTATAGGAGAAAAAAAAACAATCGCTTAGATAAACGAGTAACGTGTGAACGCCCCGTAAAATGCTCTCGCAAATGCACGAACGTCACACGCTTGCAAGGATGAAAAAAAGGAACACGTTGGAACAAAAAAGAAAAAAGTAAGGTGGATAAAAAAAGATGACATCATTATAGTACTTTTTTCTTTTCTATTTTTCTGATTATATTGTTCGGCCTTCCACCATAAAAAACGCCGGGCTCTGGTCTATTATGGAAGTTCCCAATATTTTTCGGGGGAAAGAAAGTTCTCAGCATTAAAAAAAGAAACCGGTCCCTATAACCTACCGTATATATCCCGTCAAAGAAAAATAAATGCACAACATTGTCGTCAGATCTGAGGAATCTATTTAGATTAGGATTCCTACTCCATAACCGTCTAGACGCGAGGTATTTAACTCGTACGTAAATAAAGAAAGCAGTGCAAAATAAAGAACATAACTCTTATCATTTTCTATTTATTATTAAGAGTTCTGTTTAGAGTACTCAGGATCTGAGGAATCTATTTAGGTTAGGATTCCTATTCCATATGAGTCTAGACGCGAGCTATTCTAACCCGTATGAGCACAGGTTATATATATAAGTCCGGACAAAAAAACTCTTTATTATTCGGTAGTTAGAGGAAGACGGACAAAAAAATGGATGGATAAAAAAAAAGCCTAAAATTTTACCTCTTTATTATTACTAGCAAAAATACACGTGCGTTGCAACGGGATTTAGAATCTAAAACTAGATTGCTTGTGGCTCGAAAATCTATTGATACATTAGACATGAGAGGATTTGAGATTAATTATTATGTTATGTTTCTCAATTGATCTTAAGATTTTATTTCAGTCACACTACTTGAACTCGTACATGATTTGAAAAAAGATCATGAAAATGATTCGCACTTTAATATTATAAAAAAATATATAGCATAAGTGTGCGTTGTTATAGATTTTAATTTTATAAGAAAAAGTCACACTACTTGAACTCGTACAGAATTGGTAAAAAGGACCACGGAAACGATTCATACTTTAATATTAGAAAAAAAATAGATGGTATAAGTGTGCATTGTTATGGATTTTAATTCTATAAGAAAATACTCAATTAAAGTAAAGTGATGAATTCAAGTAGTTTAGGCCTACTTGTTTTTCTCATAACTTGTTTTACGCGTATAGGGTCGGTTTTTGATTTTAAAATTCAAAAAATATATATAGAAATACATAGTGGTTGCAATTGGATGTACGGATTCTCAGAGTCATCTAGTAGATCATATGACATATGTAGACAAACTGCTCTAATTTTTATGAGCACCGAAAAAAGTAATGAACCATAGAAATGTTTTATATTCTATTTAAACTTTGTACTTGTCTGAACAAGCTGCTCCAGCCTATATATGGTATTTTAGAGAATAAATGACCATTAAAAAAATAATCATTATTATTTATTTAAATAGTAGGCTAACATAGTTGCGGTGAGCTATCTATAAATATGCACCTCCTGCCTTTGCTTTGGAGCTGAAGGTGATGTATCTGATTTGGACTCAGGCAAGCGACTCGGAACGGGATTAGCACTCGGACATTAAAACAGAAAAGCATAAACTGAAACATAGTCATTGTCTTAGTTGGAAGAAAATTTTTGTTGGCATGAAATTTTGCCTTTTTAGTATTAGGAATCTATTTAGATTAGGATTCGTATTCCATATTCGTCTAGATTTGAGCTATTCTAACTCGTACGTAAATAAAGAAAGTGGTGCAAAATAAAAATATAATTCTTATCCTTTTCTATTTATTATTAAGAGTTCTATTTAGAGTACTCAGATGAGGAATCTATTTAGATTAGGATTCCTACTCCATATTGGTCTACACGTGAGCCATTCTAACTCGTAAGGGCACGGGTTATATATATAAGTACAAACAAAAAAAAACTCTTCATTGTTTGATAGTTAGAGGAAGATGAAAAAAAATAGATGGACGAAAAAAAGAGCCTAAAATTTTACTTCTTTATTATTAGGTATAGGTATAGATTTGGTATTAGGTATAGATATAGGATGTATTTTTTCTACACGAAGATGTAGACTGTGTGCACAGACAAACCCGTTAAAACTATTATCAGCTAGTATAGATGCATACTTGTTGAGTACGCGTACATACGTACTGCTATGGTAGGGAGTATGTGTACGTACGCATTATTTGAGAAAGGGTATGATTAGATACTTGTATGTATAGCCCATGAGCAATGTTTTCCTAAACGCTAAACGGTAAACAGTCGGTCACCCTTCGTTTAGCGTTTAGACCATTTAAACAGTGTTTAAACGGAGTTAAACGGCCTAAACGGTTTTGTACAATAACAAAAAAATATACATATTTATGTAGGTAAAAATAAAATTTGCTAGGACCCATACTTATTTACACATGTAAAAATCAAATATTCTACCAAATAATCTTGTTGGAAGAAATCTAAATCCCACAACACTTCATATAATTATAATAATAATTAGTTTCATGTTGATTGTGATAGACGTAGTCCTTTAGTTCACTTAATTATGGATTAAATGGTTGTTTAGCTCATTTAATCACGTTTAATCTGATTTTGTTTAGACCGTTTAGACGGAATTGAACGGTTTAAACGGGTTTAAACGGCCTAACCGTTTAATTCACCGTTTAGGGCCTAAACAACACGGTTGACTTCTGTTTACCGTTTAAACGGTGTTTAAACGGACTAAACGGCCGTTTAGGCGAACAATGCCCATGAGAGAATGAACACGTACATATTTAACGGGGACCAAGCAATGCAACTATGTATTGATACTAGTTTGCAGAAGGGTGTACATACGTTCGTATTTGAAGTATATGTATTAATTAATGTGTATACTTTTTTTACAAGAGGGTATGTGTATATACTATTCTAATATTTTTGCAAAAACTGTTTTGAGGAGAGTATGAATACAGAATATTAATGCATAATCAAATACAGACGTAGCTAGTATGCATACATATGCCCAGATTTAGCTAGTACGCATACATACTTAAATCACATAACCGGAGTATATGTGCATACATTCACGTATGCATACTTCTGTGAGAAGGGAGTATGTGTATATACTTTTGTTGACAGATCGAATTACACCAATGTGATACTCACATGCGGAAATCAAAGCATTAGTTAGTAAATAAAATCCAAAGATAATAGAACCAGCCTTCAATGCCAATGGATTCCTTTGTGGTGCAGGTGCCAATTTGTGCTCCTCCGCTGGATACTCACGCCACGGAGAAAGCCAGGACAGATACGTCCGCCGTCGAAGCCATTGCTGGATACTCACCCCTGTGCGTGATAGGAGCCGCTGGCACCAGACTCAAGAAGATCGAGAAATGCCTCATGCAAGAGGATGTAGCAAACATGGTAGTTGCTTGTGGCCTTACTGGTCAACTAGTCTGGCTTGCCGCATCTGGTGTGGTGACCCGTCACCAAAGATCGATCTTATCTGGTGTAGATAGCACTACCGTTGGCCGGACAACAATCCTGCGTGGCAAGGAAAAAATCATGTTAGTTCAATTCAGAAACTAGCGTGAAGATTAGAACCAAAAGATCAAGAACATTAAAAAAGAGAATGCGTATTATGAAGGAGCACACTCCGTCCTCCGTACCTAGCAACGCATGCATGAAGCTGTCACATCGTCGACGGAGACCAGAGCGGTGTCGGCTCTTCCTTTCTTAGGCACGACGGAGAACAGAGGAGGATTTACGTGTGCGTCGCCCCGCCACCGGGTGGAAGGCGCTGCCGCCGGCACCACTCCATATGAACGCGGCCACCAGGTGGAGGCGAAGGGCCATCGCTGCCGGATCCGTGCAGGAAGGCGCACCGCTGTGGGGTGCCCTCCACGCGGGCAGGCGGCGCCGTCATGGGGCGTCGTTCGGGTCAGTCCGCCGTTCTGCTGCCGGCAGTCGTATTTATAATAAGATGTACACCTAACCCAACGGCGGAGGCAAACAAACAATCAGATCCGATTTCCTCGTAAGTTATCTGCATGTCTCCTCATTATTTTATTTCACGTATACACCGTATTCAATAACCGTACCTATATACGTCAGAGCGGGTTACGCTGCTCCGAACCCGTTAGCGCGTGCTAACCTCTCTCTCCACGTTGTGCGTGTATAGAAGGTGGGAGTAGCTACATGTAGGTGTGGAAAGGAATTTTCCTATATATATATTCTTGATTGATGTATGCACATCAATCATTTAGACGTGGAAGACCATACCTAGAAAAATTAAAAAACACGTGAAAGCTAACACGTGTCAGAGGACAGCGCAAAAGAAATATACAGTGACTGTACTGTAGCAAGGACAACTATTGAAGACAGCGGTACCATCCAGCTGTCTAGGCAACAGTAAAAGAGAATAATTGAATATTTCATCTCGAAGACACTCCAGAAGATAAGCACGAAGGACGCTCCAGAAGGCTCTTCCTGCTCTATAAGAGGAGAAGCCCACGACGACCATCACCAGTAATACCTCCACGAAGCCACCTCTCCACAATCTCATAAGCTCACTAAAGATCATCCACCACTAATAGTAATACTCCACTACCGTTGTATTACTCCACCACCTTTGTAAATTAGAGAATAAAGAAAGTCCATGTGATCTTCCTATGCTTGTAAGGTAATCCCTAAGGTTTGTGCTAAGGTGCTTGGGGTTTCTCGAAAGGAAAAGTTGTATATAAGCTTGCTCTGTGGAAATGAATTAAGTTTTTCTATTTTAATCCTTACCTTCCTTTAAACTCGTTCATATGGGGCGATGTCTCTATGCTAGAGGCCCTAGAGGAGAAACATCTGCATGTGTTATTCTCGTGTTAGCCCTGGTAGCGGCATTTGTAGAGAACCCTATGTGCGCAAAGAAGTGCTCCCTTCGGGTGAAACTGCCTAGGGAGACAATAGAGTCTGAGACCTGTGTGTGCATGGCTGGGGATAGCGAGGAAGAAGAACTAGTTAGCCTGGTTCTGAAGCGAGCCAGTGATGCATACGGTGAGTACCGAAAAGGACTGATACAAGCATAGTTGCATGACCGGCTGAATTGTTGGTCTCACCAGCATGCAAAAGATTATGAGAATTACACGCATACATAATCCACATATTTACTCATCACACATGCATCCTACATCTACCCACCATATTTACAAAAGCAAGTGCTCCAAATAGTGCTTGAATAGTGAAGAGTTTGGGTGCCTGAGCCACTCTCGGGTGAGTGCTCGTGCACTGTTTATATTCCGAATTTGAATAATAGCAAGTATTTAGAATAGTGCCACAAATTTAAATAGTAACCGCTAAATTTAAATAGTGATGTGAATATTAACTTGAGAATTATAAATTTGAATTTTGAGTTCAAAATTTTTTCCAGTGTAATCGACCCTCTTGTAGCAGTGGTATCGGAGCCCGGTTATTAAAATTTGAATTTGAGAGATTTACTAAATTCTTGTGAAGATTGAAAAGCTACATTATTTAAAATTAGAAGAAAATAGAAGGCATAGTATATGTGAATTTATGAAAAAAATTAGATATAGATAATGAAATAAAACATTATGAGCAAAAGTTAAGAAAATTCATGATGAATACAATACCTCTATGATATGCCAATGGTCTACCATAAGAGAAAAAGAACTTTACTTTAGACGAGAGTTATATAAACTTAACAATATCAAGAAAGATAGAGAGTTAAATAATAAGAAATTCAGCATTCCAATAAAGAAAAATGAATCTGTGTCAAAGCAAATAGAAAATAAGGTAAGGGAAGTCAAAAAGAAATAGAATATAGCTAAGATAAAGGACATAGAAGGTAATGATATAAGTGAAGATGAGCAATGGGAGATTATAATAAGTTTTTGCTAGAAAGCTAAGAAGAACAAGATGAAGATGCAATTGAGATATGTAGTAATAACTCAGTAACTTTTATAAACTCCTTAGAAAATAACAAGTTGCATAAAAATAATGCTATAGAAGAAATGAAAATAGATCCAAGTTCATAAAAAAGAAGACGAGGTCCGAAAATAAAGATAGAAAGAGAAAAAGAGAGACCATCTAGAAAGCCAAGAACTTGGCTACTAGGAAAAGAAGAACATGCATATAGATATATACCTGGATAATATAAACATACAGGTTCAAAAATAAGAGAATTTGAAAAGACGGTAAAATTTTAGAATTATAAAAGTAATGGTGCTATATTAAATTTAACAACACATGATCCTATAGACTGGCCAAATATAATCAGCATATGGAAGGGATTGATAGTGCAAAAATACATAAAAATCAACATAACATCGGAAATAAAGTAGAAGATATGATTACGTTTTTAGAAATATTTTTAGGAGAATCAGTCAAGGTTTTATAGGAACAATGGATAGAAGCTTTTCCCAGTTATTATGAACAATTAAAAAGGGCCGGTAGTAACCCATATAATTTTGCAAATATTATATCAAGTATTGTAATAGGTGAAGATCCTGAATTAGGATACACTATTTTACAAAATAAAAGATTAAAGGAAATAGAAAAATTTTCACTAACGAACTGAAAAGAAATAAAAGAATTTTCTCAACATTATCTGTATAATGCTACGACTGTCAAGCATGGCTATAACCAAGGTATAGTTGAAAGATATTTTCATAAATTAGCAGATCCTTTAGGTTCTATGATATTTGAAGAATATAAAAAAATTAATGGTAAGGAATATAATATCTCTCAGGCTATAATATTTGTTTTTAAACAGTTAAGAAAAATATGCACGAACATACAAGCCCAAAGGTCTATAAAACAATCAGATTATAATTTCTACAATAAAATAGTTCAAATACCATTGACATATGGAGAAGAGAGATCTAGAAATAAGAAATATCCTAAGTATCCTAAGAATTATAAAAAAGAAAATGTATGAAACAAGAAACGATATTTCTTACGAAGATCAGATAATAGAGCTTCTTTCTTACATAAAAGAAATGTAAGAAGATATAATTCTAGAAAGAATTATGATAGTACATGCAGATGCTTTATTTGCAACTCATCAGATCATTAAGCAAAACATGTCCTAATAAAGATAAGAAAAAGTATTCTAATAAGTAAGAAGAGCAAGGAATGGTTCTAATAATAGATAGTGTGAATGAAAACATTTTAGTCTGTGATGATGATATAATGGATGATGAATCGATATACTCAATTATAGAGACAGAAAAATAGAATAAAATAGAATATGATGAAGAAAAAGAATCAAGTAAAGAAGAGATAGATTTAATTGATGAGTTAGTTGGATTAAAAATAGAAATGATGGATTAGATAGACTATAAGTATAAGTGGGATCATAAAAAGGGTGATTCTAATATAAGATGTGTATTTCGCATATATTATCAAAACCCAGGAGAAAGAGCAGCATGTAGTTTATGTTTAAGACAAGCATGTATTTAATGTTTAAAACAACAGAATGATAAGAAAAATCAGTTACAAGTTAACACACTATATGAAGAAGATAACATGAAACGAAAGGAAGAAGTCAACTTAGAGAAAGAAAAAAAGATGAACAAATATCTAAATAATATTCCACAAGAGTTTCTTATTCCAAGATTAAGTTTTAAGACTGAACAAATTTTGTCATACTTTACTTAAGATATTATAGGTTTAATTTGGAGAAAATATGCTGAAAGGCATCATAAAACCTTTCATAATATACAAAACTACTTCATGAAGATATACCAAGGAAAAGAAAGGCATCTAGGAATAATTGTTAATACAAATATCATTCCCTTACTTCATCTTGATGATAAATTTATTGTCAAACATCATCAAAAATTTATAATACTAAGGGCCGACATAAAGTTAAAATATTTTAAAAACATACAAAGAAATACTGGAGATGATATCTCTTTACAAATCGTTATTGATCATGGGTTAATTCATGATATCTATGGTACACTTGAAGAAATTTTTCAATCTGACCTTGAAAAGGTTATTAAAGAAGCATGTAAGAAGTTAGCCTGTATTAAAGGAAAATATAAAATTAAGTTTGGTTCCAATCCTCCAAAATTTACACAACCAATACGGCCAACCAGTCATGATATATATATCACAAAAGGTTCATACAAATTCCCAACTACATGGTCTTCAAACTCTTAGATAAATTATGAAGAATTATTTGCCAAAGATACGAACCATGATAATTGGAGAATCTTCAGTGAAGCAAAAGAATTAGAAGGAAATACCAAATTTGCTCCTGAATATTATATGATGTACCAAAATAAAATAATATAAGTATTCCTACGAGAATACTATGGAAGATATAGTATAACACAAAGAAAAGTTGGAAGACTAATAAAGCCTAGCTATGACAAAGAATGTCAACTACGAAAAGAATATTGTGAATTGTTGTCCTGGTATGAAATATGGCAACCTGAAGAAGTGGACAACGAAGAAAATATTGAGGATTAATAAGAAGAGCCAATACAGTCTCAGTTCAATATTAATATATATGCTTTATACAAGAATGATTTTTCTATGTTGATAAGGAGTTATCAATAATTCAGCCGGGGGAAAAGATAATAGTACATGTCATTCTTGGATTGATGTTTGCAACATCAATCATTCGGGCGTGGAAGACCATACCCAAAAGACTCCAAAAATACACGTGAAGATAACGTGCATCAGAGGGCAACGCAAAAGGAATATACAGTAACTGTACTATAGCCAGAACAATTATAAAGACAGCGGTACCATCCAGCTGTCCAGGCAATAGTAAAAGAAAATAATTGAAGACTTCACCTCAAAGGCACTCTAGAAGATAAGCACAAAGAACGCTGCAAAAGGCTCTTCTTGCTCTATAAGAGGAGAAGCCATACGCATGCATTGACATCATCAGACCACGATCAGAACCATCAGAAGACTGACCATCAGAAGAGAGCAACCACAACAACCATCCCCAGCAATACCTCCACCGAAGCCACCTCTCCACTCTCCCACATGTACCATGAAGCCCACGATCTCACAAGCCCTCTGAAGACCATCCACCACTAATAGTAATACTCTACTACTACCTTGTATTACTCCACTACCGTTGTAAATCAGAGAATAAAGGAAGTCTCCGTGATCTTCCTACGCTTGTAAGGTAATCCCTAAGATTTGTGCTAAGTGCTTGGGGTTCCCAAAAGGAAAAGTCGTATATAAGCTTTGCTATGTGGAAATGAATTGAGCTTTCTTATTTTAATCTCTGTCTTCTTTTAAGCTCGTTCATATAGGGCGATGTCTTTATGCTAGGGACCCTAGAGGAGAAACATCTGCATGCGTTGTTCTCGTGTTAGCCCTCGTAGTGGAATTTGTAGAGAACCCTGTTTGCGCAAAGAAGTATTCCCTTCAGGTGGAACTGCCTGGAGAGACAATAGAGCCTGAGTCCTATATGTGCGTGGTTGGGGATAGCAAGGGAGAAGAACGGGTTAGCCTGGTTTTGAAGCGAGCCAGTAATGCATACGGTGAGTACCGAGTAGGACTGACATAAGCATAGTTGTATGACCGACTGAATTGTTGATCTCGCCAGCATGCTAAAGATTCTGAGAATTACACGCATATATAATCCGCATATTCACTAATCACGCACATATTAATCATGCACGCATCCTGCATCCGCCCACCATATTTGCAAAAGCAAGTGCTCCAAATAGTGTTTGAATAGTGAAGAGTTTGGGTGCCTGAGCCACTCCCGGGTGAGTGCACCTTGTTTATATTCCGAATTTGAATAGTAGCAAGTATTTTTAACAGTGTCACAAATTTTAATAGTAACCGCTGAATTTAAATAGTGCTATGAATAGTAACTCAAAAATTCTAAATTTAAATTTTGAGTTCGAAGTTTTTACCAGTGTAATCAACCATCTTGTAGCAGTGGTATCAGAGTCTGGTTATTAGTGGCGTTTGTAAAGAACCCTGTGTGCGTAGAGAAATGTTTCCTTCGGGTGGAATTGCCTGAAAAGACGATAGAACCTAAGTCCTGTGTGCGTAGCTAGGGATAGTGAGGGAGAAGAATTGGTTAGCCTATTCTAAAACGAGTCAGTGATCCAAACGATGAGTACAAGTAAGACTGACACAGACATAATTACATGACCGGCTGAAGCTTTGGTGTGACCGGCCTGTAAAAGTTCCTGAGAATTTGAGTTCGAAGTTTTTTCGAGTGCAGTAGAACTTCTTGCAACAGTAATATTGGCGTGCGACCTGCGACGGGGTGTACATGCGCACCCAGCAGATGCCGTTGGATGAAGAGTGATCAAAGCAGCGCTGTTGGAGTACTATCTTAGCAATTAATCGTATTGCACAGGCCGTACAACCAGCGATGCATGCATGCAACTGTTTTAGTTGACGTGACACGAATGTATTGCACACGCCCGCATGCATGCAACTGTTTTAGTCCAAGGATCAAACAGGAGTCAAACAACCTCAAACCACGCATGCATGCAACTGTTTTTGGAAGATAATCCGTCCAGCTCGAGCGACTTGGGAATGCAGATGAAAATTGTTAATTAAATCCAACAATGTTGTTTGTAATGTGCACGCTAGCGGATAAAATTGATAGGAGGTAGATGGTAATGCTGTAATAAAATGGTAGTTGTACCCAGCTAAGCTGCGAATATAAAAGCAGGTCCATTATAATATTACAACGAATATAAAATGGAAACAAAATAAATTAATTAAACTCGGCCAAAATATAAAAGATGCGATAATTAGATTGTGCTGACTAGCGATGGTATTGTCTAAAAGTAGTGTACGATAAAAAAAAGTAGTGTTTAAGGAGAAACAGTGCTAGTGTATCTTTGCAATACTAAAAAATTTAGTCCGGGTCCTGGACGCCAATTAGGAGGACTAAACACGAGACGAGGGTTTGAGGTTCTTTGACTCAAGGCCTGTTTGATCTTGGACTAAAATTTCGTCCGAGTCTTAGATGCCAATTAAAAGGACTAAACATGATATGGTTATAAAACTAATTGCATAAGCCGTGGCTAATTCGTAAGACGAATCTATTAAACTTAATTAATCTATAATTGACACATGTTTATTGTAGCATCACATAGGCTAATCATGGACTAATTAGACTTAATGGATTAATGGATTCGTCTCGCGAAGTTGGCATGACTTATGCAATTGATTTTGTAATTAGCCTATATTTAATATTTCTAATTAGACTAAATATTTCATGTGACCCGGACTAACAACTAGTCGGGGATCCATTCGGACCCTCGTCTGGTTGCTTGGGCACGTGAAACCTCGAGCGCTTGCGCCGCACGCCTGCACCCTACTCGAGACGCATGCACGCTGGCTCTGGAAACGCTTCAGGGCACTCACAATGTAAGACTCTATCATAGAGTATATGACTATTTATTACACTTTATTTATGGTATTTTGTTGATGTGGCAACATATTTAGGCTCTGTTTAGGCCCAATTTAGATGTAAAAAAATTTTGTAAAATTTTTTAAGATTTCCCATCACATCGAATCTTTGCACACATGCATGAAGCATTAAATATAGATAAAAATAAAACTAATTACACAGTTTAGATGAAATTCACGAGATGAATCTTTTAAGCCTAATTAGTCCATGATTGGACACTAATTGCCAAATAACAACGAAAAGTGCTACAGGAGCATTTTGCAAAAAAAATTGCATCTAAACGCAGCCTTATTGAAGAAAGAGGAAGAAAAAACAAGACTTCAAGTCTTATTTAGGCCTTGTTTAGTTCCAAAATATTTCGCGAAAAAACAGTAGATTTCCCGTCACATCGAATCTTTGCACACATGTATGGAGCATTAAATATAAATAAAAAAATAAAACTAATTACACAGTTTAGACGAAATGGACGAGACGTATCTTTTAAGCCTAATTAAGCCATGATTGGACACTAATTACAAAATAACAACGAAAAGTGCTACAGTAACATTTCGCAAAATATTTCAGGAACTAAACAAGCCCTTAGACTCTAAGTCCACGTCGAGGTAATAAATAGCTTTAGACTTATGATATAGTCTGCATTGTGAGTGCACTTAAGATGTCGCATGAAGGTGGAAATAGATGAGCCCGCTTACAAAGGACCTACTCCCTCCATCCCTATTTAAGTGTCATCGTGAAATTTGTGCCGATCAAATTTTCTCACGTTTGATTAAGTTTATAAAAAATATTAACAATATTTGTATCTCATAATAAATTTATTATGAAAATAGATTCAACGATCTATCTAATCATATTAATTATGTACTATAAATATTAATATTTTCTTTTATATATTTGGTCAAAGTTAAGTTTGTTTGACATCTTGGAAGTGAGAACGACAGATAAAAAGGGACATAGTGAGTATTCCGCGTGCACACGACGGGAAAGCAGTCGGCAACAATTATTGCGCATCTACTCTATAATATGTCCACCCAGGTTTGTGTCCCCCACATAGATGGGTTTTTTTCTTTATGTACCCCAATTTGTGCACCTAATAAATTAACACCATTAAAATCAATGGCTCACATACCTTCCCATAGGCTTCACCACGATCCAACGGACACGGTCATTTCGAGGCTTCAATGCTCCTTCCCCCGCACCACGCCCGTCACCCCATTGTCCTCCCGTATTATGTTGCCTAATCCCCGTTCCTACGGCGGCAGCGGTGACGGCAAGGCCCGTCCTACATGTGGCCGCCATCTGTAGCTTCCTCCGCAAGGTCTCCTTCAATCGCAGCCTCCTCCGTGGCGGTACGCTCCCCTCCTCCTCCTCCCCTGCTCTTCGCTTCCCGCTCCGCCGCCATGGCCTCCCATCGCGCTATCTCTATGTTCCTGCGATGTCGGGTCAGACAAGGCGACCCGCTCGAGGCTAGCGCTCACCGCCAGTCAACCCATCGATCTGTGCTGCCCCTCTGTCCCCTCCGTCCCCATCCATGCGGCGACAGTCATCATGGACACTGGGCTGCAGGCGTAGTGCGCTACGCCGCCGTGGCCTCCCGTCGCGCCGTCTCTACGTTCCTGCGATGTTGTGTCAGGCCGGCCGACCTGCTCAAGGCTAGCGCTCGCCGCCAGTCAACCCTTCGATTTGCGCTACCCCTCTGTCCCCATTCGTGTGGTGACGGTCATCACAGACACGGGGGCCGTAGGCGCAATGCGATCCGCCGCCATGGCTTCCCGTCGCGTCTCTCTATGTTCCTGTGATGTCGGGTCAGGTCGGCCGACCCGCTCGAGGCTAGCGCTCGCCGCCAGTCAACCCTTCAATCTACGCTGCCCCTCCGTGCCCATCCGTGCGGCGGCAGTCATCACGGACACGAGCTGAGGGCCGCATGCGCAGTGCGATCCGCCGCTGTGGCCTCCCATCGCGCCATCTCTACATTCCTGTCATGTCGGGTCAGGCTAGCCGACCCGCTCGAGGCTAACGCTCGCCGCCAGTCAACTTGGGCGCTCGGCGAGTCGGCCTCTATAGTCCTATCGTCATGGCCGACAACCACTAGCCAGCCGCTAGCAAGCCAGAGATCAAGCCAATTCATCCATTGGCCGATCTGCGGGCCCTCCAAGGTACCATATCTTTTTTTAGAAAACGAATCCAAGGTACAATATCGATTATGAAATTAAAAAATTTCAGATAACATATCGATACTATAAAGGAACAATGCAAACAATCCTATATCCACCTAGGTTTGTGTCCCCCACAGAGATGGGTTTCTCTTTATGTACCCCAATTTGTGCACGCAGCCCAATTTGTGCACGCAGCAAACTAACACTATTAAAATTAATGGCTCATAGGCCTTCCCTGTAGGCTTCACCACGTTCCAACTGACACGGTCACTTTGAGGCTTCAACGCTCCTTCCCCCACACCTCGCCATGCTGCCCACGCTTCCGGAAAAAAAAGAAACACTCAGGCCGCCTCCGTTGCAGCTGCCGGCTCCACCTCGCGCCCCTCCTTCCTCGGTGCATGCTCTCCGAGCCTGCCGTGGCCGGTGCGCCGGCGCCCGCAGCCTCACCGGCCGCCGCCCTGGGCGCCCTGGTCGTGCCCCATCGCTGCCGCCGACTCCACCTCGCGCCCCTTCCCCGGCGCATGGTTGCTGAGACTGCCGTGGCCGGTACGCCGGCACCCACAGCCTCGCCGGCCGCCTCTGTGGAGGAACGGACCCTTCGGGCCCAAGGTATCTATGCTTTTGCATCTTCATTGTTTCCTCAGCTCGTCTGTGATGTGATCTTCCCAAACGACATTGAAACAAGGTTTCTCGCCAGCAAGAGCCCCAACTGACATTCAAAACATTTGTTATGTTGTAATGGATTTTAGTTTAATTTTGTGGCATTCGAGATTCGACATAAAAAATATCCACAATGTTTTGAATTTATATTCTCTTGATTTTTTTAGAAAAAATATTCTCTTGATTTGGCTGAGAGATGGTGTGCTTTGGTCGTTAAATTGTTGCACAATGGAGACAAGTACAGTTCTATTTCTCCAGTGGCCTGTATCTTGTCACTTTGTCTTGAACCCGTTACTAGCCTGTATGGCTGTATCTATGCAGTCTCACACTCAGTGATTTGGAGTAATTATTTGGTTTCCTCGTGTAGGCCAGATTTATCATGATCCATTTGTTTCTCAGTTCAATGACAGTTTCCGTGGGAGCTTGAACAAGCTGGGCGAATTTTTATAATTTAATCCTTTTTGATAAATATTTTAATATTAATTGTCCCAGCAAATATTTTGCATCAAGTAGCCTCTTTGATCACTCCGGTCCTGCTGGCGCGATCAAATAACAAAGTCACGTCACATGAGTTGGCGCGGCAAGATACGGTACATTCGACGGCGTTTTCGACGTAGAAAAGCTTTATCGCGCCACTCCCGCTAGCGTGACAATATTGTCTTGTCGCGCTGCTGGGAGTGGCGTGATAAGACTGAACTTTCAAAAAATCATAAATCTTCTATATGACATTGGATGAAGATGATTTTTATATGAAAATTGTAGATCTCGATGAGATCTGCAACTTTATAGTTTTGAGTTTTTTCGTTTGCTGATGTTAAGATACTCAAAAAAAATATATAAAGTTTGAGCACCAAAATGATCACGTATTAGCACTAGTCGCATTAGAAAAATAATATATTTTTTTGTATGGATTTAAATGAAGATACCATTTATATCAAAGTTGTAGCTCTCAATGAGATCTACAACTTTGTAGTTTTGAGTTTTCATATTTGATGTTGTTAAGATGCTCGAGAAAATAATATAAAGTTTCAGCACGAATATGCTTCTGAAGCTTTATATTATTTTTTTGAGCGTCTTAACGACCTCAAATGTAAAAACTCAAAACTACAAAGTTATCTCATTGATAGCTAAAACTTTGATATAAAAAGTATTTTCATTTGAATCCATACAAAAAAATATATTATTTTTCTAATGTGACAAACACTAATACGCGATCATTTTGGTGCTAAAACATTATATAATTTTTTTGAGCATTTTATCTTTGTCAAATGAAAAAACTCAAAACTAGAAAGTTGTGGATCTCGTCGACATCTACAATTTTCATATAAAAATCATCTTCATCTAACATCCTATTGAAGAGTTATGATATTTGAAAGTTAAGTCTTGTCACACCACTCCTGGTGGCGCGACAAGCTTTTCCACGTCGGAAACGCCATCGAATGTGTCGTATCTTGCCACGCTAACGTATGTGGTGTGACTATGTTATTTGGTCGCGCCAGCAGGATTGGTGCGACCAAAGGAGCTACCTGATGCAAAATATTTTTCGGGACAGTTAATATTAAAATATTTATTAAAAAAGGATGAAAATTTAAAAAAAATCCGAACAAGCTGTTGTAGTACTACCTTCCCGAGGCCTTGTTCAGATACAAAATATTTTGGAGAAAAATTCATGTAGCACTTTCGTTGTTATTTGGTAAAATTTATCCAATCATGAATTAACTAGGCTCAAAAGATTTATCTCGACATTTACAAACAAACTGTACAATTAGTTATTTTTTTACCTACATTTAATGCTCCATGCATACGTCTAAAGATTCGATGTGACGGGTACTATGCAAAAATATTTTGGCTCTTTTTGGAACTAAACAGGCCTGAATCTAATTATCCCTCAATGAACCAAAGATGATGGGCACATTGGGGGATGACACGGTGTGACTGCACATGGTCAGTACATTTAAATAACTTATTGTTTCAGTCATTTCCTGTGTCAGATTATTAAATTTTGTCCAACTGAGAATATATCTATGCAGATGTTATTCACCTTAGCTATGCCATTTTTAGGAAATAGGAATCTTATTCACAAGATTTTAGTTGGTTGAGCTTTAGAACCATATGCTCTTTTCTGCATGTCTCTATTGAATTTCACCTAGAGATCACTTCTGTAATGCTTTCTTCTTTTTTAGAAAAGGGAATATATTGATATCCCAGCCTCTGCAATTGCTAATGCATATAGTTGTTCCTTATTACACACTAAAGCACATATGTCCACGCAATCTCAATCAGATTGGGACATCGACACAAAGCTCAACTCAAAAAAATAATAGAACCACCACCAACTCCAAACCACCACGCTGCACCGCCAACCCCCGTACGACTAAGGACGTCAGAACGAAAACACCGTCAGGCGCTCACCAAGCCAATCTCGTCCACTGAGCTCCAAGCGTGTACATTGCGGTTTCCAGCAACCTAGTTGCCTCATCGAAGGTAGAAGTGTCACCTGAGTCCTCCAGCTGCCAGTTAGAAAGGCTTCTTACGCCGGAAAGGTCGCCGCTAAGCGGGACCACCCGCCACCAACCACGCAGGTCATCTCGGCAACGCAAAACTGCTGGCCACACCTCCCTCGTCGGCCTCCTCGCCTGCTTCCTGGGTGCCACCCACGCCGGCCACCTCGCCATCTTCGTGGGCGCAACTAGTGCCCACTCCCTCTAGAACCGTCGCCCTCCACCAAGCAGATGCCAAGCCCTCCAATCGTTGCGCCATAGCATCTTCCTAGACAGCTTTTGATGCCATGGACACTAAACCACGAATTCTCAACTAGGCCTCCACCTTGTCAGCAACAACCGGACTGGCATAGCACGAGCTTCCAAGCGATGCCTCCAACGAGGGGAACGACACCATGAGCGCCACTATCACCTAACCAAAAGCTTAAGGTTTTACACCCAAAAACAAAGTGCCACGCATGGGGAAGGGCTAATGGATGGACGCCAAGGAAGTATGTGGTGCCCAGAGGCGTCGCCGTCATCGGCTCGAAAGGGCTCGGCTTTCACCAGGCGCCAAACCCCCTACACGAGCCTCAGTGCTATTGTTGCCAAACGTAGGTTGCCACCCGTCATTGCCATCCCTAGAGTTCAGGGCAACCGCAACAAGTGTCCCAGGCAGCAAGACAGTGTCACCACTGTCTACTGCCACTGCAGACCGCCGTCGCCGGCGGTCAGCCACCACACCGCAGCCCCCGCTATGCTGTAGAGCACGGCCGTGCCAAAGATGTACGGGCCACTGCCGCTGCCACCGTGCAATCCTTCAGGGCGAGGGAAGCTGTCGGGCTGCCACCACTGAAAGACCCGCTAACTGCGCAGATCCAGCATAGAGGGGCCAGATTTGGTCGCCGGAGGACCACATCTACCGCCCCTGAGCCACAGTCGCCGAGCCATACCCCGTGGCAAGGCAGCACCGCAGCAGGCACGCGGGCACTGTCGAGCTAGCCCCGGGCGACCACCGCCCCGGCAGCCTCAACCGCATGTTGTCGCTGACAACGCCGCCAAGGACACCGCCCCCAACCTACCGCCCTCCTCGACATAGATCCAGCCGAGGGGCTGCCGGATCCATGCTCGCCATTGCTGGGAATTGACCGCCGACCGCTGTCTGCACGGAAGCTCCTCCAGGAGAGAGAGAGAAGAGAAGAGAGAGAGAGGGGGGAGGGAGGGAGGGAGGAGAAGAGGCCTAGCCGCTGCCGTCCTTGCTCTTCGCCGGCCTCCGGCCTCGAGCTCCGGCGACGGCTAGGCGGTGGTGGCATGGGGAAGGGGCTGGCGGCGGCGGATGGAGACGCGGCCCGAGTCACCCGCTTGAGGAGCGACGCGGGGGCCTGTTGGTGTATGGGCCAGGTCGAGACCATGTGCTTTCTTCTGAAACTTAACATTTTACTAAAGCAAGAGCAACTTAAAATGATCAATTTAACTCAGTGAGTCAGTGAGCTGAAACTATTTGCAAAAAAAAGAACTGCGATTATATGAGACTGCTGTCAATTGTAGCTTATCAGTATTCCTTCTAAGAAATGGCTTACCAGCTTTGGAATTTTAGTCACATCACATGAACTATATTTTGTTGACTTATTTTGGATTCTGAAGACCACCAATTTTATCTTGAATGAATCAGTCATCACCACACCTAAAGTGGCTGGTGAGGGCCTGCTCATTCATTGCTCTTTCTTTTGCATTGAATTCATAGCTTGTGGCCTGGACAGAACGAAGCTTTGGTATAGGTAGTTTTTTTGAACGAAATTTTATATAGGTACACTACAGGAAACTGGCTCTTTGCCGACTGCAATTTTCTTTGCCAACTGTTTTTTTTCGACACTCGGCAAAGAGGTCCCTTTGCCAACTGGAATTTCCTGCAGTCGGCAAAGCAGGATTTGCCGACTGCCTGGCTTTGCCGACTGCCAGGCAGTTGGCAAAGAATTGCAGTCGGCAAAGGCAGGCCATGGTTGACGCCATCCACACCGTCACCTTTGCCGACTGCCACTCCGTCAGCAGTCGGCAAAGTTGCAGGCTTTGCCGACTGCCATCCTCCCTGGCAGTCGGCAAAGGCTCTTTGCCAACTGCCACTGATGGCAGTCGGCAAAGAATTAATTTTTTTTCGATTTTTGATCCCAGTTTTTTTGTGTTGCCTTGCTACAGTAAGTACATGATATATTCCAAGTTTGGGGTCATTTTGATTTATTTTGCTATATTCCATTGATTTTTGCTGTTTCTTTGATTTTTTCCGGCAGCTCTAGATTTGAACTGCAGGTACACGAAATAATGGAATCCGGCGATTTAGAAAATGATATTCATGATGTTTGGAGCATGTTGAGGCCGTGTGCGGGGCCTCGCGTGAAATTTCGACCGTGTTGGTGTCGGAACACGCTGAGGCACGCGTGTGAAAAGTGTTTTTAAATTTTATAAAATCGAAACGGAGTCCGAAAATGACGAAACTTGACGACGTGTCTTGTCATCGCATGCGGAGGCTGTGGTAAAAATTTGAGAAAGTTTCGAGCAAGTGGCGACGTCGGGTGGCTAAAACCTCGACTAACGTCGGGTGGCTAACTTATTATCACATGTGGAGATGTCCAGGTTTTAGCCACCCGACGTCGCCACTTGCTCGAAACTTTCTCAAATTTTTATCACAGCCTCCGCATGCGATGAAAAGACACATCGTCAAGTTTCGTCATTTTCGGACTCCGTTTCGATTTTATAAAATTTAAAAACACTTTTCATGCGCGTGCCTTGGCGTGTTCCGACACCAACACGGTCGAAATTTCACGCGAGGCCCCGCACACGGCCTCAACATGCTCCAAACATCATGAATATCATTTTCTAAATCGCCGGATTCCATTATTTCATGTACCTGCAGTTCAAATCTAGAGCTGCCGGAAAAAATCAAAGAAACAGCAAAAATCAATGGAATATAGCAAAATAAATCAAAATGACCCCAAACTTGGAATATATCATGTACTTACCGTAGCAAGGCAACACAAAAAAACTGGGATCAAAAATTGAAAAAAAAATTAATTCTTTGCCAACTGCCATCAGTGGCAGTTGGCAAAGAGTCTTTGCCGACTGCCAGGGAGGATGGCAGTCGGCAAAGAATTTCTGAGAAAAAAATAAAAAATAACCTTTGCCGACTGCCAGGGAGCAGAGCAGTCGGCAAAGTATTTTTAAAAAAAATTAAAAAAATAATTTTTTGAAAAAAAATAATAGACCTTTTGCACAGGCAAAGGGTTTTCGGTATTCCCATATGATAGTCATTGCATAAATAAGATTATCCATTCACATTTTACGTATATAAGTAGCTGATGGGTCCTAGGCTAACACTTTATTCTGATTGCAGGTGTGTGCCACTTCATATATTTGATGACATGTATAGCTACATATATTTTCTTGTCGGTATTTTCCAACACACAGAAATATTATTAGATTAGAAAAAGCTGTGCGCCTAATTCTCCCGCCCGGCCCGAGCGTCCAGCGCCAAACCAAAACCCAAATGCACAGCAGCGTTGTCTTCCAGCGGCAAAATGAAAAGAAAATAGAAAAAAAACTCCAAACCTTATCTCTTAAGGACTCCCACACGGCACCAATAGTCCAGCACACGGACAGAACCAGTCCGCACGCCGGCATGCCCATGACCTCTGCCTCCGCTTCGCTCTGCGCACACCGCCTCGCTCTGCCTCCGCCGCCAGCCCGCCACCCTGTGTGCTCCCTGCGCCGCTCCCTCCTCTTCATCGCGCCGCTCGTACTCATGGCGACAGCTCCCGAGGCCGTGGCTCCCTTCCCTATCCTTATCCCCCGCCGCCGTGGCTCCCTTCCCTATCCTTATCCCCCGCCGTCCCCAAGATCTGCTCGGAGGAGCCCGTGAAGGAAGCCCATGCCAGCGGCGAATCTGTGGCAAGCCGGTGGTAGGTTGTTTCTTTCCTCCTTTTTTTCTTTCCTGTACCGGATCCGAGGTCTAATTTTATTTCTTCCCCTTCTTGCAGTTCCGATAGATCACAAGCTGCTTCCCTCCGATCTAGGGTTTTGGTTTATTTGGGAGGGGAAATCGATTCGAACCCTGGAGCTGCTCGAGAAAGGGAAGGTCACTGGAGAGTGCACATGGAAGATCGATGGGGGCTGCACCTAAAGGTGAGGTTGATTCGGTCTTCAAGCCACTTACTTGTCTCTCTGGCAAGCAACAATATGGAACCAAGATCGATGGGGGCTGCAGCTAAAGTCTTGTGCTGATATATAGCTTTTGTTTGTTTTTGGTAGATCTGGTAGTATAAGTGTTGATTTAGTGCAAAGTAGTGAGGAAACATGATTGTCAGTAGAGAGGAAAAAACATGATTGACAATAGTAAGGGCATGATTGACAGTAGTAAGGGTATATCTGTTGGACGCTTGCGGGTGATTTTTCAATATGACCATTTAAGGTTCAAGTTTATTGTAGCTTTCTTGTGATGACATTGCAGACTATTAGGTTATCCATTGGTGCTGCTATGTATTGAGTTCTTGGAATATTCAGTTATCCAGTTTCTTATTTGTTTGTTAATCCCAGCTATCGCATTCAAAGTTCTTATTTTGTTGTTTTCGAGTTGTAACTGTGTAGGTGCTACTAATATCTACCTTCAAGTGGAACTAAATGTTTGACTGATATCACATTTTGGGAGGTGCAGCCCCTCTCCTGCTCAAAATACAAGGTCAAATTGATGCATTACCCTTTCTCATTTTCTTAGCAGCGTCTTTGGTGTTGCGATTGCTAATTATCATCGATGAGCAATATAAGTAATGAATTTCATATGCAATGGGGCTGAACAGACTGCTAAGCTATGCTGAAGTGCACAATGGTTGGCTTACATTGATGTCTTGATCATTATATTATCCAAGGTCAAGGTGTGTACTGGATCCTCTCTCCCTGTCTCTGACAATTAGCAGTAAGATGTAGTATCTTGTTTTGCAGCTTGTTTGTTCTGTCAAATGTGCTTGCCTGAGCAAAGAAAATTTTTGATAATTTATAATGTAGCTATCTACTATATAAATTGTGCAATTTTCTATAGATGTTTTGCCAGTTGTTAATTTTTAGAGTTAGACTTCATGCAAGGGATCATAGTATTGTTTGGATAGCTGATCTAGAACTGCATATTGTGCAGTTATGTGGTTTCTAGAGCATGATTCAGGTTGTATTTCGTTCTGCAGTCATGCCATGTTCCCATATTGAACAATACAAACCCAACTATCGCAGGTATGAGCATGTCGTTAAAATAATGATTATGAGTGTTCTGAAGTAGATGTAGAGGCCAGTGAAGTTTTGTTTCATAAAGAATTATCTATCTCCGCAATTCAAGGTACGTGAACTGCCTTTGAGTTGATTATTAGTTAATTGATTTCATTTGCTATGATGGTTTCCATAGTTAATTCATTCCTATATGTGATTTTCCTATGAATTTATAAATCTTGGTGAAGGAAAATAAGTGGCACAACAACTCTGACATAAAAGAAGCATTCACAATGTTCTATGCCAGTTATCTTATGGTTTTTGCACTCAAGTTACCTCCTATGGGTGTTATGATGTTAATGATATAAATTCATTTCAGAGAAATATAAGAGGGGAAGACTTGGGTTAACAACCATCAATACTGGATAGCAATGGTAATTGTGGTCCAATCAGCAGCAGCAAAGCACAAGAATGGGTGGTATGTAATTCTTGTTCGATAGCAACTACTAATTCTTTCGAAAAGTTTGTGTGAAAAACTATGTTTCATTTTCTGATAATGTAAATAAGGTCTAATTAATTAGAAAACCAGGGATTTGAAATTAACCTGTCTGACACAACTGTCAAATTGATAATTATAATTGTGTTGCTGGCACAAGCTTGTAAAATGCCAAGTCTTATTCAATATTGTGCTTACCAGCAGTAGCGTATGAGTCTATCAACCGCCCAATTTATTTTGTTTTTCAGTCGTGTGTGATGGTTATTTTTCAGTCATCAATTTTGATTGCTCCTTCCTATATACCAAATCTTCATTTTTGTCCTTAAATCTGCAGATAGGCATGCGCATTAAACATTGGTTCACTTAAACATTGGTTAAGCTGGTAGAGGAAAGAGGCTGTAGCCCTTGTAGCATAAAGTCACCAGGATAAACCTCATACTCCGCAACATGCAAAGTCCTAAATATAAGTAGGAAAAAAATTTCAGACATCTCTTTCTCAGTTTTATACCAGCAGAAATAGTATAGATATAGCACAGATCTCGGTTATTTCAGATTTGAACAAAATTTAATTTTAGACTAGATTATGTGTTTTACTATCGATCTATTACTTGGAATTGCTTGAAGGATGACTATACAGCAGGTGGCTGTGAAGTCAGTTCCAGTACCTTCATTTGTATAGCTAGCATTGTTGTTTTGGTCTTACATGATTTATGATTACTACTTCTACTGTCTTGTACAAACCTAATAAGTGCTTTAATATTTCTGTCATATATAGGCAAGCCACTGGTTCTTCTCAAGTTACCTCGAAATCGATTAATGACAGCAATGCAACAAATGGTCACAATGAAGAGAATCGCAATGGCGCAATCAGAGTTGCATTGGAAACACTAAACTGTCATAGTGGAAACCATGGATGAAGGTGCTAGTTATCACAATGATAGCAATCAAGAGAATCGCAATGCGCATATCCTGTTATCACATCTTGTCATCCTGCAATACAAAATCAGTCTTTTGCTTCAGTTTTAATTTGTGTTTTGGTAAAAATCTGACTGTTGCTACCAAAACTTTTAGAATTTGTTAGAATGCCTTCCATCTATATATTTTGTAGTCATCCTGGTAAATTTTATCGTTTTGTTGCCCCTGGTAAATTCCAGCTTTGCCGACTGTTTACAGTCAGTCGGCAAAGCTGGGCAAAAAAACCCAGGACAGAGTCTTTGCCGACTGCAATGGGAGGCAGTCGGCAAAGAGGTCAAACCTTTGCCGACTGCAACTCCGAAAGCAGTCGGCAAAGAACATTCCAAAAAAAATTTCTTTCTTTGCCGACTGCCGAGCTGGCAGCCATTCGGCAAACAATTTTTTAAAAAAAATTCTTTGCCGACTGCCGAGAAACCAGCAGTCGGCAAAGCCTGCCGTCAGGGCTGACGGCGCCACGTGGCTATGCCGACTGCTGGCGTGGCAGTTGGCAAAGGCTTTGCCGACTGTGTGCCACGTGGCAGTCGGCAAATCCGCCTTTGCCGACCCAGGCTTTGCCGACTGCTCTTTGCCGACTGCCACGTGGCTTTGCGGTCGGCAAAGCCTTTGCCGACTGGGTTTTTGCCTTTGCCGACCAGGGCAAGCAGTCGGCAAAGAGGCATTTTCCTGTAGTGGTAGTTGGCCGTGAGGAAGAACTACTACGAGAGGAAGAAGCAGGCCGTGAGGCTGATGAGCGAGGTCCGCTCGTAAGTAAGAGACACTGACAGTCATTATATGACAAAAATATTTGGTTGTGAATCTTAATAAAATCTGATTGTTCGTTTTTTGACAAATTTTATCTTATTTTATATTTTGCCATAGCGTTAGCATAGAATCACTACTAAGTCTCAATGAAGTAAACTTTTACAGATACCGCTTCCCACTCTGTTTTCGTAGGCTTAGTATCCGTGAGCTTGATGTACTATATATAAACACACACACCCCTCGCCCTAGGTGTTCTGTATGACCGAACCGATCGGTCTCGGTCTTTGGTTATTTCAAAAGTTCGGTCATCTAAAAACAGAGACCGAACGATTAGTTTTAAAACTCAAGACCGAGCAAGTTCAGTCTCGGTCATGACCAAACTAACCAAACTTCACAAAACATCTACTAAGTAGTATAATTTGTAGCAAAATTTAGCAAAACTTTTTCTATTTCATGGCAAAAATAACAATAACATATAGATTAAATAAAGTGATAAGAGTGATGGTTGATATAAACCCACTAGAATAAATATTATATCACTAATAATAGTCCAAAGTACACATTATATCAGCAAAATTCAAATGTTCGGTTAATTCGGCCAGTTCGGTTAACCGAGACCTATGACCGAACTAACCGTACAAAGTTCGGTTAGTTGGAAGCAGGAACCGAACTAGTGACTGAAAAGTTCAGACTCGGTTAGCTCGGTCTCGGTCTCAATTAGTTTGGTTCGGTCTTCAGTCTTCAGTCAATTATGCCCAGGGCTACACACCCCAATTATCGACTGTTCATCTTCCTGCCTAAGTTCCAGACCCCAAGACGCTTTTTCGCATGGCTTCCTGGGAAGACCTCCCTGAGGAAGTAGCTTGCATTATAGGCGGCAGGCTCACTTGCGCTGTCCCTCGAAACAGCTTTGCGCACTACGGGAATCAGGCGCTTTGCCAAGTGTCCAGGACACTCGGCAAAGCTATAAAAACACCTGGCAAAGGCTTTGCCGAGTGCCGCACTCGGCAAAGAGTACACGGCAAAAAATTCGTCGGCAAATACCTCTTTGGCGAGTGTTTTTTGTCGGGCACTCGGTAAAGGCTTTGCCGAGTGCCACGACAGCACTCGGCAAAGAAAAGTTTTCGTGACGGGGGAGATAACGTTAACGGGTGCTTTGCCGAGTGTTCCACAGCTGGGCACTCGGCAAAGAAAAAAAATTTTGAAAATTCTTTGCCGAGTGTCCACAGTTGGGCACTCGGCAAAGAATTTTTTTTTTGAAAATTCTTTGCCGAGTGTCCCACAGCTGGGCACTCGGCAAAGAAAAAATTCTTTGTCGAGTGCCCTCCGCTTAGCACTTGGCAAAGAAAAAAAATTTTGAAAATTCTTTGCCGAGTGCCCTCTGTGTGGCACTCGGCAAAGAAATTTTTTTAAAAAAATCTTTTTTTGAAAATTCTTTGTCGAGTGCCCTCTGAGTGGCACTCGGCAAAGAAATTTTTTTTGAAAATTCTTTGTCGAGTGCCCTCTATTTGGCACTCGGCAAAGCAAATTTTTTTAAAAAAATTCTTTGCCGAGTGTCCTCTTCCCTGGCACTCGGCAAAGCTGGGAAATTTGCCAAAATTGGCTTGCTTTTCCCAGCTTTGTCGAGTGTTTTTGTGATTGCACTCAGCAAAGGCTCCTTTGCCGAGTGTTACACTCGGCAAAGTGACCATAACCGCCCCATTTTTTTTGAATTTTTACATTCCATCGCGACAAAAATAATATTTCACATATATATCAAATTCATCACATATATATCAAAGTCATCATTTGCGGTGGAGGGTCTTTCACTACGACACCTTTCATAAAGTTCTTGATGTCTTGTCTGAATGGATGGTCAAGATGTTTGTCGAACGACGAATACTTGCCACCCTTCTGTAACCAAATGAACCTCAGACGTTCCTTGCATATTGGACATGGGAACTTCTCGTGAACACACCAGGCCCAGAATATCCCATAGGCCAAAAAGTCATGCAGAGAGTAGTGGTACCAAACGTAAATTTTGAAGCTTGTCTTTGTAGCTCAGTCATATGTCCATACGCCTTCCTCCCAAGCACTGACTAATTCATCAATCACAGGCTCCATGTACACACCCATATTACTCCCTAGGTGTCCAGGAATTATCAATGACAAGAATATATTCTGTCTTTGAAAGCATACACCGGGGGGAGATTGAGGGGGATAATGAACACGGGCCAACATGTGTATGGGGCAGCCATCAATCCATTAGGATTGAACCCATCTGTTGCCAGCGCAACACGTACATTACGAGCCTCATTTGCTTTCTCACGATAAATGCAATCAAAGCGGGTCCATGCTTCACCATCAGATGGATGTACCAGTTTGTCAGCATTGTATCGTTTTCCCTTTTTGTGTCATGTCTTCTGTTTCGCGGATTCCTCGGTCATGTATAGCCATTGGATCCTCGGTACGAACGGGAGGTACCGTAGGATCTTCACAGGGATCGTAAGCTGCCTCTTCTGGCCATCACCAGAGTCTACCTCTAGGTACCTGGATGATTTACACTTTGGACAGTAATTTGCATCCTTGTGTTCTTTCCTAAATAGGACGCACCCCTTCGGACAAACATGTATCTGATCATATGGCATCTTGAGTGCACGAAGGAGTTTCTGTGACTCATATATGCTCTTTGGCAGAATGTGGCCATCTGGAAGCAGGCTACCAATCACGGTCAACATACTATCGAAGTGTTCTCGACTCATGCTACACTCAGACTTGAACCCCATTAAACGTCCAATGGCATCCAGTTGAGAAACTATTGTCTGGTCGTGACGGGGTTCCTGTGCTGAAGACATCATGTCATAGAACGCCTTTGCAGTTGCCTCCATCTCCTCCTTCGTACGTCCTTTAGTGCACTATCCTTCATGAAAGTCATCTAACATATCTGCTACCCCGGCAGGAGGATCAAAATCCTCGACGCGGGGTCTCACCACCTCCTCTCTCAGACGATGGGCTTTACCATGGTGGACCCACCGAGTATAGTCCGGCGTAAATCCATTCTTCAAAAGATGTTTACCCATATCCACCTTATTTTTCCTTTTTATATTTGCACATCTCTTGCAGGGACACAAAACTAGAAACACTCCTTTAGCAGACTCGCCAAATGCTAGTTCCAAGAAATCATTGGTCTTCATCATCCATTCAGTGGTGAAATCACTCTGACTTGAGTGGCCCGTGTACATCCACTCACGGTCATCCATCCTCTAATATATATACCAGTGAGCAAAGTAACCATCACTTGCAGCTACATGTCGTTCGTACTATCTCATAGGTGAGGATAGGTCCTAATCCCACCCGTGGATGCGTAGATGAGGTTAGTTTCCATGCTCAACTCCTATCGGAGATAGAATTTCGGCAGCACCCCCCGCTATTCTCCCGATACACGTCCTAACAGGGAGAGTGTGTATCCGGAGAACAACAGGGAGATGATGTCGAAACCCTGTCTCGAATCAGAACAGACCAAAGAAACTAACTCATCTACGCATCCACGGGCAGTCCAAAATACGTGGACAATCCGAAATAGATATGGTCATAGATATACAAAGACCTGCATACCAATAACTGTATCTCTTTCGAACGGGAGATGCCTAACCGAGTTACGCGAGCTACGACTATGATAAGGAAATGGGTTATACCTAGGGTGCCGGTGGAGTCAGGATAGCGGAGCCGTGGCGAGTCGGTGCAGTGGCGAGGCGACGCGGTGCAGGCAGACCCGCAACACCAAGGAAGACGATCGACGTACTCCGGCTCCACTTCAACGGGCTCTTCTCTGCAATAAAAGAAAGAAAAATAATACTGTTAATTAAAAATTTCGGCAGAACCTCCCCTGTACAGGGAGGTTTCAAATACCTGCAAAAAACAACAGCACGATGGCCGACATTCACATATGACAGCTCGATGGCCGACATCCACATACAACGGCCCGATGGCGGATATCCACATACAACAGCTCAATGTCCGAAAACCACATACAACGACAACACATACAACAACAATTACTACTGACACGACTATTTCACGCATTGCACGAATTGCATAGAAAAGGAATGAACGAACCTAGTGTGTGCTCGTCGACGATGCGGCGGCACGGTGGTGCGGTCGCGCGGAGGGGCGGTCGTGCAGGGCGAGCGGCGCGGGCGCGGGCGGCATGGTGCGGCGCGGGCGGTGCGGGACGGGCGGCGCGGCGGGCGGCGCGGGCGAGCGGCCGGCGAGCGGCGGCATGGCGGCCAAGCGGGCGGCGGCGCGGGAGCGGGGCGCGGGCGCGGCGCGCGGCGGGGCGGGCACGGGCGGCCAGGTGCGGCGCGCGGCGCGGGGCGGCCAGGTGCGGCGCGCGGCGCGGGGAGGCCGGGCGCAGCGCGGGCGCGGTGCGCGTCCGGCGCGGCGAGCGGCGGCGTGGGGCGCGCGCGGTGAGCGGTGGCGTGCGGGTTTGTGAGCGGGCGGCTTTGCGAGCTGGAAGACAGGTATATTTACCTGCTTTGCTGAGTGCCCGCGATTCGGCACTCGGTGAAGTTTTTATTTTTTTAAAAAATTGCTTTGCCGGGTGCCGGCGATCTGGCACTCGGCAAAGCCTTTTATTTTTTAAAAAAAAGTCTTTGCTGAGTGCCAGATCGCCGGCACTCGGCAAAGTTCCGGCACTCGGCAAAGACTTTTATTTTTTTTACATTCTTTGCCGAGTGGCACTCGGCAAAGAATTTTCGGTGTTTTATTTTTTTTAATTACTTTGCCGAGTGCCCACGATCTGGCACTCGGCAAAGAATTTAATTTTTTTCTTTTTGCACCCAAATTTTTTTAATTACTTTGCCGAATGCCCACGACCTGGCACTCGGCAAATCATTTTCAACGTTTTATTTTTTTATTACTTTGCCGAGTACCCACGATGTGGCACTCGGCAAAGAATTTAAATTTTTTTCTTTTTGCACCCAATTTTTTTTAATTACTTTGCCGAGTGCCCACGACTTGGCACTCGGCAAAGAATTTTTAGCATTTTATTTTTTTAATTTCTTTGCCGAGTGCCAGCATCCTAGCACTCGGCAAAGAATTTATTTATTTTTTTGCACCCAAATTTTGTTTGCAGCTCTACTATAATATTAGGAGCTAGATTTTAAAATTTGGTACATTTTTTATGTTTTTTTGCTGCACTTAGTTAATTTGTATCGTTTACTTGAATTTTTTCGTAAAAAGCAAATTTGAACTGCAGGTGCATGAAATAATGGAATTTAGCCATTCAAAAAATGATATTCATGCTTTTGAGTGTATTATGAGGCGCTATATAGGAACGCACCCCAAATTTCGAACATCGTGTTCACGAAACATGGGCACCGACTTGCGGGCGATTTATTTTTAAATTCTATTAAATACAAACAAAGTCCGAAAATCACAAAAATTATCAAGATGTCATGATATCGCATGTGGAGGCTATGATAAAAAATTAAGAATGTTTCGAGGAAGTTGTGATGTATGTTACTTGAAACCCAGACAAATCACATGTGATATTGTGATAACACATGTGGAGATATCTCCATGAGGAAGTAGCTTGCATTATAGGCGGGAGGCTCACTTGCGCTGTCCCTCGAAACAGCTTTGCGGCCTCATCAAGGTCTTGCCGCCGAGCATCTCCACTTAACCAAATGCCTTCTCAGTTGCCTTGTCTGTTAACTCCATCTGCTGGCACTCCAGCAGGTATATATCCTGTGCGGCCCATGCACTGCCGTCGAGTCCATCTTCTGCGTCCAATGCACACACAAGCACCGAGTTGTCCTCCGCAGGTACATCGGATGCGCAGGCCTAGAGTGTATTATGGTCGCGAGACGCCAACCATGTATTAGTTCATGTTAGGACCGGCTGTACCATCATCCTACCAGAGTTTGTCTTGCTCAGTGGAGACGACGGCCCATCGTGGGTGTTGATAGGGGTGCGTCAACGTTGTCCTCCGATCCATCACTAGGTACGCGTTGCCTGGTAGCCAACATCTTGGCCCCCAAACCGCGCTGGCCGAACCCTGGTTTGCTTTAACCGTTTGGGTTCTTCGATTCCAACATCTTATCTTTTCGGTGAATTCATCTTTTATCGTGGCTCATTGCCTCATTCCACACCGTTTTCAGGGGTGGACACATTATGGTTACTGCACCAGTAGATAGCGATTTCTTTGTCCCATATCACCATTTTTTTGGGGGCCCTTCCGAAATGCCGTCACCGGTGCCATTTTGTCAGAGGATATGAGCGATGAGTCCAATCCATCGAAAAGTGAACAATCCATCGAAAACAAAGTGATGATTCCAATCCAGCATCTTTGTCCAGTGAATTATTTGCGGCTGGATATGAGTGATGAGTCCAATCCATCGAAAAGTTGTGTTTTCAACTGAGGGGGTGTTAGTTTTCGGGGTGAAAAATTTTTAGGTGTCACATCAAATATTTTATGGGATGTCAGAAGAGGTGTTCGGATACTAATAAAAAACTAATTACATAATTCGCCTAGAAACCGCGAGACGAATTTATTAAGCCTAATTAATCTGTCATTAGCACACATTTACTGTAGCATGACATTGTCAAATCATAGATTAATTAGGTTTAAAAAATTCGTCTCGCAAATTTATCGTAATCTATATAATTAGTTATTTTTTCGTCTATATTTAATACTCTATGTATGTGTCAAACATTCAACGTGACAGGATGAAAAAATTTTAAAACTAAACACCGGTGATTGCCGCAACGTCACAGTTTTCCCAAAACTCCTCCTACGCGCTTTTCCCTAACAAAGATGCTCAGCCAAAACACCTTAAGGCAATGATGACGTTGTCAGAATGAACCACAACCAGGCCTCGTTTAGGTGCTGAAAAAATTTCAACTTGATTAATAGTATTACTTTCGTCTTATTTGATAAATATTATCTAATCATAGATCAACTAGGCTTAAAAAATTTATCTCATAATTTTCAACTAAACTGTGTAATTAGTTATTTTTTTACCTATATTTACTACTTCATACATGGATCCAAAAATTGATGTGACAAAAAAAGTGAAAAAATTTCAACTTTTTAAGTGCATCCAAACGAGGCCCCATCCCCATCGTGGAAAGCACACCGTAGGCTTAAGATGCACGTAAGTGAATAAACAATGATTTTTCTCTCTCTCGCGGTCACTGCCACACGGAGATGCAGTTGCCATCAGTAGGGCCCGCTTGTCTTTCGCCTGTCTTTCCTTGAGCGGCCGCCCATTGTGTGCCAATTCGTGTGGGCCCTGGGCTTAATGTGTACTCCTTCCATCCTTTTTAAGGGTCGTTTTGATTCCGGATAGACTAAGTGTATATAAAAATATTAATATTTATGATATATAATTAATATCATTAAATTTATTTTTATAATAAATTTATTTAAAAATATAATTATTATTAATATTTTCTATAAACCTCAAATTTTTTGGCATGCAAATCTAGACGGCAGATATTCAGGAGCATAGAGTAGTTGGTCTGTCAACATTGGGCATGCCATGCTAGAATCGCTGTTAATCGACTTCAAACTTCACGCACACACAGAATAAAGAGAGCCGGTGGACAGCGAAATCCGTCCAATCCTTTTTTTTTAATTACGCACGCGTCATGTTTAGTTTATAAAGAAAAAATCGCACTGGACTGGCGTAGGTGCATACAGGGACTTACCTCGGAATAAATATTTTATTAAGTGCTCGAAAAATATCTTGATTTTTTTAAATATCTGCACGACCTCATACAGTATTTTAAACAATATCCATACGTTTAATTGGATGCTTTCCTTCCGTTCTTTAATCGTTGCAAAATTTACTCATTCCTGATCATGTGCTCAGCCTAGCAGGGTGCGCCTAACGCATACTACCTCCTCTGTCCCAAAATAAGTATCACTATGATATTCGTGCCGGTCAAACTTTTCCAAATTTGATTAGTTTTGCAAAAAAATATTAATAATATTTGTATCTTCAAATAAGTTTATTATGAAAATAGATTTAATGATCTGTCTAATAATTCTAATTATTTACTATAAATATTAATATTTTTCATATATTTGATTAAAGTTAAAATCGTTTGATGACAATTATTTTGGGACAGTGGGAGGAGTACGTCCAACAATTTCCACACTTCTCTATCCATCGAGGCTTTCACGGTCAAGTTTGTCTGGGGTCTGTCGGGTTTCCGTACACCACCATGTCACGTCCCTCCTGCTGTATGGATTAATTAATTCAGACTAGATGCTATTACTCCTATGCGTCATACATTTATGCACGTTCCCATTACAACGGACTCACTTCGTCCCTTTAAAAGTAATGTTTTTTAACTTTTGGGTACTGACTATTCATTTTATTTAATTTTTTATAAATTATAAAATAAATAAATTATTATTAAAGTATCTCTAATGATAAATTAAATCATAATAAAATAAATAATATTTATATAAAAATTTTAAATAAGACGAATTGTCAAATGAGATGGCACGGAATCTAAAATGAGATGGATGGAGTATTATGTATAAAACCGGCGCACCTTCCGAGGCCTTGTCCATTTCTGCCTCAAACCAAGGGGTTGAAAAGGACTAGAGGGGATTAAGAGGGATTTATGATTGATGGGGATTTTAACCTGTAGGTAATTAAATCCCCCTTAATTCCCTCCGGCACTCTTGGTTTGGGATAGAAACGAACGAGGGCTATTGGAGCGGCAAGAACCCCATTCAGGACGAGGTTTGTGACTCCGCCCCTCGATTTTTGTCTGTGTTCCTTGATGTAAACAGTATATATGCTAATGCCTCCGATACAGATACGCACAAGAATAATCCAGAATTGGGTGCCGCCGCGCCGGTGTCCCCCAGCATTGTCACGGTCATCGAGCTGGATAGATAATAGATGCTGACATGCATGATTAGACCTGAGAATGGATAGACATCCAGGGGCGGATCTACAGTTGTGCCTGGGTATTCCCAGACATATCCAACATTTTTAAAGCAAAAAATCACTACTTAGTAAGTATATACATATATATATATAATATTTAAGGTTCTAAATACTGCTGCTTGTATCATAGGAATTCATCAGAGCAGCCCACACAAGAACGAAGCCCATTCCCCTTGGGCCCACCAGACACTCCCGAAGGCCAAAGCGGCGCTCCGCTACGGCCGCTGGCTGCACGCTTGCGCCATCCGCAGATCCGCTCGCTCGGTCCTCGCCCCTGCCCTGGCCGTCACGGCGCCACGGCTCCGTCGGATCGTTGCCGGCCACCACGCACAGCCCACTTGGCACGGGCATACCCAACGTTTAAATCCTAGGTCCGTCACGGTAGACATCCAAATCCAATTAACAGAGTTCAACGTAGAGTCCAACAAAAACATAGCCTCATCCAGTGCAGTCCATTTAATAGTATTTGTCATCCAAATCTCATCCAATTCAATCTATCTATATCTATACCTAATAATAAACAGGCAAAATTTCAGGCTCAACGCTACCACACACAGTTTGGCAATTAAGGTCATTCCACCGTTATAAGAGATCGAGTTCCTGTGTTTCTGGTTTTTTTTCTTTTGTTATGGTGAGGTGACACACAAATTCACATGTAGTGTACCATATCAAACCAAGATTTCAGCCATGCACATGCATACAGCCAATCGTGCATGACAATTAATCAGCCACATGCATGACCCATATAAGACTCCGTGCAGCACACGCGTATTGCTCGATCTCACCCAGAAAACAACCGCCAGTGCCACAGGATTCCGCATAATAAAACACGCGATAGTATAAAAATTAATATTATTTATGATATATTTACGAGTAAATATTACTGTACTTTACAAGGTGAGAAAAGTAATATATCACAATTGTGTTTTAGTTTGATACAGTTGTAATAAGACACTGTCATATTAATGCAAACATTACTTAAATTATGGATGTCATGGTAATTAACAAATAGATTAAGCTTTAAAACTTTATAGAAAAGGTAAACGTAAATAAATAAATATGTAGATTTTTTGTTGTTTTGTTTATATGGACATTTGATGGATTTTTTTCCAATGCAACACACGGGCATACATGCTAAGATTCACAGCGTCATGCAAATATGCCCATGCATTGCAACGGGAGAAAAAAGTATCAAACGTTTCACTTCAGCTCAATGCACGGTTGCAATAGCCATGATAGCTTAATTTGTATAGGTGCTACTTCTAGTATTGTGTGTGTGGTTACCGTAGCAATCACAAATGAGCAGGCTTATTAATAGAGACAAGGATAACAGTCTTAGGTAAATTTTGTCTATTTGGTATTCGGTATAGAGAGGTATAGATTATATTATATTCCTTTTCTATTTGATTAGAATTCCTATTTCAGATTTAGGAATCGGAGATATTTATTTGGATTAGGATTTCTAGCTATCCATATATTACCTTAAGACTGTGTATATATTATAATTGGACTCCATATCATCGTTAGACGTGAGTTGTTCTAACACATATGAGCACGGACCCAATATATTTTGGAATCGGACTCTGCCTCACGCTGTACAAGAGCTATTCTAACTCGTATATGAGCACGGGTTATATATATGAGTCTAGATAGAAAAGAAAAAACTCTTCATCGTCCGGTAGTTAAAGACAGATCAACCAAATGGATGGACGAAAAAAAAGAGCCTGAAATTTTACCTCTTTATTATTAGGTATATAGATATTCACGTTTAGATCTCTGGAAGACGTAAACCTGACTTTAGAACCTGGGGTCGGCGCCATGACCCATAACGCCGAGGTAACACGTCTCGGTATTTGCCATGGGACAGTGAGGCTAGCGACCTGGCGCCACCATCCATGGCTCCGAGGTTTGAACCCTAAACCCCCTGCCCTCTCCCTCACTTTCTCTCACTCTCTCACTCTCTCGCTCCCATCTCTCTACCGCCTGTGCCCGTCCAACTGCCTCCGGCCGCCGCCCACTTGGCCGCGTCCTGTCGCATTCGTCGCTGCTGCCCACGCCACCTCCTCCGTCCGCTGCTCTCGTTTCCACCGCATGCCACCGCCTCTGGCCGGCGCCCGCGCCACCTCCTCCGGTCGTCGCCCTCGTCTCCACCGCATCCGGGCGTCGCCCGTGCCACAGCCTCCGACCAGCCTCGTCGGCACCGCTGCCCACGCCATCGCCTTCGGCAACATCGTCGCAGCCCCATCCCACCACGACCACCGATGGGGAGGGCGGCCACCCACCGTTTCACCAGCGAACTGGAGGGCCGGTGGGCCTCCAAGGCACGCTATAGGCGGCCCCACCCCGCCCCTCTGCCGCTCCAGTGCCGCCCCGCCCCTCCACGCCCTCCTCCGGTGCTCCAGGCCTCCCCCATCGTCACATGTATGGAAATTTTGTTAGCAAATTTAGTTAGCAAATTTAGTTAGTAAATGTAGTTAGTTAATTTATTATTTGGATAGATAGATAGATAGTTGGTTAGTTAGATAGTTAGATAGATGGATAGATAGGTAGTTAGATAGACAGACAGACAGATAGATAGATAGATAGATAGATAGATAGATAGATAGATAGATAGATAGATAGATAGATACATATACAGATAGTTAGTTAGTTAGATAGTTAGGTAAATAGATAGATAGATAGTTAGGTAATTGATTATTTAGTTTGATATTTTGGTTATTTAATTACTTTGGTCGGTAGATAGGTAATTTAGTTACGTAGGGATCAGTTAGGTAGTTTGGTAGGTAGTTAGATAATGTAAGTAGTTACATTTATGTCATATAACCGTAATAACTTTCGTGTTGTGCATACCAGCTAGATGGACAACGTAGTCACCGTGTATCATGGAGGAAGTGTGGAGGAAGATGAGTATGGCAATGTCAGTTTTGTTGGAAAGCAAAGGGTGCCTCTGATATTCGATGATCGACTGTCGTTTAGCGAGCTGCTTGGTAGGGCTCGTGATGAGCTTCATTGGAACTCAAATGAGGATGCCATCTCAGTTCAGGGGTTACTTCACTACGGTAAATCAGACCAAACTTTTGGTCGCCAAGAGAGAGAGTGTGTGTGGTGAGATGTGTGGGTTGGATGGATGGATCTGTGGATGAGATGGGTTAAAATTTGAGAACAATTATAAAATATTGATGAACTTGCATAGGAAAACTTTAACCATAAATAGGTCTTTTGCTCTACCCTTGCATTCCACTTACCACAAAAGCGAACGTAAAGCATAGGGTGGGAGCCAGTGGCCAGTACAAATCGTACTGATAATTGTTCAGCAGGTTTGGATGCCATCTACGATGACAACAACAGAGATTAGAAGGATTAGGTGGTCTTCTCCTATGCTCAAGGTTCCTATGAAGGAGGAGCCTTCACTCGCTGATGCGCTACGTCTACTCTGATGATTGCCAGTGAAGGAGGAGCCTTCACCCGTTGACGCGCTGTCTTCTCTAAAGCTGTTCTGTGTGCGTTTCCGCTAGTATGGCATTGTATAATAGTGTGTTACTTAGTGTTGTAATACCTTAACCATGTATTTCCACGATTTATGAACTGTGATATCAACTGAATAATGATAATTCGATAGCTTGGTCTCTAGGACTATCACATTATGATGTAAGCTGTGGATTTCCCTTCGAGAAAATCGTGAATCGTTTCAAGATGTCCCAAGCATCACAGGCGGTGAGTGCTGCATTACCATCTGACCTCGCGACTTGCAGATTCTAGCTCGCATTCTCCAGCGCCGATGGTCGTCTGGCTCCTAGCCAGTGGAACAAGTCCTTGTTGAATGGTCTCACATGCCGGCTTCCCTCGCCACCTGGGGTAAAGCCACTTCTCAAGCAGGGGGGAATGTCAGCAACACTGATGCTGTGTCGGCAGCAGATGGGGAACAGGAGAATGAAGCTGAAGAAGACAAGGCTTCGCCAATAGGATCGCCAAGGTCCAGGCACACGGTCCGGCCTAACCCGAAGACAAGTGGCCCACAGTGGGTCAACTGAATATATGTATGTTGAGAGAAGGAGAGGAGAGGAGGAACATTATTGTAACCAGACTCTGAATTGAATCCTTCCTCTCCAAGCTAGCTGTTCTTCCTATCCCCTTCCTCGCCTTCCTGTATCGGATTGCTAACATATTACCATTGATTTAGTAATAGTACAAACTAACTACAAGAACCCTGTGTTCCCCGAGCAAGAACCCCGTGTAGGATTTGTCGGCACGCCAAAGAAAAAAAGAGTCCATAGCCATGGGACGTGCCTGTTCCCGAGCAAGAACCCCGTGTAGGATTTTGCAGGATCATCCTCGAGCGTCGATGATGGCAACCCATGCGTCCATGTGGGTGAAATTGTCCCTGCAACGATTTGTGTTAAACTGGTCAGCTAATGTTGGACAAAACCCAGGAGGTCCTTTGTTTCCCTCTTTTCATATGCTTCGATGGATACAAAAGCAAACGAAATTAGCACCTACAATGACATATTCTGAAATTTCAGAATCTTGAGCACTTGGGTACGGATAGTTTATCAACGTCTTCATCTTCCTGCACAGGGTGGTACACCCATTGAAGGGAGGTGTCCAAGAGTATGAATCAGTGAAAAAGTGTCAGCATGGTAGCGTGAGGGAGAGAATCGTCGAATGCCATAACATGCAAATCACAAAACACGCCCTAGGGATGGAGATGGCACCCGATGTCCAGGCGGACCAAGCCCTGCCCATAGATGCTGCTGCTCGTGCAAGGTCGCTGCTGCCTACTATTTGCCATCCGGTAATAGAATACAACCTTCCTGTTGTTGAAGTGGAAAGGTATAAATTGAATGCTCTTGATCTCTTATTTCATGTCATTTCAGTAGTAAATATTGGATGCAGTACCTGTCTTTTTTTGGTACAGTACAAGACAGTAGTAAAAGTACCTGTCTTTTTTTTTGGTACAGTACAAGACAGTAGTAAAAGTAGTATACATCTAATTGCCGATTGTATTTATGTGCAGCAAGCTAGCCATGTTGTTTGGAGAGAGCACATCTTCACAAACTGACAACGCTAGCCCCGTGAGGATGTCTACCCCGGTGCCACCAAAGAAGATGACTCCAAAAAGGAGGAAGCTAAACATTGGATGATGGAGCGTTTTATAGTTGTGATGAAATGTGAACTCATTTTAGTTGTGATGAGATGTAAAAACTGGTTGCTAAATTCTTGCTGTTATTTTCGTTTGGAGAAAGCTAAATTCTCGTTTGGAACTACTGTATCTTCTTTTGAGATGAACTTGTGTATGCTACAAACATATTTTATGAGATGAACTAGTTGCTAAATTCTTGCTGTTATATTTTATTTGTAATTGCATGGAGGCAATGGCCACGCTGTAGCTAGCCATGGCCACGGCGGCCAGCCAGCCACGGCGGCAAGGCAGGCAGCCAGCCAAGGCCACAGGACGCTAGCACAGGCAGCCAGCCAAGGCCACAGGACGCTAGCACAGGCAGGCCACGAGCACGGGCATATGCAGCAGCTACAAAAGGTCACTTTAGGAATAAATACATGTATTTAGAGTCCAAAAGAGATTAAAAAGGACCAAAATCCTATCATAGCTTAGTGTAATTGTTTGGAGTCCTATTTGAGCGAAACCAATGTTAGAAATCCTATTATAGCGAAACCAAACAATTGGAGTCCTATAATAGCCATTTTCTCCCATGGACCCTCCTCACATGTTAAACATAGCAGCATGAGGCAGAGGGACCAACAGACCCATGGTTGGATTTCTTGACGACGCGGGCGGCTATGGATGGACCCGAGACTTTTGGATTGCGCGGTCGAACCCTATGGATAGATCCGAGGGGGGTTGTAGATTTGGTAATACCCACCCCTGCCCGTGGGGATGGATTGTTGCGTGATCTAGGATTCGAGCACCCCCTACAGAATCATTGGACAGGAAAGAAAAAGATAGAACCTTATAGTCTGATTGAAGGTAGATCATCCAGTAATATTTCAGGGGAATCATGGCGGATCCAGTAATATACCTCCAGACAGCGGCGAGACCACTGGTTCCATGGGTGACTGTTTTGCCCCTCGAAGAAAACCAGCTGAACTAGTACAGATCTGGCACACCGCAACTTCTTTGATCCGTTTTGCTTCATGGCATCTCGTCCCTGGAAGAACTATACCCATTGCGAATATCAATGGCAAAGGAATGAAACAATCCCAGGAAAACAAGATAGACAGATGTGATGATCAACAAATAACACAGGCAAGTGCTTTACCCAGTAAGGGAGATCCTCGCCAAAAGCACAGGAATACGAGATGCGTGGTCGGGTGCGCGGGGGGACGAAGTGGGGTGGGTGGGGACTGAGGATGCGCCAACCACAGCTTGTCAGTCATATTCTTGGGTGTGCAGTTTATTTGGCAGAAGTACGCTCAACAACTTTTATTTAGCACACATGTTTGACCATTCTTGGATCGCGGCACACATGTACTCATCGCTTTTCATATAAGCTACTGTCAATGCATTGCCACACTTCCATTGCAAAAATAGTAGTAGTAGTAATAATAATAATAATAATAATAATAATAATAATAATAATAATAATAATAATAATAATATACACATATCTTCGGGTCTTGAAATCTTTGCCATCCGATTAGGCGTACACTGAATCGTGTGCCTAACATGCATGGGTCGTGAGGATCTTCCGGTCGCCTGCAGAGAGTTATGGACAGGTCACGACCCTATCTCTCTTACCTGTTTACCCGTGATATTCTTGGGTCTCTGCCCTTCCAACTTCCTGTCAAACACGCAAAAAAGAATAGGCAAGAGCAAGAGGCCGGTGGTGGACGCAATGTGAACAGGTACTAATCTCTAACCTTTCAGCCTGTTCGGCTGCTGGTTTTAGCAGCTTCGGCTGGCTGCCCCTACAGTAACTTGTGAGGCGAGCAGCAGCCAGCCCAGCCGGCAGCAGCTGAGGCAACCAGCTGCTGATACTCCCAGCGTCCAGCGATAGTGCCCACCCAGCCTGGCGACGAGTGCGTGGATGATGGCCGTGAACCGCGCCGGGAAACAGGCCGGATTCGGGGTGACGTCGCCGGCGTTGCCGGTGCTGCGACTCATGTAGTGCAGACGGACGGGAACCACGCTGCGCTTGCTTACATGTTTCTGAACTTTCGATTATCAAATTAATAATCTTTATAGGAAAAGATGCATTACTCGCATGAACATTATGCCACCTTGTTACGTATTACCAGTACTTTTTTTAACGTGACATCTTACCTCACGCATAGTAACAGGTCTTATGTTTTATCCGATCGACCAAAGGTTTGTTTGCCTGTGTTCTGGAGTGTTCCCCCATGGCATAAATGATGGCTATACCCAGTGGCCAAGCTAGAGGAGATTAAAGGGAGGTGCAGCACGTTGTGGTGCATGGACTTGTGTCATGGAGGGTGCGTACATGGTGGAATTTTAGTCATTATAACTGATATTTTATTTTATTATGTGTGTGTTGTGGGTGGGAGTTGCATTTGCACCCCCTGAGCACACTGCAGCTTTGCCCCTGGCTATACCGTCGCATGAGTCATGCTTTCCTCTCCATAAACAGAGGAGAGGGGCACTATAGGGGCGGCTGCAAATGCTCTGTAAGGGCGGTTGGCTCAACCGCCTCTGCCACCCCGCTCTTACAAATGGAGCATTTGTAGGAGCGGCTGGCCAACCGCCCCTACAAATCGATCAGCAGGGACGGCTGGATATTGAGCTGCCCCTACAAATCGATTTTCAAAAAACGTGATTTCGGACCCAAAAAATGGCAAATTAAATACGGAAAAATCATTTTAATTTGGGGAGGGCCCCACCGGCCAAATGCCCGCCAAGTCGCAGCATTTTTCGTGCGCTTCGCAGTTGCGGGGATTCGAACCCACAACCTCACCCTCGCGCGGAGCCTCCCCTACCACTGCACCACACACTCACATGTGTCTAGATGCTATTTTGGATCTCCAAATATTATAACGAACCGAGTGTAAATTGATTGTATGAGGCTCTAAACGAAGTCAAATAAAAAACTTGTCAACTACAAAGTTTCATAACTTTTTAAGATCTACAACTTTTATTTTGGTAGTTTCTCCATTTGAGGTCGTTTACAAAATTTGAATTTCAAATTTGAGAAATTCATACATAGTTTTCGTGGGCAAGATGACTTCAAATCAAAAAAGTTGTCAACTACAAACTTTCATAACTTTTCGAAAACTACAACTTTTATTTTGGTAGTTTCTCCATCCGAGATCGTTTACAAAATTTGAATTTCAAATTTGAGAAATTCTTACATAGTTTTCGTGGGCAAGATTACTTCAAATCAAAAAGTTATCAACTACAAACTTTCATAACTTTTCGAGAACTACAACTTTTATTTTGATAGTTTCTCCATCCGAGGTCGTTTACAAAATTTGAATTTCAAATTTGAGAAATTCATACATAGTTTTCGTGGGCAAGATGACTTCAAATCAAAAAGTTGTCAACTACAAACTTTCATAACTTTTTGAGACCAACAACTTTCATTTTGGGTGTTTCTCCATCCGAGGTCATTTGAAAAAAATCATATTTCAAAATTTTAAAATTGAAATTTAGTTTTCAATGACAAAATGATATCAAATGAAAAAGTTGTCAACCACAAAGTTTCATAACTTTTTGAGATCGCCAACTTTCATTTTGGGTGTTTCTCCATTTGAGATCGTTTGAAAAAAAATCATTTTTTATACTTCATTTTAAATATTCGGCATCTATTTGTAGGGGCGACCGGTGATTGAGCCGCCCTTACAAATGGGGTGATTTGTAAGGGTGGCTCAATCACCGGGCACCCCTACTATGCCCATTTGTACGGACAGCTTAAACACCAGCCACCCCCTACTATGCATTTGTAAGGGTGGCCGGCCGACTGGGGCCCGAACACGCCACTGTAAGGGGCAGCTCCAACCCCAGCCGCCCTTAAAAAAAACCAAGCGTTCTCAAAAATCATTTTCTGCGTAGTGACACGGCCTACCAGCCTCCGCTACCCACCTTTGAGAATCTGACCTCGGCGTCACCCCTCATTTGCGCACCAACCACCATTCCCTGTCCATTCTCCGCCGTCGTATCTCCTGCTACAGCGTCCATCTTTCCGTGTATTAGATTTATTCAAATTTAGGTTCAGATTTTTTTAAGAAAATTTGGATATATTTATAAAAAATGAGTAACAACAATAGTTGATATAAAATGTTAATGGCAGTAAGCTTTTGATCCTTTTGAAATTGCACCAGTCAATTCTATTTGTGGCTCACTTGTTTCACTTTGTATTTAAAATTGCACAAGTTAATCCGCACAGGCAGCTACTCCATACTACATCAAGATCAAATAAATCGATTAGGAGCTCAATAAAAAACTTTGATCAATAGAGCTCCTCAATAATCTACATTTATAGACTTCATTAAAGAAGAAACTGCTTCTATAAAAAATGGATATATGGAAGCCATCAAGCTGCTTTAATTAATCTTTTTTATTTTTTTAACGTCAACTTCTAATTGACACTGGCCCAATCACAAGAGTAGGTGCGGCAAAGCCGCGCCCACGTTTCTAGTGGCCCGTGAAACCTGATGGGTCTTCTGTCCTATACAACAGCATGGCGATCGGCCCACGACTGCGTTCTGAGGCCTTGATTGCAAGGCCGTGATGGGCCCTTGGAGTCTTCCAACTTCATACATTAGCAGTTTCACAAAGTCGTTCGGTCTTAAGATTCAGGCTGCTTTGAATGGAAGAGGGATTTGATATTTGATTCCAAGTCAGTATCGGTGGATGTTCTTAATTTTCTTAAAAGTTACGAATCTAATCAAATCATTATTATTGGCATAATTACCTTTGCCAAAAGTTACTCATATCCCCAAATGTAGATATATCAAAATGTCAAAAATAGTGTCACAATTTACGAACATGGAGAAAGACTAGGTCATTACACAAGTTGCATAGCCCTCAGGCCATTCTAGGCACATTTCACAATTTTACGACATGATTCAGCATCTAACCGATCCATAAATTAAAATGACTCGACAGGCGCTCAGCTTTTTCTTGCAGCGGAGCCAGCCATAAGATAACTTCTGCATAAGTTTCAGCTGTGCCAAACAAGGACCTCAAATCCTAAACCAAGCACAGCTTTAGACTTCTTCATCTGCGACTAAATATCACAGTGCATCCAGTGGCGGATCCAGCCAAAAAAATGAGGTAGGGCAGACCGCTATATACATATACGGAACTTCAATAATATATCAGTCTAACTATGTATGTATATATCACGTAACAATTATACCCTAATATGTAATTCAACAAACAAATAATATAGAAGAAGTTTGAACATGATTACTTTTCATATGAAAAGCATATAAGTAGAATTTTTGTTCCATAGTCCAGATAATTTTCCATCAACTCTTTGCACATGTAAAATGAATGTCTCAAGTTGATCACCAATCTAATAATTAAATGAGACTTTATTGCCAAACCTGCAAACCAATGGAAAGGCAAGGTGTGTCTTTCTTTCAACCAACTTTATTGCCAAACCTGCAAACCAATAGATACAATAAAATGAGACTTCTATATAGTTTCTAATAATTATTATGATTTACAAATCAGCAATTGAAATGCTGCATAACCATTGAATCGATTTCACTAATCAGAGATCAATCTCTATCTATTTCATTGACCAACAAGTAATCAAGCACCAATTTGCAATAGATTAATGGCAATACCTAGCTTCTTATATCGCTTCTGGCTCAATGGAGCTGGAGCTGCCGGCCTACTCGCCATGCCTCTGTTAGACCTATCACCGGCTCTAGCTTTATTTCTTCTCCCCACGACTTCATCTCCTCCCCCATCCATCAGCATCCACCAGACCACCAGCACCCAGCCTGTTTGCTTGAGATTATCAACCAAATTAACCAGCCAGCTAACAGTATTTCTCTCAAAAAAAAAAAACTAGCCAGCAGTGCTTTCAGCCAGCCAACACCTCTCTACAACACCGCCCTCCGCTTGCTGCGCCGCTTGCTGCGCCGCCAACGCCTCTCTACCACACCGCCCTCGACCGACGGCCCCTCCTTCTTCCTCGGCCGCGGCATGAGATATCGCCCTACAGACCCCTGCTTTCCGCGCCGCTCGCGGCTTGTTCCGCTTCCGCTTGCCGCGTCGCTCGCCGTTCATCAGTCTGGCCCGAGAAGATGATGGGCCCTCAGAACGGGCACGTCGGGTACGCTGTGTTTCTGCTACACATTCACCCACTCATCATCCATATCCTGCTTCTTGCCGCACATGGAAGAGTCCGCGTCGCGGCGTGCAAGACAAGAGGTATTAGTGCTGTACTGCTGTGCATCTCCATTGCGCCCCTATGCGAGCTCCTAAGCTGCAGAGCACCGACCAGCTCCTCAGTGGCCAGAGTGGCATCCATGGACGATGCCCAGCCACTGCTTGACGAAATGCCTCCAAGGTAGGTGTGCATCGAACATTCGAGCCACTGAATAATTAGCGCGTTTCCAGGAGACGTACCTACTCTGGTGTTTTATGATAGTATTTGATCAGCAACCCATGAGCTTAAACATGAACATTCTGTTGTCTTTCTATCATGGAGGATTGCATCAATGGAGATAATAAACAGAATGCATGGATAAGTGCCAATATTTACTGGAATAGTTGTGTCCCACGTGTACATATCATTTAAAATTAATATTACTGGTAGAAGTTCGATTCATCTCATCAAACTGGAATGGCAATGTCTTGCCTTTTGTCCCCTGCTCTGCTTAAATATTTTTTAGAATGGCATTTTTCAAATTTAGAGCATGGCATTTCAGTATGTCATATCAAATTAGCAAAACCATCCAACTACTCCATTCAGGATTCTTACACATCACAGATTAGTTGGGCTCATACCGCCTGAACTTGGAAGGTCAAATTAGTTAGAAACGAAATTATTTAATTGCGTCTTTTGTTCTTCTGATGTGTGATTACTTGTAGGTATCTACAACGAAATTATTTAAGTGCGACTTTTGTTCTTCTGTTGTGTGATTACTTGCAGGTATCTACAACGAAATTATTTAAGTGGATGCACCCTTTTTAGAATTTAGCGATTTGGTAGAAGTGACATTGTAAGTTCAGTTACAACAGGAATTGGCAGCCATTCACAATCAGGTATGCTACTGGAACAAGACAGTAGTTGTTTCAATCTAAATGCACATGTTTCTTTTTCTTTTCCCCAAACTGGTAGCTATGTATGAATGTAAAAGATTAACTAATGATGCTTAGTAAACTCCTCTTTATTATCTTTGATGATAGTTATGTATCTAGTATTAAGATAAATAAAAGTTCCAGAGCCACCTTTGTCAGATAGATGGGGGGAGAAAACATGTTCTGTTTGTAAAATAGAAATGTGTTCAAGCGAAGGAGCACACATGACCTTACTCTATTTCTTTGATCATTTTGGTTTCTAAATTGCATTTACAATCATTGATAAGCCACTTAAATTAATTTCCTGGGCAGAGCACAAATATTTTCTCTAATGCATTATTATCCTACATTTAAATAGTATCATTTTGTTATTGTTTTCCCTCTTTCCAGGCTGCTGCATACTGTTTCCATGGATTGTTTCTTGATGAGGAAGAGACTGAAGTCCAAAGGGATGGCCATAGCTACTCTGCAAACATCAGAGAATTTACAAATGAGAGCAAAAAAGGCTTCTCAGGATTTTCACACTGCTCCACCAGCATCAAAGGTCGTTTGGCATGTCCAAATCGTTTCATCAAAATTGGAGTTTTCAATAGTGCAATTTCCTTGTCTTTGGATGATCACATTTTCAGCAATGGAATTTGGCAATGGCTGTATCATAGGGCCTTTATTTATTATTGGGCATCATGTTATATTTCCTACCACAAATTAAACACCGATAAGTAGTCACCGTACAATTCTCAAATGCTACACTTGTAACAAGAGGCAATGAGCAAAAATCTTGGTTTCATATTATCAGTATCTGACAAGCAAAAACATGATTGCTACTGTGTACTTTGCGCAGGACGATCCCCGTTGGCACCATTGGAACTCATCATAAGACCTATATTGGATTTAATATATAATATAACATATACTTATGCAGCGACCATTTTACCTTCTCAGGGATTAATTGTCATAAGTAACCATCCAGTGGAAACAGCACGGATGAACAAACAAAAAAAAAAGCTCCCTACGGATCAGCTCTCCAAGATCCACTTGACATGCATGGACTGGTGCCCTCAAACTAGGGTGCGGCAAAGCCGCACCTGGTTTTTCTAGTGGGATAGGGAAATGATATCCCACTCTCTAAAGGGTATTATTGTATCTTAGCCATCCATTCTTCACATTTCATTTAATTCTAACCATCCATTCTTCACACTTTATCTAACTCTAGCCATTCTTTCATTTCGCTTTCCCTATCCCTCCCCTTATTCCCCACTATCCATTCGTTCATTTAATCCTAGCCAAGAGGCCAAACGGTGGACTGTGTGCCTGTGTGGGCCGAACAGGTAAGAGTGATGATGGGCCATTGGGCCTTGTCGGCCACACAGCCCAACAGCCGCAGATCGTCTTCAACCTCCAGACCTCCCGTCGCTCGATCTGATTCTTGGACCTTTGGAGCTTGGTCGGCGGAGGGGACGCCCTACCTCGCCCTATAGGTGGCTCCGCCTCTGAGTGCATCCCCTTAGGCCATGAAGTTGACATTGTTTTGGTACAGTCTTTCCATGTGGATTGCAAATTACACTACTCCAGGAAGTGGTTGCTCCATATTCGACAAGAAAATAGGAACATCCACATTAGCAGCGAAAACAGGGGCTAATTGCTAAAATCAGAATCCTACTCTTGTCTTACTGCAATTTTTGCATATACAGAGCGAGATCTGCATTATATTGAACTGAATACCTCAACTACAAATTTGACAAAGTTACAGCAGCCAAAACAGAATTATTACTTGTAGTGCTTCAACTTTTAGTCGGCAGCTCGATCCATAAGTCAAGTCGTTTGAAGATCATTTCTCATTTAAAACCACAATGAAACGATGGACATAGATGGAAGCAATACTAACTGAATGTTGGTAACTTGTGGTGCACCTGTTATTTATCCTTCAAATAACTCTTCCAACATCTCCTGCAAGCTCTCGGGACTAATGATGACTCTTGAAGCGCTGACGCCACCATCCTCCAAGAACTTTGTGAAGGCTGAAATGACTTTATCGACGATGGTTGTTCGCAGCACTTTCCTTAGCTCTGGGTCTGGAACCTTCCAGAGTTTCTGCGCAGCGCAGGTCTTCTCAAACTCCGACAAGAACTTGCGCTGTGCTGAGTATCTTGTAAAGAAAAAGCAACAAGGTGAATGACTATGCAAGGGCTTCAACACCGGCGTCCAGGATACTTGCAGATAACTGTTTATGTAACTGTCAATCTTGCGAATCAGGGCATCCTCTGGGACATCCAAAAGTAGATTTTGAGAAAGCAGGTTGTGCCATAGGAAGTAGAAATTGTTGGCCAGGAATAGAAACCTAAGGCTCTGATCCGCGAATGACTGCGACACTCTGTTGAGGCTTTCTTCTAGGGAACGGATGATCACCATGTTCAGGTTGGTTGCAGAACTGGTACTATTCTCACTGAGAGACAGAGATGCTTCATATGCAGTAGGAGGATCCACTGATGAACGGTTGTAGCTTAAACTAGTCGATAGCACAGTGATGTAGCTTACTGCGAACTCGGTGGCAACATGAATGTCAGGTGATGGATCAAGTCCTGATGCTGCTGTGTAGTCATGGCCATGGTCGTCAGCCGTCAAGGACATGAAGTGAGTCCTGATGCAGTCTCTTGTGTTCCGCATGGCCTCGTCCACCTTGTCAAGCTTCGCTAACAGCAGGCTTATCATCTCCCCGCTTATCCTCGCAGCTTCTGCGTCGGTTGATGACGAACAGGAGGAACTGAGACACGAGTGCCAGAGCTGGACCTGCTCTGACACCCCGGACAGAGCCCCACGGACATCTGTCAGTGTCCGGAACTTATGAGCTGATGCCACTGCACCCTTGTTGCCAGAAACCATGCCACCATGGCCATAGTCGTCGCTGCTAATGCTAGTGCTAGCAGGGTTAATGACGTCGTCCAGTGCAACGACGGCGTCGACGAAAGGAAGCATGAGCAAGAAGGTTGCTGCGACAAATCCTACCAGCTCAGAAGCAGGTGGCCAGGGCAGAGCTTCCTCCTGCGGCAGCTCCTGGCTACTACACCATCCAGTGAAGCTACCAACGCACCTGCCGATGGCGTGTACAGCTAGGACCCAGGTGCGTGCAGTGTGCTGGAGTCGCCGCGACACGAAGGTCCTCCCCGCGGACGCCGCGTCCAGCTGGGCGAGGTGCAGAACCCAGCTGACCTGCAGCTCTGAGAGCCATTTGCCCAGTGCGCTGCTGCTGCCGCCGCCGCCGTTGCCGATAGTGGTCGTAGCCGCTCCACATCCACCACGGGATCCATGGATGATGAGGGCCCTGATGTGCTCCCGCATCGCCGCCTTCTCTTCGCCCGTGACGCCCCCGGCGGCGGCGGTGAATGGGAACGGAAGGGACGCGGCGGTGCTGGTGGCGTAGGTGGTGGCAGTGTTGGACAGGGTGGTACCTGAAGCGGTGCTGCTGGCTCCACAGTTGACGTCGTAACTGTGATAAAGCAGAGCAGGTTGCGGTGGTGGATGCACAGGATCGTCGTCGCCGCCGCCACCGCCGCCTCGTTTGGTGGATGCGACCGTCCACCTCCATACTCCCCGCCACACAGCCGCCATGCTGCCGGCACGGTGAGCTCGCTAGCTAGATGCAAACTTGCAACCCATGCGCACCGGGCCGGCACGGCCGGAGCCCATATATAGCTGCAAGCATTAGAGGGCCATGTGCTCTGAAACATTACCAATGTGTTAACTTTTTTTTGACTTTTGACCTGGCGGGGCCCGCGCTAGTGCGCGTCTCTGAAACAGCGACGCGTTGATGAGGACTGGAGTGCGTTGAGTGTTGACTGACACTGCTGGCAGTTTGGCACCGACAAGACCTCACTACTTCACGTCCTCACCTGAACGGTATTGCATTGATAACGCTTAGGAGCGGGCACGCCGTTTTCTTGGCCAGCGCGGCCCAGCCATGTTTCCTTGCATCTCCCCATGTCTCTCAAAAGTGAAAATTGGTTCTATAGCATCGAAGAAAGATTATGACCTTCGTAAAATACCATAGAAAGATTTCGGCCTTATAAAATATAACTTAAAGTTGGCACCGTTAACTAAAACTGGTCTGTTCGTTTGGCTGAAAAACCATAACTGAAAGTACCATTCGCTGATTTGTTGTGAGAGAAAAATACTATTCGTTTGCTGAAAAAGTACGGCTTATAAGACAGGCGAACATGGCACATTCTTTCAGTTTTTACAAAAAAAAACGTTAATTTGACCCAAAATCCAAATATGAATGACCTATTCGCCCTTGCATATCCTATCTGTTTTTCACTCCAGGATACAGGCACGGGAGTCTGCGCTCGATTCCACGTTCCGCCTGCTGCTGGGAGCGTCGGCCCTGCATGCGGCCTTCGCTGGAATCAGCGCGAACTCCATGCGCCAGCGCCGCTTCCGTCGCCCATCGGCTGCCTTGGGTCGCCCCACACGCGGAGGCCTCGCCAGCTACACTGGCCGCCGCGGAACGCTGCCCCGCCGGTCGACATGGGCTGCTCTGCGCACGGAGTCCGCGCCGCACCGCCGGCCGTTGCGGGCTGCTCGCCGCGCGCAGGCCACACCGCCTCAGTTGGGCGCCGCAGGCCACGCCGCCTCAGTCGGCCGCCGCGGGCCGCTCTCCACGCGCTGCCTCTGTCTACGGCCGCGGACCGCTCCCCATGCGCAGGCCGCGCCGCCTCTGTCGGCCGCCACGGGCTGCTTCCCACGCACAGGCGCGCCACCTCCGCCGACCACCGCGGGCTGCTCCACACGCGCCACGGCTCCTCCTCGACTACATGCTGCGTCGGCCATGACTCCTGCAGTGCTCATCTGGATCATGCATTCACAACTTCATGTTCTCGCTGGATTGCGGGGTATTTTGGTCTCAATTAACGGCTCAGCGGCAAAAACTTGACGGAACGTTAGTTTCAGTTCACGGTGGCAACTTTAAGTGGTATTTTATAGGGCCAAAATCTTTCAGTGGTATTTTACGTTTCAATGCTACAGAAACAATTTTTCCCTCTCAAAATATCTCTCACTCCTATGCTCGCCCATTGAGTACGGCTGCGCGTGCGCTCGCTGCTCGGCTACTATCGTTTTCCCTGCCGTGCACCCCATCTCGCGCCACGCGGCTCCCCCATCCAGCGCCGCGCTCCCATCCCACGCCGCACCATGCTCCATCCCCGCTGCGTAGCTCCACCTCACTGCGCACAGCGTCCCCGGTGCAACGCGTCGTGCCCCGTCCCCCACGCGAGCCGGGGTGTTGCTGGGGTGTCACTGCAGCCAGCGTTCCCCACCAGAAAGTCGTGGCCGTCATGACGTATGACCTCAACAAGGAGATGTTGCGATGAAAGCGTATGTTGCAAGTATATGTTTCAGTGTTTCAGATGTTTTTAGAGGTATGTTGCAATTGTTTCATATGGATGTTACAAAAGTAGATAGGGGATGTTGCACATGTTGCAAGTGTTTCAAAGGTGTTGTTTAAAATGTTTCATATATTCCAGACGTATGTTGCAAGCGTTCGGATCTAGATGTTGCATATGTTTTACACATATGTTGAAAGAATATGTTCCAAATGTTTCAGTTGTTTCTGTCTTATGTTGCAATAAGTATTTTCATATTGCCAGTTACAAGTGTTTTTATCTGATTTTGTATATGTTTCACACATATGTTGCAAGTGTATGTTTTAAAAGTTTCATCCGTTTCATCCGGATGCTACATTCAAGTGTTTAATGTTGCACGTGTTTTACGTTGTTCATACAGTGAATGGGCGCGGGGAGTGATGGTGGCATGGCACGGGCGCTGGGTAATGATGGGGGCACGGCGAGCTGGGGGTTGGCGGATGGGACACGTGGCACGCCGGTGTCCTGTGAACGGGGCGCACTGGGGGCAGCCGGTCGGGGCGTGACAGGGGCGCGGGGTGCGTGTGTGCGATGGGGCGAATGGCCTCAAATCGAGCGGACAGGGTGGGCTGCGGTGCGAGGCGAGTCGTGTGGACGCGTGGGCGCTATGACAGGATGGTGCGCGTGCAGGGCGGGAATAAAATCAGCACACAGGGCAGGCCGTGCGGGCGTCTAGATGCGTCCTCGCGCCAGACGTCTGGACGCTAGTCGCTCTGGTATTGCATACCGGAACAGCTACGCCTATAAAGGAGATACTCTGTATTAACGAGGCACTCACTTGGTCTCAACAAAAAAAAAATTTACAAAGTTGTCCTAAGTTAAATTATTTTAAATTTAATTAAATTAATAGAAAATAGCACCACTAAATTAGTATCGCCAGATACATTATGAAGTATGTTGTAACGGTGAGACCGAGACTTTATATTGGATTGAGGTTCCCAATCCCTTTTACCAAAGGTAGAGCCTTTTACCGATCCTAAGAGTATCATTTGCCTGCTATAGAATATTCCTGGACTCTCTAACATTTACAGTCATAGTACAATGGGATTTATCCTGCCTTTATAGTAATGGGCCTTCATTGGCCATAATGAGCAATTCGTACACGGACCTTGTTCGTCTCGTTCGAAGACCTTATGTAGACTCTGCCCAAGGCCATTGTTGCAGGACCTCCAAGCAAATTCCCTCACCTTTGAGCAGATCCTGTGGGACCTTCAGGTGAAACCTGCCATTCGGGGTTCCTGGGAGCCTTCATCAGCCTTCACAGGGACTTCGGGGCCTTTGGGCGAGGCTTGCTATCTGCCCTCTAGCTCTAGCTAAAAACAGTCACACAAGTGAAGTAGGTTAGGTTGCTCGGGGCCTTCGAGGGGGGCTTCCCCAACAAAGTATATTTTCATAATGTACTTAATTTGATGTTATGGATGTTGTTGCCTTTTGTTGTAAAGTTTGTCAAACTTAAGAGAGTTTGACTTAAGCTGATTCTAGAAATTGATTTATTTTGAGATGGAGTATTGTATAGTGACTAGAGCGATTACTTGTAGTGAGGATATTACGAGTATCATTAGATTAGCTGAACCTTTTTTGTAAGTTGAAACTAAGAAGGAAGTTTGTGCAAATAGTGTGGTTAGTACCATTTTTCTTTCCATCATATAACATTTGGATTTAAAGAATGTAAATAATTTTCTTTATTTGTTTGATTATATTAGTCATCTCTTTATTTTCACCCCATTTGTCTCTTCATAACTCTTGCAATCACCCATGAGCCAAAGATATTAATTGCTTCTATCTATCTCAACTCACTTTGAGCTTAGATTGAGATTTGAGTTAGCGAGATTGAGTGAGAAAAGCAAGTGTGACTCCGCAAGCAAGATTTTCATCCTTTAAGCACTTCGTGGTACTCCCTCTGTCCACAAAAGAATGCAATTCTCGTTTTTTGATAAGTCAAATGATTTTTGCTTTGACCAAAGTTATATAAAAAAGTATTAATATTTATAATACAAAATTAGTATCATTTGACCGGCACGGATCCCATAGTTACAAAATATATTTTCATAATAAATTTATTTAAAGACATAAATGCTAATAATATTTACTATAAACTTGGTTAAACTTAAGCAAACTTGACCGGCACGGATCCCATAGTTGCATTCTTTTGTGAACGGAGGGAGTACTAGCTAGTGATTTGTTTTCAATTTATTACTTTTGAATTCTTGAATCCTAGCCCTGTGTTGCCCGTTAAAGCACCTGCCTCTCTCTTGTGGGGTGCTCCGAGAAGTTTGTATTAACCAATTTGATTTTAGTGGATTTGCTAGGTTGACCTTTATAGTTCTTGACAAGAGGAGGAGTTGGAAAAGACTAAGGACTTTTGTGGTCTCTTCAATCAGGACGTAAGTACTCCTTTTGGCTTTGTTTGGATGCACGCGTATCTACTTCAATTCACATGTGCTGGAGTGGAATGGAATTAAATTTAGTTTAATTTCACTCCAATCCACTTCAACACATGTGGATTGAGATAAATACATACACATCCAGACAAGGCCTTTGTGGGGTGATCAAACCTTGGGATAAATCTTCTGTCCTTGTATTCTTGAGCTTGCAATTTTGTTCTTGTTTTTTTTTGTCTCAAACTACTTGTCGTGAAGTTGCAGGTGTGAGAAATTTTATGGATTACGTTCAACTAATCTCCCTACACGAGTGGTTCAACTAGATTTAATGTTCATTGGTCAGGTTAGTAGATCTAGCAACTTTCCTCTTTTTGAGGGTATATATCAGAATTTGGTCCTCATTGAAATTTCTAGACACGACTAGAAATTCCGATAGAGTCTGGAATTTTCAGAATCTGGTATTTGATCAGCTATGAAAGTTTGTGAAGGTTTAACCTATTCAACCCTCACTAGCCATTGTCGATCCTTTTAGAGCCGGTGTTACCAGAAGTTGTTCATTGGCATCGTCCAATTACCGTGCAATCAGGTTGCAATCTACAGAAGCTCTAATTTGCATCCACATGTATTGCATTCATTGGTAGCTAGATTAGATCTTAATAGTTTTTTTCTTACGGTAATGCTCCTGCCAGAATGTCCGTCTGTCTGGACGGGACGGACCCGCCTCGCGCTGTGTGCCTCTACACCTCGCGCCTCGCACGGTCACACCGGACCCGCCTTGCACACCTGCGCCTCCTGCCTCGCGTCGTGCGTCCCTACACCCCGCGCCTCGCACGGTCGCACCGGACCCGCCTCACGCCTCATGCCGCCTGCGTCTCGCACTGCGCTCCCCACGCCCGCGTCGACCTTCATTGGGCGGCAGCAAGTAGATGAGCACGTGTTGCAACTGTATGTTTCATGCGTTTTAGATGTATGTTACATATGTGTTTCATCTGGATGTTACAAAAGTAGATGTGTTAGCTTATATCGCAATGGCTATACACGTGTGTTGTAAGTGTATGTTTTAAATGTTTCAGCTGTTTCAAACGTATGTTGCGAATTGGATATTGCATATATTGCAAAGGCTATACATGTATGTTGTAAGTGTGTATTTCAAATGTTTCAGTTGTTTCATCTAGATGTTGCATGTTTTCATCTGGATGTTGCATATGTTGTAGTGGCTATACACGTATGTTCCAAGTGTATGTTTCAAATGTTTTACCTTTTTCAGACGTATGTTGCAAAAGTTTTATCTGGATGTTGTTATATGTTGCAGTGGTTATACACATATGTTGTAAACGTATATTTCAATTGTTTTACCTGGTTTTAGTACGTTGCAGCAGGTGCTGCTGCCCACGCGCTCTAACTCACGGGCACACACGTGCTGCACGCACCCATCCAACGCTGCCTATTACTATCATGCGGGCCAACTCCAATAGTCGGGCGTGCACGCAACGAGCGGTCAGTGCCCAAATAGCCAAGCACTCCCTAGTCAAAAGTGTATGCGCACATGCGGAGCGCCAGAGCAGGCCAGCACCCAACGGACACAGAACCAAGCGCCCCTGTACCTCTAGGCTTGGTCCCCCATAGTAGAGCATCCAACTGGGGTCAACGAGGTACGCGCGTTGTGCTCCCACCCTCTCTCTCGCATGTAGTTGGGCAGCCCCACACACATGCTCTCCTGTGTAGGCGTAGTAGCAACACGCGTGGACTCATGAGCAGCAACAGGCGCGAGGTGCGAAGCATGCGGGCAGACGCAGCAGCAGCACGTGCGGACCCAGCAACAGCAACAGGCGCTGGGCGCGAAGCATCGTGGGCAGGCGCAGCGAGCCAACAGGTGTAGCAGCACACGTGTGCGCGTGCATCTGGAGGTTTGGACATGGCCCTTTTTCTTATCGTGTTGGATATGAACTAAACTGTATTATTTATTAATTGCATTTTACATGGATACTCTATTTTTCATTGGTCATTAAATAATCATAAAATCTAAAATTGCAATTTTCTTTTTCTAATTAATATTGTAATTTCTATCCCTTGTATTTGACATATATACCCTATTTATTCTTAGCTGTTGTATTATTGTAAAACATATTAGTATATTTTTTATTAATAATGTCAAAATTTCTAGGCCTTGTATCTCACATGAATACTCTATTTATTGCCGACCATTAGTTCATCGTAAAATCTAACTATACATTTTTCCTCTTCTCCGATTAATCTCGTTGTTTCTTGATCCTCTTGATAATGGGGTTCTTTTAACAGTGTTGTGAGCAAACTAATATAGATGAGATATCAGTATCTTTTCATGCTAAGACGGTCTCCAACAGGTGATCCATAAAGGGTACCTAAATCCAAAATGGGTCTCCGACAGTACTATATTAGCCTCCAACAAAATACCTATACAGGAGACCAATTTTGGGTTGTAGCAGAGGCACAACCTAAATCTGAGTATCCTCTCTCTTAGAAACTCATTTGCAGAAAAGATTGTCTTTTAAGTCTTATTATTGGAGAAGACCAAAATAGGTTCTGAACTCTTTGTCTGTAGCGCTATAACATGGAATGAGTGAACTTTGGGTGCCGTTGTTGAGATACAGTGCCTGTCATTGTGCTGAAGCATTCAGACTGTCGTTGTGCCGGAGGCATTCAGACTGTCGTCGTGCTGAAGCCTGAACTTGTGCAAGCACAAAAGGCTCACCATGTTCATGTTCCACGAGCTCCGGTCCCAAATCCAAAATGGGCTGTCTATTAGAATTATAATTATTCAATTTTGACATTATTAATAAAAAAGCGCTATTTCGAGTCACAAAATTGAACTTAGGGTCTAATCACGGGTCAGACCTACCAAACTTGCTTTGCTCCGGCACCTGAGGGTCAGACCTACCAAAATGCTTGGTATTCAATTTTGACCCGTGATTAGACCCTGTCTATTAAAAAGCGCCGGCACCTGAGGGGCCTGGTGGAGGAATTCTGTGGCCGTGCCAACGGCAACGTCACTGCACCGGAAAGGTGGCTCTCGGAGCTGAGCGTCTTCTGGCTTCTCCATCTTGCTGAGCATAGTGCATCTGCGCGGGGGAGCTTCATCTCACGGCAGCTTCACCATCTTGTGCAGAGTTGGATCATGGCTCTGAGGAAAATCAACACATCCATCTGGGCATGCTTTAGTGGATTTTCTAGTCACGAGGAAGCAACTGTTGCGCCACCTGCAGCTCCTGAATTTGTACGGTTCATCGAAGCAACGTTGTGGAAGATGCTCACCTTTGTTGGCGCCATCGCTGCTCCTCTGAATGAAGATCATGATCCTAGCTGCCGAGAACAAATTGTTTCTAGGCTAGCTTGGGAGCTGTAGGCACTTGTAGACGTGCGTGATGCTCTGTCCCCAGCCTCAGAACAGATCATGATGTCATTCCGTTCCTCACCCTATGTACAGTTCACAAGAATAACCGACGACATGGGAGGCCTCTTGTCAGCAGAACTGGGGAAGCTGGATCAGGCCATATGCGATACACTGGATCGCATCAGGACTACTGTCATGTCTTCCTTGGAGGATGACTCTTCATGTTCATGGGCTACTGCTCAGACTCTGCAGCTATCGCCCGATATCCACAAGACCACTCGGTCCGTCCTAAACTGCATCAAAGTGCTATCAGCTAAGGCATTGCTCCCTGCAAATTATGCACGTCAGCATCGAGATGGATATGATTATTCCTACTATCCTCATCATGGAGATGGTCACTTCTCTAGAAGAAAAGCTTACCAGAGTATCACAGTTATTCTCAGACCAGAGCCTTAGGTTTCTATTCTTGATTAACAACACCTACTTCATATGGCAGCAGCTCCACCAATGTCACCTCGTAAAATCGACAGGTACATAGAGAGTTATCTCCAAGTGTCATGGGCGCCAATGTTGAAATGTCTGAACAATCCCAAATTAAATTGCTTCACGAAACCTCGCCACTGCCAAAGTTCCAGTCCAAGTTTCAGACAACCTATGCTGCCCAAAAGTTCTGGAAAGTCCCGGACCCTCAGCTGCGGAAAAGGCTGCGTGAAGCTATCATTGACAAAGTCGTTTCAGGCTTTACAAAGTACTTGGAGGATAACAATAGGATCACCCTAGGAGTCACTGTCACTCCTCAGGAGCTCGAGGAGATGCTGCAGGAGCTATTTGAAGGGTGAACAAGTGCAACGTAGAAGAGCAAGCTAAAAGGAAGGCAACATGGAGAAATGGAGATGAGGAAGTCGATTTCTTAAGGTGTGTTCTAGGGACTTGGCAAACCCTCTTGTTCTTTGTTCTTGTTTTTCTATCATCTAATAAAACTTGTGGCAAAATCTCTTGCCGTTCCTTCTTAAAAGAAATGGAGATGAGGAACTCGATGCACCTTGCTGGGTGTTTCTTTTGTTTGCGTCTCTGTGCTTTAGCATATCTGTAAAATGCTATTGGTCACTTGTTATCACTTACCAGGAGGTTTTTAGTTGGTGGAGAGCAACTCTGTTTTCCTTTTCGGTGGCTTGGTGCACACAATACTTAGATGTAAACAAGGGCACCATAGAAGACAAGTTGTTTGTTACTTCTTGTTTTCATGCATGTTTCATGTTCTGTTTCGGGTTTCGAATAAAATGTTGTTGCTTGGAATTTTTAATGATTTTTGTGCCATCGTGAGTCATGGGGTGTCAGTATATACTCGAGATTGAATTTGTAGCCTCCACAGCACAGGAGTCTGAAGGACCGGAAATGACGACCAGAAAAGGGGTGAATGGGAACCTCAAATTTCTTTTGAAATATTTGGCCGCTGTCCCAAACTCACACCGTAAGAAGCAAACACAAACACTGTGATGACCACGACCCTAGAGAAGAGTGGATGTTCTCTCGGAACACAGCAGATCATCACAAAGCAAGCAGATCGAAGATAGAGAGCGCATCGAACCAAAAGACAAGAAATCGAGACACTCCACTTCTATAGAAAAGAAACAAGGTCTCAAATCTCGGATACCCAAGGCAACCGGTGACAAGAGCACCTAGATAAGATCTATGGAACGGTAGAAATCCAACGCAACAGACGGAACGTAAAACGGAGCTCAAACGCACAAATCGCGGAAGAAACGGCTGCTGAACTGAGTGCTGTCAGCAATACCGGACCTGATACCGGTATGCATATCGGACACGTCCGAAAATACCGGACCTGCTACCGGACACGTCTGGTATGCTGGACAGCACAAAACAACTTTAGGAGAAAAATCGAAAACCCTAGCAAATGGCATCCAAAAACATAAAAATTTAACCATAGCCTCTAGACACCATAGGGAAGGTCTCCACCAAATTTGAGCTCGAAACTCGAAAGTCAAGAATACCGGACACGTCCGGTATCGTCGAGCAGTTTTCTGCAACTTCGAAAAACAAGCCCAAAACTCGATCAAATCACCTTGGATTGACTTGAAATTTTTCAGGAAGTCTTGTCACAAGGTTTATAGGCTACTCCTAAAAGATCATCGCCCAATTTAATGCGAGTCAACGGAAATCAAAGGAACACGAAAAAATCCCCCAAAAATAAACCCTAGCTCTTGATTCGTTCTGATCTATGATCTCGTAAGGAATTAGATAATTTCCTTCGGTGAAAACATTCAACTCACGTTATTGATCAAAGCCATGCAAAAGAAACGAATCAAAACGAGCTAGAAACGATGAATCAAAGGAAAAACTAGAGGGGAAAGTGAAGAGCTCGCGAAGAACACCTCAAGAACACACGAATTGATTCAAACTCCGAACACCGGAGGACACGAGGTGGTTAGGACTACTATTCCCTCAAAGATTCATGGTTCTTACACTAATTGGTGGATTAGTGGACCTCTCTCACACAAAACCTAGAGGAGGGGAAACCCTAAAGAAGAAAATGAAAAATGGAGGAGGTGAGGGAGATGGGAGCTCCCTCATCCTATTTAATAGGGCTATTACACAATCCCAGTTTTGCCCTTGATATAAATGCGTCAAACCACTTAGCCCAAGGGCGTTATGGTCCAACCCGGTATCATCTTCATCCAATGGCCACCGCGCCTCCTCACCGGTAGCTTCGCCTCGATGCGAACTCTCTGATGCCGCCACGTGCCGTCCATTCCTCCTCGGAACCTCTGCCCGGGTTTTGAGGCCCAAACCCGTAAACCCGCCACCAATGGTTTTGAGACCCAAACCACCAAACCCACTCGCGAGTAGCGTACTCTGTACGCGTCCGTCGCCGCTCGACACGTGTCACCGCCGTCCTCGACCGGCCGGCACGCCAAGTCTTCTGAGCCTCGCTTGACCCGCACGTCCGTCGTCTTGACTCGGTCAACACCGTCACTCCCATGTCTTCTTGCACTTGTCGATGTCCCAAGTGTCAGCCACCGTGGCTAGTCACCCAGCCTCTAGGTCCTTCGGTCCAAGCCTCACGTCCGTCCTTCACCGCTCCCGATCCGTCGGCACGACACGTCCTCCTTGACCTTCACCTCGCCATGGACCACCCCCTCCGAGCTCCACACCTGCACAACACAAGCACAGAAGACATGTCGCACACATAGCTTTCGCCATGGTACGGTTAGTCACCACTCAATCTACTTCGTGGATCATATTGACAATGACTCATCACAAAACGAACACACAAGGGTACTTGTCAACCTTGTGTTCGCAATCTCCCCCTTGATGAGTGCAATGTCAACACCAATACACGAACAGCTTGAGCAAAAGAAAAAGAAGAAGAAGAGAAAACAAAGAGCTCAACCAAAAGCCAAAGAAAAGCCAAAACCAGGTCATTTGAAATGAGCAAAACTTGGTCCCCAAAGACATGAGCAATGGCTCGACGCAACCAAGTAAAACACAGCTGTCCTCAAGAAGAGGCAACAGGCTCAACACCACTAGCAAAAGCTCGAAAAGCCAAAAAACTTCTAGACCCTCCAGAAGAGGCAAAGGCTCAACACATCTAGCAAAAGCAACTCAAGTGCAACTCCCCCTAAACAAATGCAATCTCACTCAAATGAATGCAATGAATGCATATCTCTCAACTTTGGGTGGAATTGGAAACTTCTCCCCCTTGTTGACAACATGAGTGATTGTGACATTGTGATTGTAGAAACTTCTCCCCCTTGTTGACATATGCACTTATCAAGCTAGAGCCCAAGGATTGCAACTCCCCCTCAAAACATGCTATGAATGCAGAAATGCACAAATGCAGAAGCTTCAAAATTATAGCAAGTAGATTGAAAAGATGCTCTAGCTGATGCTGTCATGTATACATATCAACAAATACAGGTGCTAGCAAATGCTCAAAGTGATCAAATGAGACGAAATATGGCATTGTAGCAAGTTTGATCAAGTTTGAGCAATTTAAAAGAGGGTTCACCACCAAAAGAGCACATAGCAAATATAGATAGGAGATCAACCTTGTGCTACACATGTACGCAAAGTGAACTACCCCAAATAAAGTTCACACATCATGTCATGAGACAAACTTGTGATTTGATCAAATTTTCAGATAGCAATTGAATTTTATCGGAGTTATGCAGCTTATCACCAAAGTTTGTCAAACAAATGTGTGCGGGAGGTTATCGATGCCATCAAAACCTGACTTATCGATCATGTCAAGCCTATGCCAAAAGCAATCAGAAGCTTAAGACAGTGATCTCGGTATCCATTACAGAGCTCAAGTTCACCCTTAAGTGCAATAGGGAGCTGTCTCGATACTCTGACATGGGATAGCAAAGACCCATCCCGATCTTTTCATACCTTGTTTTTTAAGTTTTAGCACAAATTCAAGTTTCTCAAGCAAGTGTGTAAATCAAGGTATGAGCCGTAGCAACTAAGCATATATACGAAGCAAAAGGGTTCTCGAACACACCTATATACATGCCAGTTGCACAAGTAGTGGTGAACATGTTTCAAGTTTCTTCAAGTGTTATTCAAGTTCACAATAAAAAGAGGCATTTTTAGCTCATATCAAGAGATCAAAGTGAGCCTAAGCTAAGCACATCATGTATATCCATAACATCCCCAACAAGAGCATAGTGTCAATCTAGCTACTATAAGGATGAAGCTCAAGATGCAATATGATACATGATGATATGATATGCAAATATGATACAAAAGCAAAAGCAAAAGCAAAAGCTAAACTACAAAGAAAAACAAAGACGTATGTACAAGAATCAAAAACTTCCCTCCTCTAAAAAGGGAAACAAACTCCAACTCCCCTCGCAAGCGAGCAAACTGGGCTTGGTCAAGGGGTTTGGTCAAGATATCTGCGAGCTGGTTGTGGGTGTCAACATGAATAAGGTCAATGTCCCCTTTCTCATAGTGGTCTCGCAAGAAGTGAAAATGGACCTCTATGTGCTTGGTTTTGGAGTGGAGAACGGGATTTTTTGCTACACATATGGCACTGGTGCTATCACAGAACAAAGGCACTCGCCTAAATTCTAAGCCATAATCGCGCAAGGTAGCAACCATCCAAAGCAACTGGGAACAGCAAGCAGCAGCATCAACATACTCAGCTTCTGTGGTGGATTGGGCTACAGTGGACTACTTGTGAGAGGACCAAGACACAAGTGAAGACCCAAGAAACTGACAAGTCCCAGAAGTGGACTTCCTCTCAACACGACAGCCAGCATAATCTGCATCAGAGTAACCACAAAGAGAAAGAGAGGAGGAAGCCGAAAATCAAAGACCAAATTTAGGTGTGAAACAAAGGTACCTCATGATCTGCTTGATGGCTTGACGATGCGATGTGTGCGGTGAAGACTGAAAACGTGCACATAGACAGACCACGAACTGGATGTCCGGTCTCATCGCCGTCAGGTACAACAACAATGCGATCATGCTTCTGTACTCCTTTTGGTCCACAGCTTCTCCTTCCTTGTCCTCGTCCAGGGCCATCGTGGTTGACATGGGCATCGAAAGAGGCTTGGCCTCGCCCATATCAAACTTCCTCAGGAGATCCTTGGTGTACTTGCCTTGGTGCACGAACGTTTCCTCGCATGTTTGCTTGATTTGCAGCCCAAGGAAAAACATCAATTCACCCATCATGCTCATCTCGAATTCCCTGCTCATAGTCTCAGAAAACTTTGCAACAAGAGCGTGAGAGGAGCCACAAAAAATGATATCATCCACGTAAATCTGAACCAACAAAGTGTCAGTGCCTCGCTTGAGGAGAAACAAAGTTTTATCTATGGAACCCATCTTAAAGCCCTTAGCAAGCAAGAAAGCTTTCAAACGCTCATACCAGGCTATCGGGGCTTGTTTCAACCCATACAAGGCTTTGTGGAGCTTGTAAACATGGTTGGGATACTTAGGATTTTCAAAGCCAGGGGGTTACCTCACATACACTTCTTCCTCTATGTACCCGTTCAAGAAGGCACTCTTCACATCCATTTGATACAGCTTGAACCCTTTCGAAGCTACATAAGCCAAGAGCATCCTTATTGCCTCGATATGGGCCACAGGAGCAAAGGTTTCTTCAAAGTCTACTCCCTCTTTCTGACAAAACCCCTGAGCCACTAGCCTAGCCTTGTTCCTCACCACCACCCCATCCTCACTTTGCTTGTTCTTGAAAACCCACTTTGTACCTATGGGGTGACACTCAGGTGGAGGTGAAACTAAGACCCACACTTCGTTCTGCTCAAAGTTCTGTAACTCCTCGTGCATAGCATTGACCCAATCGGAATCAGAAAGTGCGTGTCCAACATTTTGTGGCTCAAAATTAGCGACAAAAGCAGATTGAGCGAAATGTGAGATTTCATATGACCTTGAGCGTGTAACACGCTGACTGATGTCACCGATCATAATCTGAGGCGGGTGGTGATGTTGGATGTGCCGAGGTGCTTCCCTTGAAGATGTCACCTCCCCCTCAACTGCAACTGGGGCCTCCTCATGTTCAGTCGGCGCAGGCTGAGGAGGCGGCTCGCACAGACCCCAAGTAGTGGAAGAAGATGGGTTGGGACCGTGAGCCGAAGTAGTCGTCGCAGACTCGACTGGAGTAGCCGAAGAGGTTGGCTCAACATCTCCCCAATCAACATCTTCCTCATTCTCCTCAACAAAGATGCTCTCACCAATCTCCTTATCACCTGCACTTTCAAAGACAGAAACAGAACAAGGCATGGTCTCGTCGAAAGTGACTTCACAAGTCTCTATAACTTGGTTAGTCTCAAGGTTAAGTACTCGATATGCATGAGAATGTGAAGCATAACCAAGAAAGATACCAACGGAGGATCGAGACTCAAATTTGTCCAAATTACCTTGTTTCAAGATGAAGCACCTTCATCCAAACACTCAAAAGTGGCTCACCTTGGGTAGTCGACCGAATCGCAGCTCATAAGAACTTTTCTTCATAAAGGCTCAAAGAAAGATGCGATTTGAAACATGACACGCGGTGTTGATCGCTTCGGCCCAATACCGCCTAGGAGTCCTATGCTCATCGAGCATCGTCCTAGCCATTTCAACCAAGGTCCGATTCTTGCGCTCAACAACACCATTCTGCTGAGGAACATAAGGCGAGGAAAACGGTGCTCAAGACCCAAAGAAGAACAGAAGGTATCAAACTGAGAGTTCTTAAATTCCATGCCACTGTCACTGCGGATAACTCGTATGGCATTTTTGGGCAACTCAGTCTGTAACCGAAGAATCAAATCTCGAGCATGAGAAAAAGCTTCATCCTTACCCTCCATGAAAAACACCCAAGAGTAGTGAGAAAAATCATCCACGATCACTAGAACGTACCACTTCCCTCCCTCAGACCGAACCCGAGCCAGACCAACGGTGTCCATATGGAGTAGCTCGCCGGGTCCCTTGGTCATGACCTGAGTCACAGGAGGGTGAGAAGCGGCAACCATCTTCCCATGATGACAAGGGTGACACATCAAATCCTTCTCAAATTTTAACTTGGGCAATCCTCGGATTAGATCAAGTGAGCTCAACCTAACTAGTAAGTCAAAGCTCAAGTGACCATGTCTCCTATGCCACTTCCAAAGCTCAGAGGAGGATCCAGCCATCAAACATCGAGAAGAGCCAAAGGAGTGAGAAAAATCAGCTCGAAAGACACGGCCAAAAGGAAATCTGGCAAACAAGATTTCCCTGAGAGTCAAGAACTCAAGACAAGCCAGTCTTAAAGCGCACTTCAAAGCCATCTTGTAGGAGTTGTGAAACTAAAAGCAAATTGAAATGCAAACTCGAAACCAAAGCAACATCCTTCAAGACAAAACTCTCGTTGACCCGAATGGTCCCACGAGAAAGCACCTTACCTTTGCTATTGTCCCCGAATGTGATGTACTCCTTATATTGCACGGGGTCGAGGCTGGAGAATCATTTTGAACTTCCGGTCATGTGGCGCGAACAACCGAAATCAATGAGCCACGTGTTCTCCAGGCCTCTGTCCTGCATCAATAGAAGGACATGGGATGAGCAAATGACACAACACTGGGGTTAGTAAACTATGAAGGATACTAGTGTTGGCTCATTTGCCCTGGAAAAGTGTTAGAAAAAACACCAAACATGTCACATCCCATTTGAGGAAAGCGGGCACCACATGGGGGAAACGTGGTTCACTAGAGCTGTAGGACTGAAAGCCACTGCCATGAGGTCCAAAGTCATATTGATCACAACCTGAACCACACCGTGCACGACCACCACGACTACCGTGTGGTCTCGCAACATGAGGCCTAGCACCTTGAGGCATTGCACCTCTTGGCCTAGCATTGCGCCTCTGAACAGGCAGCACATGCATGCCATGGAGTGGGCGGTACATGTTTCGGTTGTTCAACTCGTACTCTCGCCACTCATCTCTCTTCCTCCTAAAGCAAAACTCAATAAGATGACCATCCCTATGGGAGTAGTCACATTGATACCTTACCTCTCTCTTGGGTGGTTGTTGGCTCACTTTCTTATGGGTATGTGTCACTCTTGGTAGCTTTTTAGCTTTAGGAAGGGGATCCTCAGAGATGTTCGGTAGAGTGTCAAGTGGGTTCCTGAGATGGTTCGGTTTTGGAACCCAATCTTGTTTCTGGGGTGGAGCTCTTGGAGGTTCTTCAAACACTCCATCTTTCACAGTGGGTTCGGTAAGCTTAGGTGGATTGATCTTGATCAATTTGGGAGCAGTGGAAGGTTTCTCACTTGGGTTCAAACCACTGAACTCACCAACTTTGCCATAGACATGTTCACCCTTCCACCTAAAGCAAAGCCTACTCCCGATGTCCCAGTTTCCCGCCTAAACTAGCTCATCATCATGCCCAACTGCAGCTCACTACAAGACAACCAATTCAAGATGGACCGAAGGTATGTGTTGTCTTCCTCGGATCTCATCTTGTCATGCCTACAAGACTCAAGCTCCAACACCAAGCTCTCACAACGTGCACACTCAACAACCGTGCTATCTGAACTGGCCTTCTCAAGAGCAAGGATCTTGGCATTCTTCTCTGCCAGCTCAGATTGCAAGCCTGAACAAGACTTGCACGTACCCAACAAGCTAGACCTAGCCTTCAGCTCATCGTTCTCATCTAACAAGGCAGCATACTTAGATTACAACTCAGAAAAGTTAGTCATATGAACAGCACATTCATCACACTCAACCTCGTCAGACACATGAACGACAAGCTTCTTAGCTTTCTCAAGCTCTTTCTCCACAACTTCTAGCTTGTCCTTAAACTCTTTCCTCTCACGAGCAGCACGTTTCAGCAGCTTATCTTGACTCATCAAAGTATCAGTCATGATATCAAGCTCGGCAATAAGAGCGTCGACGGAGGATTTTACCTCAGTAGAGTCATCATCGTCGGGAAGCACGTCCTTGATGGGCTTCACCCCTTCATCCACGACCATGGTGCAGTAGCCTCCGTGGAAGGACTTGGCGATGAAGTAAAGCCCGGTCAACTTGTTCTCACGCCTCTTCTCGGACTCATCATCGCTCAAGGAAGAAGAAGACCGGTCATCGTCGGTGTCATTGTCGAGGTCTCTGAGGGAGGTGAGGAAGGCATGCTCTTTAGCCTTGGCCTTCTTGAAGTAATTCTTCTTCAGTGCCTCCTTGTCGAATCCTCCCTTCAACTTGTGCTTGGAGGTGTACTCGTGCTTGTCCTTGCGCTTGCTGGAGTCGTACTTGTCGGAGGAGTGCCTGTTCTTCTTGGGGCAGTGGGCGACGAAGTGGTTAGGATCTCCATAATCGTAGCATCCTTCCTTCAGACCACCACCACGCTGACGATTCAAGCGGTTGTTGTGAAACCACGAGAACCGACTGATGATCAATGCCAGCTTGTCGTCCCCAAGACTCTCCATCTGCTCCTCTGTGATAGACACCAAGGAAGACAAGGCAAAAGACACCTATAAAGAGTTAGCCAAAGAACTTGAGCCGTTACCAGAGACCAAAGTCATAGTCAGTGCAGAGGGATTCTTGAGCTTGGCTTGGTTCTGGTAGTCGATCTCGGTGGACTTGAGCTTGCTGAAAAGCTCATCCACGGTGAGGGTCTCATACCCCGAAGACTCAATGATGGCAGTCACCTTCACATCCCATACCTTCTGATCTAGGACATATAGAAGCTTGAGTGCCCTCTCGTGATCGTCATAAGGTAACTGTGCCTTGTTTGCTCGCATCTTGTTGATGATGGTCTGGAAGCGAGAAAACATGGCATCGATGGACTTGCCATCAAGCTGGGTGAAGTTCTCGTACTCCCTCTTGTACATCTTGTAGAGTCTGGTTTTGACCTGTGCGGTCCCCTCGTGATAGCTCTGAAGCCTCACCTAGATCTCCCGAGCAGTAGTACAATCGGAGACTCTCTCGAACTCCTGAAGCAAAAGACTCGAGAAAAGAACTGCGCGAGCTCTACTATTAGCGTTGTGCCAATCTTTTTGATCTTGCGTGACATGAGCACGGGGTTCAAGCACAACGTAAGTAGCATCATCGCAAATCTCTCAAACAAGCCAATCAATCCCCTGGAGATGCGCAGACATGCGGATCTTCCAATAGGGACAATTTGTTCCATTGAAGAACGGTGGTTTGCCGAAACCACGCTCCATGTCGCCTTCGTGAATCACGGACCGATTAAGGTGGATTGATCCTTAACCGGCTCCGATACCAATTGAAGGACCGGAAATGGCGACCAGAGGAGAGGGTAAATGGGAGCCTCAAATTTCTTTCAAAATATTTGGCCGCTGTCCGAAACTCACACCATAAGAAGCAAACACAAACACTGTGATGACCATGACCCTAGAGAAGGGTGGATGTTCTCTCGGAACACAGCGGATCACCACAAAGCAAGCGGATCGAAGATCGAGAGCACACCAAACCAAAAGACAAGAAATTGAGACACTCCACTTCTATAGAAAAGAAGCAAGGTCTCAAATCTCGGATACCCAAGCCAACCGGTGACAAGAGCACCTATATAAGGTCTATGGAACGGTAGAAATTCAACGCAATAGACGGAACATAAAACGGAGCTCAAACGCACAAACCACGAAAGAAACGGTTGCTGAACTGAGTGCTGTCAGCAATACCGGACCTGATACCGGACACGTCTTGTATGCATATTGGACACGTCCGGAAATACCGGACCTGCTACCGGACACGTCCGGTATGCTGGACAGCACAAAACGACTTTAGGAGAAAAATCGAAAACCCTTGGAAATGGTATCTAAAAATCATAAAATTTTAACCATAGCCTCTAGACACCATAGGGAAGGTCTCCACCAAATTTGAGCTCGAAACTCGAAAGTCAAGAATACCGGACACGTCCAGTATCGCCGAGCAGTTTTCTGCAACTTCGAAAAACAAGCCAAAAACTCGATCAAATCACCTTGGATTGACTTGAAATTTTCCAGGAAGTCTTGTCACAAGGTTTATGGGCTACTCCTAAAAGATCATCGCCCAATTTGATGCGAGTCAATGAAAATCAAAGGAACACAAAAAAATCCCCCAAAAACGAACCCTAGCTTTTGATTCGTCCCGATCTGCGGTCTCATGAGGAATTAGATGATTTCCCACGGTGGAAACATTCAACTCACGTCATTGATCAAAGCCATGCAAGAGAAACGAATCGAAACGAGCTAGAAATGACGAATCGAAGGAAAAACTAGAGGGGAAAGTGAAGAGCTCATGAAGAACACCTCAAGAACACACGAATTGATTCAAACTCCGAACACCGGAGGACACGAGGTGGTTAGGGCCACCATTCCCTCAAAGATTCATGGTTCTTACACTAATCGGTGGATTAGTGGACCTCTCTCACACAAGCACCTAGAGGAGGGGAAACCCTAAAGGAGAAAATGGAAAATGGAGGAGGTGAGGGATATGGGGGCTCCCTCATCCTATTTAACAGGGCTATTATACAATCCTAGTTTTGCCCCTGGATACAAATGAGTCAAACCACTTAGCCCAAGGGCGTTATGGTCCAACCCGGTATCATCTTCATCCGACGGCCACCGCGCCTCCTCACCGGTAGCTTCGCCTCGACGCGAACTCCCTGATGCCGCCACGTGCCGTCCATTCCTCCTCGGAATCTCTGCTCGGGTTTTGAGGCCCAAACCCGTAAACCCGCCACCGATGGTTTTGAGGCCCAAACCACCAAACCCACTCGCGAGTAGCGTACTCCGTACGCGTCCTCCGTTGCTCAACACGTGTCACCGCCGTCCTCGACCGGCCAGCACGCCAAGTCTTCTGAGCCTCGCTCGACCCGCACGTCCACAGTCTTGACTCGATCAACACCGTCACTCCCATGTCTTCTTGCACTTGTCGATATCCCAAGTGTCAGCCACCGCGGCTAGTCACCCAGCCTCTAGCTCCCTCGGTCCAAGCCTCACGTCCGTCCTTCACCGCTCCCGGTCCGTCAGCACGGCATGTCCTCCTTGACCTTTACCTCGCCATCGACCACCGCCTCCGAGCTCCACACTTGCACAACACAAGCCACGAGACATGTCGTACACATAGCTTTCGTCATGGTAGGGTTAGTCACCACTCAATCTACTTCGTGGATCATATTGACAATCACTCATCACAAAACGAACACACAAGGGTACTTGTCAACCTTATGTTCGCAGAGTCAATCCGACAACGAGACAAAGTAGGGATTTATCTATGCACAAGCAAGGACTTCAGCTGGTATCTCCCCAAATCATGCACTGGAATAAAATTTTGTTGCTTGGAAATTTTGTTTGTACCCTCATCAGGTGTCATATATACTATAGATGTTTTTTTTGAAAGGGTCTATATACTATAGATTGAATGTCTAGCCACCACAGCAGAGGGGTCAATCTGACAACGAAACAAAGTAGGGATTTATCTATGCAAACAAGAACTTCAACTAGTATCTCCCTAAATGATGCACTGCAAGTATAATAAGCAAACAACGAGTACTGCTAAAATTTAATTAGTAACCAAACATTTAGGCCTGTATATTTGCACTGTCTCGCCAATCAGCAGGGTTGAAGCAGACTAGTTCCGAATAGACTAGTTTTAGAAGTACTCAAGACCAAGAACGCGCCACAATGATTGATCAAAGTCGGGAACGACGTTGATGGGAATGTGAGATTGACCTGTGAATAGAAAAGGAGAGGAAATCTAAGAAATCCCTTAGATTGAAAGAATTGGTGTGCACAGGGTCGAATTTCGAAAGATCTACGAATTGGATGTCAAATATTGAGAGGCATGCGAATTGAGGGTTAAATATTGAAATTTCTCCTCCCATTCCTAGGCCAACGCAACATGGTTCATACAGGAGACAGAGTAGAACAGAGCAAAACGGAGAGTGACACCTTAGAGTATCATACAGGACTACAGGAGACATGCATAACTAAATAAACTTCTGATAACTTGTATGGTTTGGTGCACTAGTTTATCCTTCAAATAGCTCGTCCAACATCTCTTCCAGTTCATTGGGAGTGACTCTTGAGGCACTGACAGCATTATCCTCCATGAATTTTGTGAAGGCTGGAATGACTATCTTGATGATGGCTGCCCGCAGCTCTTCCCTCAGCTCTGGATCTGGAACCTTCCAAAGCTTTTGCGCAGTGTAGGTCTTCTCAAACATTGTCTTGAACTTGTGTTGTGCTGAGTATCCGTTGAAGCAAGTCAAGCAACAAGGTGTATGATCGTGCAAGGGCTTCAACACAGGTGTCCAGGATACTTGCATATAATTGTTTATGTAGCCATCGATCTTGTGAGTCAAGGCATACATGGGGATATCCACAAGCCGCTGATTTGTACGAAGCTGATGCCAGACAAAGTAGAAGTTGTTGATCAAGAATAGGAACCTGAGGCTCTGGTCTGCAAATGACTCTGACACTCTGGTGAGCTTTTCTTCTAGAGAACGGATCATCACCATGATCAAGTTGGTAGAAGAACTGGTATTCTCATTGCCTGTTGCTGCGAGGGCGTCCTTACCATGAACACGAACTGATGCTGGTGCTTCATGAATGGAAGGAGGAGGATCCACTGCAGATCGTTTGTAGCTAGTCGACAACACAATGATGCAGCTTAGCGCAGACTTAGTGGCCTTGTGAATGCCAGGTGATAGGTCCTGCGCCAGTCCTGATGCTGTAGAGTCATGATGACGATCACGCGTCAAGGACATGAACTGAGTCTTGACATAGTCTCTTGTGTCCCGTATGGCCTCATCCAGCCTGTCCAGTTTTGCTAGCAAGAGGCTACTCGTCTCACCGCTTGACTTTGTAGCTTCAGCGTGCAGCTGGATTGAGGAACAGAGCCACGAGTTCCAGAGCTGGACATGTTCCAAGGCACCGGCGAGAGCGTCACGGACGTCTGCTAGTGCCTGGAATTTGTGAGCTGATGCCACTCCACCCCTACTGCCAGAAACAATCTGATGGCCGTCGTCGCTGGCACTAGGATCAATGATTTCCAATGCAACAACGACATCAACAAAAGGGAGCATATGCGAGAAGGTTGCTGCAAAAAACCCTACCAGCTCTGACGTAGGTGGCCAGCAGGTTTGTAGCTGCTGTAGAGCTTCTTCTTCCTCCTCCTCCTGGCTAGGACACCATCCAGTGAAGCTAAGGACGGATCTGCTGATGCCGTGCAGAGCTAGGACCCAGCTGCGTGCAGTGTGCTGGAGTCGCTGCGAGACGAAGGCCCTCCCTGCAGACGCATCCAGCTGAGCAAGGTGGAGAACCCAGCTGACCTGCAGCTCCCAGAGCCACCTGTCCAAGGGATCCGATCCATGGATGAGGTCCCTCATGTGCTCGCGTGTCTTCGCCTTGTCTTGCTCCGTGACCGTTTCGTGGCCGACCTCCTCCTCCGCGTCTTCTTCCACGACCAACGTGGAGGTGTTGGGAGCGGGCATGAGCGAGTGGAGGACACGAGCAGCTAGAGCTGAGGCGCTGCTGCTGCTGGCTGTGGTTGTGCAGGTAGCTGATGAAGCAGTGGTGGTGCTACTGATGCCATAGTTGTTGTTGATGTAATCGGCCAGGTAGGGCTGCGGCGGCCTCTGGTTGGGGTGATGAACGGAATCGCCACTGCCGCTGTCGGTGGATGAGACCACCCTCGACCTCCATGCTCCCCGCCAGGTAGCCGGCATGCCTGCGAGCTAGGTCGCCGGCTATGGGCCTTTTCGCTGCAGGCTCAAGGCTTCAAGCTGATGCAGCTGCTACCTACTCCCTCCATGTCAAATTATATCCTCCATGTCAAATTATAAGACATTATAAGAATTTTAGAAAGTCAAAGCATCTTAAGTTTGATCAAAATTATAGAGAAAATTACAAAAATTTATAACATCAAATAGGTATACTATAAAAATATAATTAATGAAGAATCTAATGATACTTAATTGGTGTCATATATATTATTATCTTATCGTATAAATTTAGTCAAACTTGAGATCCTTTGACTCTCCAAGATTCTTGAAATGTCTTATAATTTAGATGGAGGGAGCAGCTGTGTAACCTTACGATAGCGTGCATTATTGCCAACGCCATTTCGCTACGTTCTTGACTTGACCTCACCTGGATGCTGTGTGGCTGTGGTTCTGGCCCCGTCTTGAAAACGGCAACGCAGTGACTTTAGTGTGTACGTGTTCACACCGACAAGACCTGATTGACCGTAATTGTACTACGTATCAACAACGTATAATCGTATATAAAGGAGCGAAACAATTATAAAACATATGTGACCTTCAAACTCCGTACCAACCTAAGGTCTCTACCGTCGGACATGTTTCAATTTTACATCTAACCCTTGATATAGGCTGTCCCGAAGATAAAAAGAACCGTACTTATATGACAAAACACGCTTTCTTGTTACCGATCTCCGCCTCCGATCCGTTTTTTCGTCCGCGCGCCCAAGGCAACCCACCGCGTATCGTTCCCCTACCGCCTGCCTACCCGCGTACCCACCATCCCTTCCTTTTCTCCGTTGCGAACCCAGCTCCTCCCGTCCTTTGTCGCCATACCCCTTCGATTCTAAATGGTCGTAGGCTGATGGCTGACGGGAATTCCGATTGACCGGTCCACAATCTGTGGGCAAACAATTAAATGGGCTGTTTAGAGGAGGTCAGGGCCTGGCATGGCCCAAGGGACCAAATACAACATACACCAATGTGGGCCAAATTAACATGCCAAGCCGAGATGTATCACCCTGTTCGTTGGCACTTATCAGCAGAATCAGCAGCTATCTAGCAGTGTTTTTCTCTCACAACAAACCAGCGAACAGTACTTTCAGCACAATAAACCAGCGAAACGAACAGGGTGTATGTCTCCTTTGTTTTGTTTTGGCTGCGTCATCTATTTCTGTCCTTGCTGTCCTTATGTGCAGGTTTCAGCTGCTCCCTCCCATTCCGAGGCCAAAATCACTGGTCTGCAAGACTGCAACACGGTTCATGCAGCGAAACAGAGTAGAACAGAGCAAAACAGAGTATCACTTCTTCAGATTTTTCTTTTTTTAAAAAAAATACTATATAGCAATAGCAGTGTTGCTTGGTGCATGGACACTTGGACAGCGATTCGATCGTTGTAGTTGTCAGGTTTCCGAGCCTCAGCTCGAGTGGCTAACGGCCGCCGGCGCAGGTTCGATTCCTCGAATCGACCTGCGTCTTTCACTGGGACTAGCTCTTAGAATAAAATCTACAGTCTCGTCTCGTGTCGTGTCACAAAGGGACTATGATGTTCCCGTCATCTACGAAGCTACGATGATTTCGGTGATCTTTAAAAGGACGCAGTCTTCTATTCTGTGTGTAGTTGTAAGTTTGGTCGTGCATGTGTGGTGTAAGTGTGGTGTGTGTGGATGCGTGCGTGTGTGTGCTTGAATAGATGCTACAACTATACTATAAAGGACACGGTCTTCTTTTTCTATTTTATGTGTTTATTATTATTTTTATTTTTTATATTTTTTACTTTTCTTTTATATCTTTTTTCTTTTCTTTTCTTTTTTTCTTATTATACTTTTATGATGTTCTATGTTTTTTTTTTCATGTAGTATACATGTGATGTTTTATGGTTTTTTTATGTTCACGTGTTGTACATGTGCTTTTCTGTGATGTGTTTTTATGTTCACGTGGTATACATGTAATGTTCTATGATATATTTTGCGATGTTCGCGTAATATATATGTGATGTTCTATGGTGTTTTTTTTATGTTCACACAGTATATATGTGATGTTCTATGATGTATTTAGTGATGTTCATGTAATATATATGCGATGTTTTATAATGTATTAAGTTGTGCTCTATGGTGTATTTAGTGATGTTCACTTAGTACACATGTGGTGTTCTATGATGTATTTAGTGATGTTCACGAAATATATATGCGATGTTCTATAATGTATTAAGTTGTACTCTATGGTGTATTTAGTGATGTTCACTTAGTACACATGTAGTGTTCTATGATGTATTTAGTGATATTCACGTAATATATATGCGATGTTCTATAATATATTCAGTGGTGTTTTATGGTGTATTTAGTGATGTTCACTTAGTACATATGTGATATTCTATAGTATATTTTAGGATATTTGAAAAGTATCAATGTGACGTTCTTTTAATTTTTTCTATTACGTGTTTTTATTTTTTCTTATGATTTTGCTCTAGATTTTATTATTTTTTATTTATGTTATGTATTTATTTTTATATATATTATAATACAAATTTCATGAACCTAAAACCAGAATACTAAACATTTTTATTGTGAAGGCGGAACATTATTTTTTTTGAACCTGGAATATCGCCTTTGTTCAATAATAAAAGAAAATGTTCTATCTTTATAGAACAAATGTTTATTAATAAAATTTTATCTAAATATATTCATATGGGGTCTTGTTTTGAAAGATTTATCGTAAGAAACACAATGGTGCAATCGAAATTCAATTTGGATACTCGGTTTAGTTGGTACAACTTTTTTTTAAGTTTGTAGAAAACTAACGTCAGAACAGACGCGCCGGCACTTGAGGGGCCTGGCGGAGGAATTCTGTGGCGGTCCCTTTGGCAGCATCTATGCCCCAGACAGGTGACTCTCGGAGCTGAACCAGCGAGTCTTCTCCTGCGTCATACTAGCTGACTTTTATTACTGATTATTACTACCATAATGCTAAGGGCAAGTGCATTAGTATTGTTTCATGCAGTATCACATAATTATGAGACGACTTAAGAGGTAATAAGTACAATGAATTGTCTTTTAAGTTGTCTCATAATAATTCTAGAGTTCTTAATTTGTGGATATAACAATGAAATATTCGTGAGTTGCATGACAACAACCATTCGTAAAATAGTGTGTAGGTTGTCTCATAGTCCTAAATTTTAGTTCATAAGGTGGGTGTTTCGCGAAACAACGACCTCTTTCTCTCTCTCCTCTCTTTTTCCTCCACATCAGCAAAAATCATACGTGGCACTATATGAGACGGATCATTAGACCGCTGACGTGTAGTGTAGCAATGTACTTGTCCTAAAGACAGTGTCGTCTCAGTGTGTGGAAATTAAGACTTGCTTTGCTTGGAATTCTTCATTGCTGGCTTAGTGCTCATTATTTTACAGATATATGCAGTACTTGCTTGGGGAGCTGATTTAATTACCTTCGTGGTACTGTCAGTATCTAATATAATGACAATATTATAATCTGGGAAAGACTGATTAATTTATTTTTATATCCTGTAACCAATTGACGAGGATGTGGACCAGTACTACATATCAGTACTGGTTTCAGAGTTGTGTTGGCCATGCACGATGAATCATTTAATCTCTCCAGCATTCTTTGTTCTAAAAGTAGCTCGTCGTCCATTATCAGGTAGCAAATTTCACGGCAGGCCATGCCTTCATTAGTTCGTCCTTAGTATTTTTTTTGAACGAACAGGAGGGGCTTGCGCCCCTACTGAATTTTATTTAAAAAGCAAACAAGAAGTACAAAGGGTACAGCAAAGGATTAGAGAAGGAAAGAGAAGGAAAGTTCCTAGCAGAAAGCTCAGGAAACATAAAAGGAAATAAAGAAAATGAGCAGAACTAAACAAGTTGCTCTAGCCATAAACTAATAAGAGGAAGGTACTTCTTCTTTGCGCGAAGTATAACTAAGCCAAAGATTTGTTTGAAGATTTGTTTGCACTGCTGGGAACTTGCTTCCTGTCCTCTGAAAATCAGATTATTCCTTACTGTCCAGATGCTCCAACACATAATGATAAAAACTTCCATGAAGAAAGGAACATTTAACCGTAACCTGAATTCTTCTATGATTTGGAAAGGGTCCTGAGATTGAGGCACCGCCATTCCAATTAAACTCCAACATTCCTTGGCCAGCTCACAATGCAAGAACAAGTGATCAACAGTTTCTTCAATTGCTTCCTCACATAAAACACAATTATATGACGGCAAGAACATGTTCTTTCTTCTCAAGATGTTTCTAGTGCTGAGCCTGTCTTGCACTAAAAGCCAAAAGAAAACTTTGTGTTTGTGTTGACATGATGACTTCCAGATCCATTTAAAAACTGGATGTACTGTTGCTAAACCTGAGAGCTGTTTGTAAGCTTTTGCACATGTGAAAGATTGGCTCCCCCAAATATAAGTCCAAGTATCACTGACTCCCGAAGGATGGAAATTATTCAGCATGCTCTCTAATTGTATGAACTGTTGAAAAGCTTCAGTTGACAAAGGCAGATGGAAGTCTTGTATTAGAGATTGACTGGCTTTAGCAGTAGCAACTGTTACGTTTGGTTTTTTGGCAAAGGAGTAGAGTTCAGGAAAAGCTAGCTTTGGTACTAAACCCAACCACAGATCATCCCAAAAAAGACATGAATCACCAGACTGAATGTTGACTATGGCCATGCCTTTGAATTTGTTTAATAGTTTAAGAACATCTTTCCACCAAAAGGAGCCTTTTTTTGTATGATTGGGCAGTCTGCCATTACTGTAATACTTTTCCCATACAAGCTGCACCCAAGGAATATCACACCTATTGAAGAATTTGTGTAGATTCTTGAGAAGCAAAGCTTCATTCTGAGTTTGCAGATCCAAGACTCCCAGACCCCCTTCAGTCTTAGGTTTAGTGACTAAGGTCCAAGCAGCCTTTGCGTTCACTCTGTTGCTTTCATCAGAACCTCTCCACAAGCAGTTTTTCCTATATTTATCTATGTGTTCCCTGACGGTGACATGCATATAAAAAGTGCTCATGGCAAAAGTTGGGAGAGCAGAGAACACAGAATTTATCAGTTGTAACCTTCCTGCCTGTGAAAGAAAGATTGATGTACCTGCTAATCTCTTTTCACATCTGCTAACAATTGGTATGAATTCCTCTACCTTTGGCTTTGTTAGGCCCAGAGGCAGTCCAAGATATGTAAATGGCAAAGAGCCAGTTGAGCAACCAAAGGTTCTAGCCAGATGATTGAGCTTCTCTTGAGACAAATTAATAGGAACCATCATGGATTTCTGAAAGTTCACCTTAAGTCCTGTGACTTCAGCAAAGGAGTTAAGTAAAGTTTTCAAGAAGAAAAGTTGATTAGCACACCCTTCCATGATGATTAGCGTATCATCTGCATATTGCAATACTGGAAAGTCACTAGAACACTGTAGAGGAATTGGCAGGTTGAGAAGTCCGAGGTCTTTAGCTTTATTGATGAGTGACTGAAGCAAGTCTGCAGCTAAGACAAACAAGAGAGGAGAGAGGGGATCACCCTGTCTGACTCCCCTTCTATAGTGAACAACCTTTCCAGGTACACCATTCAGAAGTACAGAAGATGTACCAGAGTTAAAGATGTCATTTATCCAAGAGAGCCATCTCTGTCCAAAACCCTTTGCTCTCATGATCTCAATCATAGCCTTATGCTCAATTTTATCAAAAGTCTTCTCAAAGTCTAGCTTCAAGATGATTATTTCCTTCTTGCTCTTATGACAGATGTGTAAGTATTCAAAAGTCCAAGCTAGACAGTCCTGAATCGTTCTTGACTTAATGAAACCATATTGGTTTTTATGCACCAGTCCTATGATGAAGGGTTGTAACCTTTTTTCTAGAATCTTGGTGAGCATCTTGATAGAAGTATTCAAGAGTGAGATGGGTCTGTAATCTGTAACTCTAGAAGGGTTGTCCACCTTTGGAATCAGAGTTAAGAAGGACCTATTTATACTTCTTAGACAAACTTCACTAGAAGAAAAGGCAGTAGCCAGATTATAAAAATCTTGCTTTATGATATGCCAGCACTTTTTGAAGAACTCATTGTTGAAACCATCTGGGCCTGGGGATTTATCATTGGGGAGGGCCTTAATAACCTCATCAACCTCCATTGCAGTGATTGGACTTTCAAGGAAGGAAAGGTCTGCACTTTGACCAAAAAACTGATGCAGGTCAAAAATCATTTTACTCTGGCTAGAAGTTCCCAATCTTTCTCTGAAGTGATCCCATAAGAGAGTAGCCTTCTGTTCATGACCATAAACAACATTTTCAGAACTATCTAGCAGATTATTAATTAAGTTTCTTCTATGTCTAATAGAAGCATTAGCATGGAAAAACTTAGTATTTTCATCTCCAAGCTTTACCCATCTAATGGTTCCTCTCTGTCTCCAGTATAATTTCTATTGATGAAGAAGCTTTGACAGTTTCTCACTAACCATGTCTCTAAAATTCTATTCTTCTACAGATAAATCTCTCCATTCTTCAATGCAGTCAAGGAAGTTAATAACCAGTTTGATGTTGATAATTAACTGTTTCAGGTTAGACAACTTGGATTGCCAAATTCTGAGTGCAGCCCTCAGAGCCTTGAATTTGGCAGATAGAAGAAGTGCAGGATCGGTCTGAGAGAATTGTTCATTCCAAGAGGCTGCTACTAGTGGCAGAAAACTGTCACTTTCCATCCAAAAGTTCTCAAATCTGAAAATCTTACTCTTTGGGATAGTAGTCTTTATGTCAATTACACATGGCCAGTGATCTGAAGTTTCCATTACAAGAGCTGTAGCAGCAGTGTAAGGATAAGTAATGCCCCAGGCACTAGACGTGAAGAACCAGTCTAACCTTTCAAGCAGAGGTGGGTGTTGTTTGTTTGTCCAAGTAAAATTTCTTCCATATAAAGGAATTTCAGACAACCCCAATGAACTGATGGCATCATTGAAAAGGAACATCTCTGAAATATTACCACCAGGTCGGTTTCTATCTTCAGGTTTTCTCATCAGATTAAAATCTCCTACCACAAGCCAACAAATATCATCTGGCATTCTGACATTACTAAACCAATTCAAAAAAATTCTTTTGCCATCAGCATCGCAGGGGCCATAGATATTGGTCAGAATCCAATAGGAGTTATCATGGCATGAAGAGAACTCTACTGACAAAGCAAAATCATTTCTGAAAACTTCCCTTCCTTCAAAAACTGCCCCTTTCCAGGCTACAAGAATCCCACCAGAGGCTCCGATGGAGGGAATAAAACAAAAATTGTCAAAGGAGGAAGGGCAGAAAAGCTTAATAAAGATAATATCAAAATTCTCTTTCTTGGTTTCCTGGATGCAAATTACATCACACTGACTTTCATTCACCTTGTTTTTCAGAGACTCCCATTTGTTTTCAGCATTCAAACCTCTGATATTCCAGCATAGAACATTCCAGGATTTACTATAACTTGTAGAATTCATAGGTAACATAAAAAAGAAAACAAAAGCCAGGCATACATATGTTTAACATAAGTACACAATTTGGCTTTTTAATGCCCATAGGGCTCACTAAGTTCTTTGAGATAAAAAGGAAAAAGATATCATCAGCCCAAAGGCGCCCAACTGGGCCAAAACCTGTCCACCATGTTGGGCTGGGGACTTCAGGAGGAGATGGGCCATCTCCTTCAGAGCTTGTTGGTTCCAGCAACATTATCATCATCATCCTGGGGAGCTTCATTTGTAGACTTTTTCCCCATAGGAGTAGTCTTCTTCTTCTTGGTTTCCTCTACAGGAGCAGTCTTCTTTTTCTTAGATAGAGCGTCATCTGACATTAGTTCTGTGTCCAAATCACAAAGAGCAGAACCCATTTTCCTTATTGCTTTGTTGGATAGCATTGGAGGATCTGCGTTACAACCCAAGCAATTCTTGTTGCAACATTTGGGATCTTTAAATCCACCTTTTTGTGTTTTGACTCTTGGGCTCCTTCTCACTTCAGTGTCCACAACGATAGTTTTCCCATTAGCCTTTTTCTTACAGTAGGGCCAGGATTTGCTACTCTTCTCTATATCTTCAGTGTTATCTTCCTGAGCGAGTACCTCTATCCCCGAGAACTTTTCAACAGAACTGTCACTGCCAGCTTGTCCTAGTTCCAATTCTGCCGGTTTAACCCCAGTCTGTTCTTTTGCCTGTATAGCAACCGTTTCCTCCATTTGACTAGCTCCTGCCTTTTCCAAATCAGTAAGCTCTTTGCGTTCATCATCTGTAATGCATGTTAGTGGCTTCTTGACTGGACAAGACTGAGGTAAGACAAACCCCACAGAAGGATCCTCTCCCAAAGCATTAATCAGAGTTTTTGTGCCCATAAATTCTTTAGTCTGACCAAATTTCTTTGGGGATAATAGAGAAGCAGTGAAAAAATTGGCCCATTCAGCAGGTACAGTGCAAACTGGGTTCTTGCTATTAGATGGAGCAAAAAACTGTCCCCAGAGTCCAGAGTGATCAAAAAAAGTAAAGCCTGGTGTTTTTCCCATCGAATGTTGACTAAATAATTCAATGGGTGGCCTCTCCAGAATCTGAATTCTCCCAAGAAAGATGTTTGCCGATTGGTTAGCAGGCATGGCAGCTTGTTCCTGTATTTCTGCATTATTCATTAAATCCTCTTCCTGAATCTCCAGGGGCATCAAGGGAACATACTGGTTTGGCATGATGACATCGACTTCCTGAGCTGCTTCATGTGCTTCGTGCTGGATGTCCACAATATTAGCCATTATTACTTCTTCAATCTCTGCTTCTTCATCAGCTTCATTCACTTGATCAAGAATTTCAGGTTGCACTGCTTCTATTTGTACTGGGGGAAAAGTGGATCAATGATCATCTCCTGCTGATCTGGGAATGCATTAAGGTCCAGTTCTAATCCATTCTGAGGAACTTCATTGATGTTGAAGTTCTGTACTATAGGGTTATGTTCAGGCCATGGATCCCATGCTTCCACATCTTCCATGGGCTGGTTTTGGCCTCCAGGTAACTGCTCATTCTGAGGATTGGGCCCATTCTGAGGTGGAGGTGGGGGTTGAATTACAGGCCCAGGACCCTGCTGTCCAAAACCAAAAAAATCATATGGGCCATCTGGGGCAAAATCATCCGGCCCAGGTGCGGGGTCTTCATCTGCTGACAGTCCCCCCAAAAGATTTCCCTGTAGGATTTCGCATTGCACAGTCCACGATTCCCCTTGAAAACCTTCTCCTTCTGTCAGTACTATAAACTGAGGCACAGACTCATAATCTATAACCCTAGCTCTGACAAGTAACTTAGCCAAATGTGCAGTATCATCAACCCAGTACATCACCCGGCCAAAAGGACTAATTGCATTAGCAACAAAAGCATCTTCACGATAATCAGGCGGAAAACCAAGAAATAACAGCCAACATTCCCTATTAAAATTCACTGCACGCCAGTTTCTACCCTTATTGTGCTCCACAAAGGAGATAAAGACATCTCCAAACTGAATCCGGCTCATCTGAATAAGCTGGTCTCTATGATAAGCATTACTGAATCTTACAAAGGCCTGACCTAGGTGAGTTGGCTGAATCTCTGTGAACGGCATTCTAGCTTCTTGGTTTAAGAAATCTGCTAGTACCCCTCTGATTGCTTGGAATGTTACCTGTTGACCTGGCAGAGGCTCAATGGATGCGATCGCGAGGTTCTGATTCTTGGCTCTTGGCGGTCGCAGCACCACAGTGCGACTCATCGCTCGTCTTCCAGGAACCTCCATCTGATTCAGCCCTCGCGGTACGAACACCGCCGGATCAACTCGTTGATACGCCATTTGTTCTTGCTGGGTGGATTCGTCGAGAAAGAGCTCCTCGGAGAGATTAGCAGAGGAAGTGGGGTTTTCTTGCGTGGTGGTTTGCACAGTGTTGTTCACCAATCGAGCGGTAGCTGATGGCCAGTAAATAGTCTGAGAAGTCGAGGCGACTCCTAGGACTTCCCTGAAGCTGGAGAAACGAGGCGGTGTGGATGGGCCTGAAGTTGAAGGGACCGGCCTTCTAAACCATCCTGATGAATCAACACTTATGGGCTTTTTGTCCTCAAAATTATCCAATACCCTTCCAGCCGAAACGTCTTGGAGCCTTTCCCACTGCCAGCGACAGGATTTTGCAATATGGCCCCACTCGAAGCAGACATGGCATTTAATCTGTGAGATGCACGCGTGCCTCGAATGCGATGAGGAGAGGCAGCGCCGGCATCGCTCGATTGACGAGACGCCGCCAGTGGCCTGCTTTCCCTTAAGCTGTCCCTGGGATTCAAAATTATACTGCCCTAAGTTCAAATCCAAATTCAAATTCAAACTTGAATCTTCAACTGGTCGAAAAACCTGAGATACTGCCGTTTTCTCAATCTGACGAACAGAGCTCTGATTCGTACGCCCTCTAAGACTTACTGAATTTTTCATCTGATGAGCACCATGATCAGAGAATACACCATGACTGCAACCATCTCTATTTTTGTCATTGCTCCAGTTTAAACGGTCAAACACAGAACGCCTTGGAAAAGAGATTCTATCAAACACAGATTTTCTGAAACGATTCTTCTAAGCAAGAGAGGACGATCGAAGAGCAGAGTTTGCAAAAACTGGCTTAGAACCAAGCTTCTGCCTGTTTGCGCCAGTTAGAACCACATTCTGTGATTTTACCATATCGGCATAAGAAGGTTTCTTGCCAGCTTTAATCCAAGGAAACTGCTTTGGCTGCCCAGAAGCCTTTAGGCAAGCAGCAGCGAGTCCAGCATCATTAAGCAGATGAAACGAAAGCTCAAACTCTTCACAAGAGAAACTACGAATTTTGTAAACCTCAAAGCCAACCGACTTGCAGGAGACCGAGAAAAGGAAAATTCGATCTTCTAGGCTGCAGACACTGAGAGCATCTCCTGGGCAGCCAAGAATAGAGCTCAGAGAGGAAGCAACAAAGGCTTCCTCTAACCGAAAACGGCATCTGCCAAAAGCTACCAGAAGAGAAAACCCAACCGAGGAGAGATTGCTAGCACCAACAGATTCTCCAAACTTACTAGAGATGAAGGCAGAAAACGCAGCTCCTGCTGCCTTGGAAGCCAGCGGAAGCAAAACTTCCGCAGGTCGGGTCATTGGCACCTTATAGAAACAGACGGGGTTGCCGAGATCCTCGTGAGCTTGTTGCTGGCCACACAGACTCGTCCTTAGTATTTCCGTTCTTTATTTTGCGTGGCCAAGTTCTGCATGACGTCCTCATCTATTCTTTGTTTTGTTCGCAGTTCAACTTCGGTGCTTTTGCCTGAACCTGTTCGCAGTTCCGCTTGGGTAGTTTACGCCGGCGCTGTACGTTGCTTCACTCCGGCTTCGTCAGTTCGCAGGTTCACTCCTCGTCTGCCTATTTCGGTGCCGTGGGTTCATTTCCATTGTCTATTTTGCCTGATTAGGCTCTCCATGACGGCTCCATCTGTTCTTTGCTTTCTCTGCAGGCCCTGTTGCGTAGGCTGCTACTGCCATTTCCTGCTTCGGAGCCTGCCCTACATAGTTGCCAACACTTCCGACCTCGTGTTAGTCTGCCCAGGTGTGTGCTCATGTTACTAATTACTTTGGTTGATAGTGTTACATGCGATGTTATCCACATTGGCGGTGTCGCTGATGCTGTGCTTTCTTGCTGCTCATGTGCGTCTTGCTCACTACCTCAGCTGGACTTGGCTTGGCCCGCCTAAAACGAAGAGGAAAAAAAAATTGCTCACATTTTTTTAAGGCATTGCTTTCAGATTTCCTTCACCTGCTAAACGAACAAGCTAATTTCTCCGAAACCTACATTACAGCTTTTCTTCTTTTGTGGGCACGGAAAAAAAAAGGATTCTTTGGGTTCCAGTTCCACGTCTGGACTCCCTCCTCTCATAGTTCAGTCAGATTTAAAAAAAAAATTCCCCCAAAAAAAAACCTACGCATTATTTCCACCAATGTTCACGTTCCGAGTATCATATATGTCCATGTTACGAGGGATTGTGCATCAGTGTTGCCTTCCCTATATGTCCACTATACTTGAGATTATGGAGGATGGCTCCCATTTGTATGGTGTTGAGCTGGAATTGCCTACATTACTGTGCCGCGGTGATTTGCGCCGCCTCTTCTACTGGGCACCGCCGGGTGTACAGTCTCAGCTAGCTTATGAGGCCACATCTTTCCAAGCGCTTACAGCCTTGCAAACTATGTATGGCTTTGTTGTTGTAGATTATAGCTTCCACGGTTTGGTACTGTATAGGACCCTTGCACAGCGGCTGCTGCCTGTTGCAAATAGAGGTATATACAGCTCGGCAGGCTGCTTATCACGCTTGCCATGATGACTCCCAAGAAAATGCACATGTCCTGGCCTATGCTCACCAATTAATGTGCGATATAGACAACATGTCGGCTGGTTCCTGGTCTGTAGATTTCATACATGTTCCAGGTTTTACCTGTTCAGCTCCGTGATTTCAAAATATTATGACACCACACATGTTTACATACCAACTTCTTATTTTGCTTTTCTGTTCTTATACATAGTTTTTTTTCCCAAAAAAAATAGAGATGTGTCCTGATTTTCTCTTCCGTTTTACTAAGCTATGGGATCATGTAACTGTTTACCAAACAAATGCTAACCCCCTGTGGTTTCCAAAAATTCCTTCCTTTTTTGTTTTCCCCCTTTTCCATTGCATGTTTAGTCTGCACGGTTATAAGGTGTTGGTGCACGGTGGATATGGACGTTCAGCAGCCACGTATGTACCGGTAAGCTCCATTGAGTTTTCCTTACCTTTAGTGTTTCCTTGTTCTACTTTTTATCATTGTGTCACCTGTTTGTGTGCTGCGTGTATATACATATTAATAACCTCTCGGGCCCTCGAATGATCCAGGTCATGGTACACCACACTGTCAGTGGAGATCTGGGTAGTTGTCTTTGTATTTATTGTTCACTTGATGATGGACTTGTGATGCACTTGTGTTAGTTATTTGAACTTGTGGTGGACTTGTAGACTTGTGTTAGCTATTTGGACTTGTGATGCACTTATGGTTATATATGTGATATATACTGTGATGCATGTGATCTATGTGAGATATATGTGATGTATGTGAGATATATGTGATATATTATTTTTGTCGTGATGGAATGTAAAAATTCAAAAATATGGGTCGGTTATGGTCACTTTGACAACTTTTGCCGAGTGCAATGCCAAAAACACTCGGCAAAGCTGAGAAAACGAAGCCAATTTTGGCCAGTTTTTCAGCTTTGCCGAGGGGAAGAAGACACTCGACAAAGAATTTTTTTTAAAAAATTGTTTTTTCTTTGCCGAGTGACATGCAGAGGGGCACTCAGCAAAGAAATTTTTCAAAAAAAATCTTTTTTCTTTGCCGAATGCCACCCAGAGGGGCACTCGGCAAAGAAATTTTCAAAAAAAAAACTTGTTTCTTTACCGAGTGCCAGGATGGTGAGCACTCGGCAAAGAATTTTTCAAATTTTTTTTTCTTTGCCAAGTGCCATGCAGGGGGACACTCGGCAAAGTTTAAAAATAAAAAAATAAAAAATTCTTTGCCGAGTGCCCAGGGCACTCGGCAAAGCATCCGTTAACGTGCCGTGCGTCGTCACGGCAACTTTTCTTTGCCGAGTGCCAATTCGGCAAAGCCTTTGCCGAGTGCCCGACAAGAGGTCTTTGCCGATGAAATTTTTGCCGTGTACCTTTTGCCGAGTGCGGCACTCGGCAAAACCTTTGCCAAGGACAAAATAGCCTTTGCTCGGTTTCCAGTAGTGAAATCTGGCAGCTCCTGCAACTGTAGCTGCTGGAGGTTCTACTCCACGTACTTCGACGCGGCACCGCGCAAGAGGCTGTACCTTTCCTCACGCGGACAAAGTGTCAAAAATCTTTCCTTTCTCTATATCATTACACGGCCATTGCCTCGCCTTATACAGCCCTGTTCCAGCCACATGTGCCTCCGATGTGAGAAGGCCCGATGGAGGACCGTTGAGCAACAAATTCATGAGAAACATAAGGCAATACAATTGCCTCTTCTGTTTCACATCAATGGGAGCCAACATAGAGCGCACTATGAATGACGGGCGAGGACCTCCTGTCTTCAAAATCTGTGGGCACATACATCACCGTATTGGTTCACTTCTGCCCCCAGATGGTGAGGTCCCCAAGTTCATTCAACTTTATGTCTATGACACCGCGAATGAGATCCAAAATAGGATTCAGTCTCTGAGCCGCGATGAAAGCCGGGACACAAATCTAGATCCTTCTACCATGCGGTCTTTGATATCAATGCTAGACAGCCATAATCCTTTAGCAAGGCAGTTCAGAATGGCGAGGGATAGACTGGCTGAACATGTTGGATTTATTGTAGGTCAGGCCCATTTTTAAATTTAATAAATCAATAAATCTCTACGGTATGTAACTGTTGGGCATTTAATATTTGTACTGGATTGGAACTTGACCAAACGTTGATTCGACTTATATGGTTGGACTTCATCCGTCCATATTGAGAAGTTGAGAAAAGGATAAAGGCGTGCCACACGCGCGCGTGCGTGCCGCCGCCGCCGCCGGCCGGGCCGGGGACGTGGGCGTGGCGAGCGGACGGACGAGACGTGGCCCGGTTTTGCCACTCACTCTCCATGATGGCGGGAGTTACAACTCTCTGAGTTAATCCCGGAAGTTACCGTCTCTTCATAATGGCGAGAGTTACAACTCTCTGAGTTAATCCCGGGAGTTACCGTCTCTTCACTTGCCCCTCTCCTGGACTGTCTGCGTGAGCTCTTCTCCTTCCTCTACGCGCTAACATAAAAGAGACGGCACCAGTTCCTCCAGCTCCCTCTCTCGGTACCTGGAACAATCAGACATCATCTTCTGTTGCGGAAAGTTTTTCCCGTCTCGTACCTCTGCGCGCACAGAGAGACGATAGAGCAGGTGCCTCCGAAGCCCTTGCCGTCTACGATCTCTGCTCGGGGAGTGCGGCAATTAGGGGAGCGACTACGCGACTGCTCGTTCCTAGTCAGCGGCATCTTCTTCCTCTGGACGCGGACGAGAACTGCACTGCGATCACCTTCTTGCATCGACTGCGGTCCACGACTTCGAGCAATGCACTATGGCGACTAGTGCGAATGGAGCCTCCGATGCCCTGGGCATGGGACCCTCCGCTGGGTACATCCTATTTTTATCTCTTTGTCAATTCATGGTATACATGTGCTATGTTGTCTCTGTTACATTCTATATGTCATGGATGTTTATTTATGTGATACTCGTGCTTGCTGGTATGTTTAGACTATCATGCTTATATGTTTTTGATTATGATCTTGGCTCATATATGATATACAACCTTACTGTTATATTTGTTTTGTCTTATCTTGGTATATATAAACATGTTGATCATCCTTTTTTTATCCATGTGAATATATATATATGATGCTATGCTGCAATTGTTTATTATCTTACATGTCATCACCATGCAGTTATTATTTTTCGGAATTAAACTGTGTAGAAAATTGTCTAAATTTCTAACAGAACATAGTGACAAAGAATTTGTTGTCGGGATTGTTGGACCTAGGGATGGAGATCCACCACAATACAGTCTGCCAACTACTGACTAGTTGGCTATGCTGGTTGTCGGCGACTTCTCCTGCGATGCATTTGAACGTGATATCGTCATCGAGACACATGCAGGTGAACTCAAACAGATCTCAGCACTGCACCCAGCTTTCATGGCTCTTCAATATCCCTTGCTGTTTCCTTTTGGTGAGCGGGGTTTCCAGACTGGAGTTCTGTACCACGGCGCCACTCCAACACAACAAAATTCATACACCAAAGTTACCATGCAGGATTATTTCTGCTACATGTTACACTATAGAAAGAACCAGCCCAATCCATATCTATGCTACGGTGCCCTGTCTAGCCAGGCGAAGGTTGACGCCCGAGCCTGCATCGATGAAAACAGACTGTGGTACATAATGAAGCATCAAGGCGATATTCGCATGGAAAGCATACAAGGCATATGTGATGCCATGAACAGGGGTTGCACTGAAGCTGCTGAAATGGGCAAGATGACAGTTCTACCAGCTTCACACACAGGTGGTAGACGATACATGATATAGAACTACCATGATGGGATCCAGGGGCGAAGCTACGTTATGGCGTAGGGGTCCGCCGACCCCGATGATTGCACAGCAGGCCCTGGACCCTGTAATTTTTTTGCCAGCGTCGACCCCAGTAAAAAATACACGGGACCCCAACAAGCCCAGCTGGCATCAGCCCAACGCTGCAGCCTCCACACTGCTAGCCGCAAGTGAAAGCCCACTTAGTTGATTACGTTTCATTTGAATGCTAACAGGCCGTACAAGCAAACAAGCAACAACAGGCTTAGCCCAGCCAGCTACACGTACTCCCATCCAACTCTTTTTCTTTGAAGGCAGTGTATTCTCCAGAGTGATCTGCTAGATGCAGAGGTTGGAGGGACACCATCAAGGGTGTGGCGAGCGATTGTTGACGGTGTTCAGATCCTTCGCCAGGGCTTGATCAAGCGAATCAGATCGTGGACATCGACACGTATATGGGATATGCCGTGGATCCCAAGGGACAGATTGATGCGACCAATGGGGATAGTGAGAGCGGGTTCACCACTAGTGGTGAGCGAGCTAATTGATCAAACGTCCTGGAGTTGGAACATGCAGGCATTCCGAGATTTTCTCAGTCCAACAGACTAGGAGTTAATAGAAAGTATTCTATTGAGTACAAGTCCACAGGATTATTACTGGGCCTAGCACTATGAAAAATCAGGAGTCTTCTCAGTGCATTCAACTTACAGAATGCTAGTATGGAGCCGGGAGGTGCTGGCGGCTTGGGCCGAAGGGAGGCCGGGCAGGTCTAATGTTGGTGCCAGCAGAAAAAATGGACCAATCTATGGAGGACCAAGGTCCCCTCGATTGTTCAGATTTTCTTGTGACGCTTGGCCAGACATTCTATTCCTACAGGAGATGTGCATCACCATCAGAATATGGCCGCGGATGCATGATGTGGTCCGTGCGGAGCTGCTGATTCATGGAGGCATGCCCTTCTGGAATGCAATCTTGCTTGGTGTGTTTGGGCTCTTGAGAACGAGAGCATTGTTGAGTTCTGGAGCCAGAATCACTGTACGGACACCCGCGCTTGGTTAGCATTGATCATGAGCTCACTTAAACATACAGATATTACACGGGTGGTTGTCTGCCTATGGGCGATATGGTATGCGCGACGTCTGGCGATCCATGAGAACCAGTTCCAAAGCCCGCTCTCGACACACTCTTTTATTGAGCGGTTTATAGGGGAGCTTGAGGAGGTCAAGCAGGAGAATCCGGGGGCTCGAACAGCAGTGACATAGATGGCGGTGCCACAAGTGCCACACTGGGTTAGACCCCCAAGAGGTTTGGCTAAAATTAACGTCGATGCTGCAATGTCGAAGAACTCAGGCCATGCGGCGGCAGCAACAGTGGCCCGTGATGAAGATGGCAATTACCTGGGGGTATCTGTCCTGGTGGCAGCAGGGCAGTCGGACCCAGAGGCGATGGAGGCAATGGCATGCCGTGAAGGTCTTGCACTGGCCAGTGATCTTGGTTTGCACTCTAACCGGGACTAATCCTTTCTTTAGTCCCGGGCCTAAAAACGACCGGGACTAAAGCATTGAACCAAAAGTCTGTTCTCTACCAGTGAGGTAACATAAATTCAGGGATTAAAAAATCATTCATATGCACTGTTTTCCCCCAGAATAGTGCCCACCAGTAGAAGTAAAAGATCTCGCATGCTGGTGAAGCTTAAGCCCTGGGGTTGCCTTAATCTCCATGCAAGCAATCAACCAATCATGAAACAGTAGTAATAAAAGTAGTCACAAAGAAAAAAGAAACAGTAAGCAAAAGTAATTCCGTGTGCAACCGGTGCCAATACACACTCAAGTAGTCAAGTCAGCATTATTGCATTGCCCTTGCGAAGAAGGGCACGGGCACAGCCACAGCCTCACACAGCTACCTGGTCTAGTCATTTGAACGCGTTGGCAATGCGAAATATATCCTCTGATATTTGCAGCGATCGACGACTCAGGCCCAGCTGCGTCTGCGTCCATCACTCCACATCGTCGTGGGGAGCCGGGAGCATATATAATATACCCAGTTGCACACTTGCACTTGCACCTAGCTAGCTCGCGCTGCGATGCCATGGTGTCTGCCTGGTGGGGAGCATGGTGGCGGAGAGTCTCCTCATCCACCAAGCGACGCAGCGATCTTGTGCAGCCAATTTTTCGGCCGTATCAGAGACCAACACAACATAATCTGGCTGATTATCACAGCTACAACAACAACTGTGGCATCAGCACCACTGGCACTGCTTCAGGTACCACAACCACCATGTCCAACACCTACACAGCCAGCACCACCGCGTCCCTTCCAGTTGCACTTCCAGGCGCCACCGCCGGCGGCGAGGGTGTCACGGACAATCAAGAGAAGGCAAAAATGCGCGAGCACATCAAGGACCTGATCCATGAATTCCGTGGTGCAGCCACTAGCGATGCCATCGGCAGATGGCTGTCGGAGCTGCAGGTCAGCTGGGTTCTCCACCTCGCCCAGCTGGACGCGGCTGCAGGCAGGGCCTTTGTCTCGCGGCTGCTCCAGTACACCGCGCGCAGCTGGATCCTGGCTCTGCACGCGATCAACAGCTCCATAGTCAGCTTCAACGGATGGTGTAGCCAGGACCAGGGGGAAGCAGCTGCTGTACTCTGGCCACCCACTTCGGAGTTGGTAGGGTTCGTCGCCGCAACCTTCTTGCAGATGCTCCCATTCGTCGACGTCGTCGTTGCACTGGAGGTCGCTAATCCGTCTTGCGGTGACGACCATGGCGGTAAGGGTGGTGCAGTGGCATCGGCTCACAAGTTCCAGACACTGACAGACGTCCGTGAAGCTCTCTCTGGGGTCTCAGAACAGGTCCACCTCTGGAACTTATGGCTCTGTTACTCCCGTGATGCAGAAGCCACAAGGATAAGCGGCGAGATGAGCAGCCTTCTGTTAGCAAAACTGGACAAGCTGGATGTGGCCATACGGGAGACAAGAGACCATATCAGGACTCAGTTCATGTCCTTGACACACGACCACGACACTACATGGGATGTGTCACTGCTTGATCCATCGTCACCTGGCATTCACAAGGCCACTCGGTCCGTAGTAGGCTACATCGTTGTGCTGTCGACCAGCTATGACCGATCAATGGATCCTCCTACTGTACAAGAACACGAAGAGCGGTCTCTCCGTGGTAAGGATGTCGTCGTCCGAGGCGATGAGAATACCAGCTCTTCCATTTTGATCATGATGATGATCCGTTACCTGGAAGAACATCTCACCAGAGTGTCGCAGTCGTTCCCAGATCAGAGCCTCAGGTTCTTGTTCTTGCTCAACAATTTCTACTTCATGAGGAAACAACTTTGCACGAATCGGATTTTGGATGTCCCCATGTATGCCCTAACTCGCAAGATCGATGGTTATATAGATAGTTATCTGCGAGTTTCTTGGATGCCAGTGCTAAAACCCTTACACAATCACTACTTACCCCGTTGCTTCACGAGGTGCTCAGCGCAACATAAGTTCGAGACCAAGTTTGATAAGACCTACACCGCGCAAAAGCTCTGGAAGGTTCCAGACCCAGAGCTGAGGGAAGAGCTGCGCACAACCATCATCGAGAGAGTTATTTCAACCGTCACAATGTTCTTGGAGGATAAAGGGACCAACGCCTCAGGTTCCACTCCGAAGAAACTCGAGCAGATGTTGGAAGAGTTATTCGAAGGATAAACTGCTGCGCCACAAAAAGACTAGTTATCATACCTTTAGTTATTATGAGTCCTGCTTCCATCACTATATATGTTCTCATTATATTGTTTCATTCCAGTTTTAAATGAAACGATATGTTACACCGAAGTACCTAACTTCTGGGGCACTATGTAAAACCGGGATGAAAGGTTCAACCACTAATAATGTAAAGATGTTGCACTTCCTCGGATCAGTTATTGGGAAGTCTTAGTTTCATGCTAATGTAGGTTTTGCTGAGTAAGACAATAAGAGTAGGATTCATATTTGGGCAAAATTGGAAACCGAAATATTCATGTGGAGATGATTTATTGAGGGTTATATCTAAGGACAAAAACAGATCAGATGTGAATGGATACATATACGTATGCAAATATAGAAAATTATTATTTTTACTTATATTTAGATTTGGACAGGGATTTCTACCAAATGTACTAGATACAGCATGGTCAACAGATAGTTCGCTACGGCAGACAGTGCCTTTGCCTAGCGCCTGGGTCTTTGCCGAGCGCTATTTATCGGGCGCTCGGCAAAGGCCACCTTTGCCTAGCGCCGGGCTCTCGGCAAAGAATGCGCTCGGCAATGACTCCTTTGCCTAGCGCCATGCCCTCGGCAAAGAGAAACACTCGGCAAAGAACGTCTTTGCCAAGCGCCAGGCGCTCGGCAAAGGATAGCACTCGGCAAAGAGCCACCGCGGAATATACCGTCGTTCTTTGCCGAGCGCCCTCCGTTAAGCGCTCGGCAAAGGTGGCTCTTTGCCGAGCGCCCTGCGTTAGGCGCTAGGCAAAGGTGTCTCTTTGCCGAGTGCCAACCTTGGCGCTCGGCAAAGGCACCTATTTGCCGAGCGCTGACATTTGGCGCTCGGCAAAGAATTTTCTTTATTTTTGTTTTTTTGTTTCAAACTTTTTTGTCATGCATTACACATTATTTAAAAGTATATGTTAAGTTTTTGGTACATTTTTAAAATCTTTTTACTATTTATCGTTAGTTTATTTGATTTAATTGAATTTCTCCGATAAACGCGTGTTTGAACTGTAGGTGCATCGAATCTCCGAATTGGACGGTTCGAAAATTGATATTCGCATTACTTAGCGTATGTTAAGGCCGTATCCTGGAGCACGCATGAAATATCGAACATCTAGCGCACGGAACACGGCGACCAAGTTGCGCGTGAAGTGCTATTAAATTAAAAAAAAGCAAACAAAGTTCGAAAATCATGAAACTTAGCGAAACGTCTTTGGAGCACATGTGGAGGCTATGGTCAAAATTTGGTAAAGTTTCGTGCACGTTGTCACGTAAGTTAGTTAGAAACCTAGACATCTCACATGTTTTTTTAATTTAATAGCACTTCACGCGCAACTTGGTCGCCGTGTTCCGTGCGCTAGATGTTCGATATTTCATACGTGCTCCAGGATACGGCCTTAACATACGCTAAGTAATGCGAATATCAATTTTTGAACCGTCCAATTCAGAAATTCGATGCACCTACAGTTCAAACACGCGTTTATCGGAGAAATTCAATTAAATCAAATAAACTAACGATAAATAGTAAAAAGATTTTAAAAAGTACCAAAACTTAACATATACTTTTAAATAATGTGTAATGCATGACAAAAAAAGTTTGAAACAAAAAAACAAAAACAAAAAATTCTTTGCCGAGCGCCAAATGTCAGCGCTCGGCAAAGAGGTGCCTTTGCCGAGCGCCAAGGTTGGCACTCGGCAAAGAGACACCTTTGCCTAGCGCCTAACGCACGGCGCTCGGCAAAGGCACCTCTTTGCCAAGCGCTGACATTTGGCGCTCGGCAAAGAATTTTCTTTTTTTTTCTTTCAAACCTTTTTTGCATGAATGACACATTATTTGAAATTCTTTGCCTAGGATCCCCGATCTGGCGCTCGGCAAAGGAGTGTACAGCAATTAAACAAATTTAAAAAACAAATAAAAAACAAATTTAAAAACAAATTAAAAAAAAACGGAAAAGTCTTTGCCGAGCGCCTCCGATCTGGCGCTCGGCAAAGGAGTGTACAGTACTTAAACGAATAAAAAAACAAATTCACAAAAACAAATTTTAAAAAAACGAAAAATTCTTTGCCTAGCGCCCGCGATCTGGCGCTCGGCAAAGGCACATCTTTGCCGAGCGCCAGATCGGCCGGCCAAAATTGAAAAAAAAGAAAAAATCAACGAAAAATTCTTTGCCTAGCGCCCGCGATCTGGCGCTCGGCAAAGGCACCTCTTTGCCGAGCGCCAAATCGCGGGCGCTAGGCAAAGGACGTCTCCTTATTTACATGAACCGGCCAAAATTGAAAAAAAAGAAAACATCACTTCGTATAACAGCCGCGCCTGTCCGCCGCCGCCGCCGCCGCGCCCGGCCGGCCCTCGCCGCCGCCCCCGGCCGGCCCCCGCCTCCGCCCCCCCGCGCCGCGTCAAGCCCTGCGGCGGTGCGCCGCCGCCGCGCCCGGCCGCCGCCTCCGCCCCCGGCCGGCCCCCGCCCCCGCCCCCCGCGCCGCGCCGTGCGGCCGGCCGCCGCCGCCGCCGCGCCGCGTGCCGCGCCCGGCCGGCCCCTGCCCCCGCCCCCCGCGCCGCGTGCCGCACCCGGCCGGCCGCCGCGCCGCGTGCCGCGCCCAGCCAGCCCCAGCCCCCGCGCATCGTGCCACGCCCAGCCAACTGCCACCGTTGCCCCGCGCCGCGGCCGGCCACCTTCGCCGCGCCCGGCCAACCGCCCCCGCCCCGGCCCCGGCTCGCGCCCGCGCCGGCCTCGCGCACCCCGACCGCGACCCCGCGTCGACCGCCGCACCCCGCGTCGTCCGCCACAGGTACGTCTAGTTTGACGTAGTAGGAGTAGTAGGCGTAGTAGTAGTGGTAGTTGGAGTAGTAGGAGTAGTAGTAGTAGGCGAAGTCGTGGTCAATGTGGTAGTAGTAGGATTAGTAGTAGGTGTAGTAGTAGTTGGAGTAGTAGTAGTAATTGTAGGTGTAGTAGGTAGTAGTAGTAGAAGGGTTAGGACTAGGAGTAGTAGGCTTAGTAGTAGTGGTAGTGTGAGTAGTGATAGTACTAGTAGTGGTTATACTAATAGTGTTAATACTTCCATATATTCTTCTGCATGGATTGGAAATACATATGTGCTAGTCGGCCATCGTGCCGGTGACGTATTTATGGTTGTCGGCCATCGTGCCGTCTTTTTTTGCAGGTTTGGTAACCTCCCCGTCGTTCTCACTAATTGGTTTTTTTTCAGGAGGGCTCCCGTTGGAGGATAGCTGAAGGAGCACGACTCGGCACTGCCCCGCTAGCCTGTCTTCACCGGCACCTACGATATGACCCCTCTTTTCGTCACATGTGGACGTAGGTCGCGTTACCCAGTTAGGCGTCTCCCGTCCGAAACGGATACGGTTGGAAGTATGCGATCTTTGCATATGTATAACCATATCTGTTTCGGATTGTCCACTTTTTTTGGACAGCCCGCGGATGCATAGACGAGGTTAGTTTCTATGGTCTGCTCTGATCCGAGACAGGGTTTCGGCCTCACCTTCGTGTTGTTCTCCGGATACACACTCTCCCCGCCGGGACGTGTATCTGGAGAACAGCAGGGAGGTGCTGCCGAAATTCTGTCTCGGCTCGGAGTAGCCCATGGAAACTAACCTCGTCTACGCATCCGCAGGTGGGATTAGGACCTATCCTTACCTATTAGATGGTAGGAACATGAAGTAGATACACTTGATGTTTATGTTCATCTTTGATATGCATGTTAGAGGATGGATGACCGTGAGTGGATGTATGCGGGATACACAAGTAAGCATGATTTTAGCATTGAATGGGGGCAGAAGACGGAGGCTTTCTTGGAAGGTGCATTCGGCAGTGGTGTGAATAGAGCGCGATTGGCGAAGTGTCCCTATAGCAAGTGTGCAAATAGGAAATGGCAAAACTAGGAGACCATGGCTAAACATCTTCAGTTGAATGGCTTTGTGCCGAGCTATACCCGGTGGGTACACCATGGTGAAGCGCATCGGTTGAGAGAGGAGGTCGTGCAGCCTCGCCTCGAGCATGTCGATGATGGTGGCGGGGTTTTAGACATGTTAGATGACTTCGCGCAAGCACAGATCCCCGATGGACGTGCGGAGGAGGCGGAGGCATCCGCAAATGCGTTCTACGACATGATGGCTTCGGCACAGAAACCCCTTCATGATCGCACGACGGTTTGTCAGCTCGATGCCGTTGGACGCGTGATGGCGTTTAAGGCCGAGATCAACATGAGTCGGCAACACTTCAGTGGCATGCTGGCCTTGATTGCTAGCCTGCTTCCGGAGGGCCACGTGTTGCCAAAGAGCCTGTACGAGTGCCAGAAACTCCTTGATGGACTCAAGATGCCGAACGAGCAAATACATTGTTGTCTGAACGGGTGTGTCCTCTTCAGGAAAGATCTTGAGCAGGAGAAGTATTGTCCGAAGTGCAAAGCCTCCCGATACCTGGAGGTAGACTCTGGTGGAGACCACAAGGAGCAGCTTACCGTCCCAATGAAAATCCTACGGTACCTCCCTTTCTTGTCGAGGATCCAACGGCTATACATGAGCGAGGAGCATGCTAAGCAGATGACGTGGCACAAACTGGGGAAACGATACAATCCCGACAAGATGGTGCATCCGTCCGATGGTGAAGCATGGCAACACTTTGATCGCATCCATCATGAGAAAGCGTCAGAGGCTCGTAATGTACGCGTGGCACTGGCAACAGATGGGTTCAATCCTTATGGTATGATGGCTGCCCCGTACACGTGTTGGCCCGTGTTCGTCATCCCACTGAACCTCCCCCCTGGCGTCTCCTTTCAACGTTTGAATGTATTCTTGTCGTTGATTATTCCTGGACACCCAGGGAAGAAGATGGGTGTCTTCTTGGAGCCTCTGATTGATGAACTCGTCAGTGCTTGGGAGGATGGGGTGTGGACATACGATCGAGCTACAAAGACCGTCTTCAAAATGCACGTTTGGTACCAGTACTCCTGCCGAGGTCCATGCTCAGATTGATGCTTTCGTGGAGAATGAACAAGGTGATGGGTTCGTGGGATATAGCGAGGAACACATGTGGACTCATAAGTCTGGCTTGACGAGGCTCCCTTATTTTTGATGACCTCCTCATGCCACATTACATTGATGTCATGCACACCGAAAAGAATGTCGCAGAGGCACTCTGGGCAACGCTCATGAACACTGAAAAGTCAAAAGACAACCCTAAGGCTCGAGTGGACCTCGCAGAGTTGTGTCATAGACCACATCAAGAGATACGAGCTCCTAGTGGTGGTAGGACATGGAAAAGGCCTAAGGCGGATTTTGTCCTGGATCCCAGACAAAGGAGGGAAGTACTCGAATGGATGAAGACGTTGATGTTCTCCGATGGGTACGCAGCAAATCTAAGGAGGGGAGTGAACTTAAGTACTCTCCGAGTGAACGGGATGAAGAGTCATGACTACCACATTTGGATTGAGTGTCTTCTCCCGATGATGGTCCGAGGCTTCGTCCCTGAGCCCATATGGACAGTGCTGGCAGAGTTGAGCTACTTCTTCCGCCAGCTCTGTGCCAAGGAGTTATCTCGGTCCATGATTGCAGACTTGGAAAAAGTGTCACCTGTCCTGCTTTGTAAGTTGGAGAAAATCTTTCCACCAGGCTTCTTCAATCCCATGCAGCATCTGATATTACACCTCCCGTATGAGGCACGGATGGGAGGGCCCATGCAGGCCCGTTGGTGCTATCCAATCGAGAGGTGCCTAAAGACTCTTCGAAGAAAGTGCAAAAACAAGGGTAAAATCGAGGCTTCCATTGCAAGTGCATTCACTTTGGAGGAGACGTCAAACTTCACAACATCGTATTACGACGACACCCTTCCAAGTGTGCATAATCCACCTCCTCGCTACAATGCTGATGAAAATAAGTGGACCCTCAGCCTTTTTCGAGGGCAACTTGGAAGAGCCGGTGGGTCAACCACTAAACCCTTGTCAAATGTGGAGTGGCGTAAAATTATGTTGTATGTGCTGACCAACCTAGAAGAGGTGGACCCATACATTGTGTAAGTTCTCAACGTACTAGTTTCAATAATCCCGCACCTTTTCTACATCTAACCCCCTTGTTACTCGTCACAGGGAATTCATTCGTCAATACTGGCACCGTTCAAGGGAGCCTACCCCGTCGGAACAAGACACCCTCCTCGCCAATGGTGCAGGACAAGGGAAGCCTGATTTCATTAGTTGGTTCTCAACCAAGGCCCGAACCGATCCTTCTATCGGTGCTGACCTGAGATGTGTTGGCAATGGGTGTGACCGCCGAGTCAAGTCATTGTCCACTTACGACGTGAATGGATTTCGGTTTCACACAACAAGCTATGAGCGCGTGCGGCCAAATAGAAAGACCACAAATAGCGGGGGTTTTACGCCCGACACTGATGGCAAGGACCCAGCTTTGCTGAGCGCCAAGCTGAAGGCGCTAGGCAAAGATTTTTTTTAAAAAAATTGTTTCTCTTTGCCGAGCGCCAGGCGGGAGGCGCTAGGCAAAGAATTTTTTTTACAAAAAAATCAGCGTGGTCTTTGCCGAGCGCCAGGCTAGAAGCGCTAGGCAAATAATTTTTTTTAAAAAAAATCAGTTTGCTCTTTGCCGAGCGCCAGGCTGGAGGCGCTAGGCAAAGATTTTTTTTAAAAAAAATTGTTTCTCTTTGCCGAGCGCCAGGCGGGAGGCGCTAGGCAAAGGATTTTTTTAAAAAAATCGGTGTGGTCTTTGCCGAGCGCCAGGCTGGAAGCGCTAGGCAGAGAATTTTTTTTTAAAAAAATTGTTTTTCTTTGCCGAGCGCCAGGCGGGAGGCGCTAGGCAAAGAATTTTTTAAAAAAATCAATGTGCTCTTTGCCGAGCGCCAGGCTAGAAGCGCTAGGCAAAGAATTTTTTTTTAAAAAAAATCAGTTTGCTCTTTGCCGAGCGTCAGGCTGGAGGCGCTAGGCAAAGAATTTTTTTTTAAAAAAATCAGTTTGCTCTTTGCCGAGCGTCTTATTGGAGGCGCTCGGCAAAGAAAACGTCACGCCGTGACTACCGCCGTGACCGTCGCTTTTCTTTTGCCGAGTGCCGCCTAGGCGCTCGGCAAAGGCTTTGCCGAGCGCCCGATAAAAAACGCTCGGCAAAGGAGGCTTTGCCGAGCATTTCATTGCCGGGAGCCCTTTGCCGAGCGTTGCGCTCGGCAAAGCCTTTGCCGAGCGTCTCAGACGCTAGGCAAAGCCGCAGTCTGCAGTAGTGGTTAGATACTAGCATTAAGATACATATTCGTATCACATATCTAATTTTGAGTATCCAGATTCATATCTGATGTGCAATATTAAATACCCAGATTAGATAGGAACTATCTCCATTTGGTGAACCTCTCAAATTCAGATATGTACTGTCCATTTGGTCTCTGAACCCCTTTGGACAAACAGACATAAGTTATCTGTCATGTTTTCATCCCTGAACAAACAGATGGTAACTTAGATGCAAATTTATGGCTCCTTTAGATTACAGTTCATAATGACAATGGCCAACACAGATGTAAAATTTTGGTGGTTACTTTACATTATCTTTTATAATGGTAGTGGTAGGTGACTTTTTAGAAATATAATGGATTTGATGGCTATTACTATCATGATTGTTGGTCTATCAAACTGATGGCTAGATTTTCTAGTTTGTGTTAGAATTCCTAAGATGTGTTTTTAGGATTTACGTAGAGACCTTGTTGGGGCCTCCAATTACTAACAATATTATTTTTTTAAAAAAATATTAACCATATTTCCCACTGTACCAATAATACCCATATTTCCCACTGTAACAATAACCTAAAATAACACCTACATCTTGATCTAAATTACTCAACGCAACCATAACGTAAGTAACATAAGTAAAGCCCAATCTTCTTATAAGTTACCACATATGTGATATATCATTATAAAAATTAAATTTATATCTAAATTTCCTACCTCTATTGTTATTAAAATACCCAAAGTAACTCAAAATCTAAATTAATTGCATTCATCGTTATACGGAAATATTCCAAATACTTTGTATATATGTCCTCATCATTGATTCCCTAAAACCTAAATTGTATGTCAAGTTTACAATAGCCCTTTTCACAAAAAGAAAAAAAAAAGACTTTACAACAGCCCACACACACGTTACTGGCCCACTCCGGCCCAGTCACATTCACATTGGACCTTCGAGCCCGTTTACTTCTTCTTAAAGCCTGGTTCGCTCAGCATTCTCGGCTTTCCTCTTCTGTAGTCATAATCGGTACAGGAGTGCTCACAAATTGCTGAGACCCTGTACACGTACACAGAGGATGATTGAGTAACTTGGCTCTCAAATTTATCATGTTTCTTAAGATAACCAACAACAGTTCCCCTTTCTGTCAGTGCATAATTCACATGCATCTCATCTCCTGGTGACCTGGTGTGCATAACAGAGCAGAACAGAGTAAGGTTGAGGGCAAAACAAACAACTCAACTGCAAAACCAGAACAACCAAAGTTACTTCTACTACTCTGCATATATACTACAACGCTTTTTAAACTGCATGGTCATGGATAATATCATCTGGTACTCCTAGTGCCAGAGAAATTAGGACCCTAGAGCCCAGGACAGCTGGACAGGCGACCTGATTTTTTTTTTTTTTTGCAAAGAAAGAAGAGCAAGTGAATTTCATTCACTGCTGCTATTACAAGGCAGGGCCAGGGGTTACAGATCAGCTCTCTGCTGTTCCAAATTCTTTTTTGGCAAAAACTATTGTTCCAGATACTTCACAGAAAATGTTTAACAAACTGTGGTGCTTCAGCTTTTTTCCCCCTGTCCTTCAGGCCGTGCTTCAGAGATGCAGTCCTTGGAAACAACAACATTTTATTCCGCTACCCAAGCATTACAGCGAACACAATGTAAATGGAAGCAGGATTAACAAAGGAATACTACACATATGGCAACTTGCCTTGTTTGAACTGAAGTAGAGCATATAACTATCACTAATGCTATTACAGGCCCAAATGGCAGCAGGTACTGTGGATGCAAAAGTGGATCTACAAACACAAAGGGCTAATACCCAAATCAATATCCAAAGCATGCCAGTCGATTTGACCTGTTAATCGACAAGGATGAAAGATTCGAGTACTTTGGTCCTGATAACAGCGATACGCCCGGAACCCACGGCCAAGAGGTACTCACACGGAACTTGAGGATCGCCGAAGGTCGCACTGAAGCGATGCAAGCTCATCGAATCGATGAGAACTCGTAAAAAGAAAAAATACGTAAATTGACGAAGTCGCCGAAAAGTAAATAGATGCAGATAGGAGTAAAATTGGTTTGATATTGATTGATATTTCCTATTACATTGTCCCTCAGTCTATATTTATATCCTGATCTAAGGAAACACAACCAAACACGACTAGGACATCGAGTCCATACCCAAGGAAAAACGTGACTCTTATATGAATCATACTCTAACAAATATAGAAAAGGAAATCAACACCTATCTATTTCCCTGTCCGCCTCAATTACGATGGAATTCTTATTGACCTCCTTTCCATCGGCATATTTCCCGTTTCATCGGCAGTAGTCTTGAAATCCTCCTTCATCGGCATCGGCAATAACATCTCCAATCTTATCGGCAACGCCTCTGAGTCTAAATCAACCTTTCCATGGGTCACCACCATTCATCGGCAACAATCCTCACAAGCTGATTTTCATCGGCTGTCAGCGTATACAACAACTTTCCTCCTACCGATTAGCCCACTCTGATCATTTTGACACGTGCCAAAAACGGTGTCAACACATGCCCCCTAATTTCGGAGTATAAAACCATTGATGCTCCAAAATTTACTCCAGACAACGATTGCCTTCACCCAATTATCTTAACTCATCCTCTGGGCATAACATGATTTGTTACCAAATCCAATCAAATCTAGTCCTGATTCACGCACTTCAGCAAATATCGCACGATCTTTCAACCACTCTTGCTTCGATTATGGTTAAGATATCAAAATAATAATCTATTGGCAAGAACCTAACACAATGACGCCGCCATTTTCAGAATTAAAATATCCTGTACCGAGATCTCTTCCAAGTCATGATTACTTGCCATCGAATCATCTGTACAATCCCTTGATTATCGTGCGAACAGTTACCATATCTATCTGAACCACCTCGACCCACACGCGCGCGGCAGAGAGATAAGTCCAGAATACCCCTACTCCAACCGGCCTATAAATAGATTTCTCCGGAACACTCGTCTTCTACCCTCAGACTCTAACCTTTGGCATTCTCTCTTTTCGGCGACGACTCCGACGAACACCTGCGCGACCTCAACCAACAAAAACTCTCCCCAGCGTAAACCTCGAGTCTCCAGCTTGTGCCCCCATCTTCCTCAAAACAATGGCAATCAACTTCGACATCCCTGCAGTTCGTTTTACTTCCGTTACTTTTACCTCGATTCCTTTTGCCCTTGCAAGTTCATACAGTTGGTAATTTTTTCCTCTTTTTCTCTGTTTTTTCGATCCTCCAACCTTAGGAACTATGTAATAAGTTAGTTATTCCAACCGATCAGCCGCACTTCCAATGTCTAGGTCTAATGGGCAACCCAGATCTAACTGATTTGATTGATGCAGAGGTTAACAGGATACCCTTTAGAGTCTAGCATTTCTCTCTAAATCTATGGAAAGATACCTTCCGATCCTGGCCTAAAACCACCAAAGGGTGGAAAGATTGGTACTTGAGAGTAAACGGGTCGATGCAAGTGTACTAGGCAGAACGGAAGTTAGACCACTGCATTAGGCTATCCATTGCCGATATGCAGAAGAACGAGTCAATGATGATCGTTGCTGCTTACTTTTGGTCAGACACAACAAACACTTTTATGTTTGGACATGGTCCAACTACTCCCACACTTGCCGATGTATACATGCTCACTGGCCTGGATATTTCAACTGCCGATGAAGCCTCCATTTATGGCAGAAAATCTGAATATAGAGTGAATACCCGCAATATCGGCGGTTGGACAGGGTATATTCAAGAATCCAGGAGGACCGGGACAGTTAATCAGAGGGAACATGCCATATTTTTGAATATGTGGTTAGAAAAATTTATTTTCTGTGGTCGATCGGTAGGGCCAACCAATGCTTTCCTCCTCACAGCTGAACTCCTAGCCAATGGTGTAAGGTTTCCTCTTGGCCGATATCTTCTGAGCTCTACTTATCATCTTTTACATCAAGTGTCCCAGAAACTCCTGCTTGGTGAACCCATTGGCAACTTAGGAGGCCCGTGGTGGTTCATTAACATGTGGTTGAATGCCCATATGCACAAACACTTGCAATGGGACTTCTTTGCCCAACAATTTCCGTGAGAAATCGCCGAAGACCACGTACTTGGAGATGAAGAATCGGCAACACACCCACCTCTCAATTTTGGTGAAGCCATAATTGTCCTTCCTGGAACAGAGGCCAATGAAGACCAGATCGGCAGATTCTTCCAAAGCTTCTACAACGGTCTTTCTCGTGATCATCGGGCCTGGGTGCCCCACGTTGACGAAGAAACCAGATTCCCTCTCCTTTTCAATTTTGCCGATGATGCCCTGAACAAGGATAATGAACTCATGATGGCCATCATTACTCCCAGGGCAATCCCAGTGAATACATTCGGTAGTGGGAAAACACCAATATCACTTATGAATTCTACAACCCATCGGCAGTATCCCGTCAATTGGCTTTTAGGCAGCTGCCAATCAAACTTTGTTTTACCGATGTGATCAAGCCGAGAGAAACAATCACCAGCGAAACGGACTGGAGCAGGGTAGTGCGACTTTCTCCCGATGTCGATGCTACAGATGTTGATCTATCCACCTGGATGCCAGCATCTTTTATTACTGAATCATATAAGCAATTGTGGCAAGAGTGGAGGGGACAACTATTTGTAGCATCCGCTCACACGTATCGGCACATGATTGACCCTGAGCATATCATTCCCGATGACGCAGCAAGTTTCTTTTAACACCCTTCTGCTTTTTTCTTTTATATCGGCAACTAACTTTCTTGTGACAGGTCAACAACCCGGCACCATCTATAAGCAAGAGTGGGAAACCCTTCAATCTTCGGCCTGTATCCCCGATATCACCGATCGGCTACAACGCCCCTACCTTGGCTGCTTTGACTCACCAGAGGACTCGTGCCAAGACAATCACCTCCAAGTCCAAACTGGCTATAGCTAGAGCCACTCCATTGGCTGCTGCCACGACCCTGATCAAAGCATTCACGGTAACAACCCTGTTTATTCCAACTCATGCCGATCTCAGACTGTATTAACACTAATTTTCAGGGTGTAAAAACTACTGCTAGATCATCAGCGGCAACTCCTCTGACATCAAGCACCACCATCTCTGATAAACCTTTAGAGGTATTCCTTCAACTTTACATTTAATTTGTTAAATATCATATCTTATACCCGTTTTGCAGCAACAAATGGGTACATCGGCAAGTGTACCAGATGTCCAACCTTCACAACCAACAAGTGCCGATGCCCCCCAGCCAACCGTTACTGAGGCCCAAGCAAAGCGCAAAGCTTTAACAGATGCTGTGGCACAGCCAAAATGGCAGAAGTCCGTGTCGATCCCAACAGTTGATCCAGCGCCTCCCAGCCAGCCAGAATCGGCCGATGCAACTGAGCAAGCAATCAATCCTCCTGCACAGGGCATACCATCGGCCATCATGTCCCAAAGGTCATCTATCGACGAGACCATAGAGAATATCCCATCGGCAAGCTCAGCCGATCCTCCACACGGCACACTCCAGGCCGCTTCCTCCAGTCAAATACAGGAAATTGCCTTGAAACAGGTAAGCCGATTGACCTAACCGATTTATAATATTCATATCTATCCTTAACTGACCTCTTTTCCTCTTTTCAGGAAGAAGACTCTCCAAATAGTCTATTTTCCTTTGCCATCGACGTTTCTGATGATGACGGAGAGGAAGCAAGCTCTTCTCTTGCACTGGGAACAATATCGGCAGAAATCAAGTCCAAGTTGGAGGCTCTCCTGAACTTGTTGCAGCAAGATACCACCCAGCTGGTAGATGACTCAGACCCCACAAAGGCAATCTTCAAAACAATCCGTGGCCAGGTCCCTACCGATGTTGAAGAAGCACTCTTCCCAGCAGCCCACTTAGAAAGCCGACAACTGCAATATCAAAGGGCTGCTCAACGTATTGCCGATAGAGCAGCTCGGGCTCAACTCAAAGAAGAGATGCTACAACTGAAACAGATTGCCGATGAGAATCACAAGAGCATCGGCAACTTGCAGACTTCGGGTGCCGAATTTAAGCAGAAAATCTTGGATTTATCAGCAAAGCGGATGACTCTATTGGCTGAATTGAAAGAAGTCGAGACAGCCTTAACTCATGTCAGACAAGAAGAAAACCAGGTACCCGATGCCATCAAGGCCCTTCAGTAAGAAAGAGACATCCAAGCTCACAAAGCCCTGGCGATGAAGAAAAAACTCAAGCCTGTGGAGGGTGCTGCCGATAAAGACATTAAAGAGATAAAGGAAGCCGATCAGATTTGCCTGTGTGCGATATCGGCTATCCAATCTTTATTAAATTTGTAAATCTTGTCTATTGCATCGGCACTTTTATGAAACACTGATATCCTTGCATGATTCTAGCCGATAGGACTGTTATCAGCACTTATACTTTTATGCATCCATCCAGATACTAGGGTAATATTTCTTTAAATATTTTCCATTTAATGCTCTGGGAAACACAACCCCTTCGAGGGTTTCTAGAATATATGCGTTGCCAGGAACAGATTGGTTTATCCGATACGGACCTTCCCAATTAGGAGACCACTTTCTAAATTTTGAACTTTTAGTCCCAATCAGTAAAATCAACTTCCAAACCATCTCCATCGGCAAACTCCTTTACCTTTACCTTCTTGTCATACCATCTGGCTACTCTTTTCTTATTTTCCTCGATGCTAAGTAAAGCCCTTAACCGATGACCTGCCACATCCTCTAACTCATCTTTCATAAGAGTATCATAGTCATCGGTTGTTAGTTGATCTTGAGAACATATCCGCCTAGAACCAGTTTTAATTTCCCAAGGCAACACTGCGTCGTGTCCGTATACTAACTGATAAGGAGTCATTTTGATTGCACCATGACACGCCATCCGATATGACCACAGGGCCTCATTTAATACTGTATGCCACCGTTTAGGATTTTCTTTAATTTTGCATTTAATGAGTTTGATAACCCCTTTGTTAGAAGCCTCAGCCTGACCATTAGCTTGAGCATAATAGGGAGAAGAATTCAAAACTTTAATCCCCATACCAACAGTAAACTCATCAAATTCTCCCGAGGTAAACATAGTACCCTGATCGGTAGTGATAGTTTGAGGAATACCAAATCGGTAAACAATATGCTCTTTCACAAAATCGATCATATTAGCTGATGTCACCTTTTTCAAAGGAATTGCTTCAACCCATTTTGTGAAATAATCGGTAGCAACCAGAATAAATTTATGTCCTTTGCTCGATGGCGGATAAATCTGACCGATGAGATCGATAGCCCATCCCCGGAACGGACAAGATTTAATTATAGGGTTCATAGCCGATGCAGGCGCTCTTTGAATATTACCATACTTCTGACACCCCTGACATCCTTTAAAATATTTAAAACAATCTTCAAGAATAGTCGACCAATAGTATCCATTCCTTCTGATCATCCATTTCATCTTAAAAGCTGATTGATGTGCCTCACATACTCCTTCATGGATTTCACCCATCAAGTTTTTCGATTCATCACCGCTAATACATTTGAGTAAAACTCCATCTATAGTCCGATAATATAATTCATCATCGAGGAGCACATACTTGGTGGCTTGGAATCTTATACGTCTTTCAACCTTTTTAGATGGATCCTTTAAATAATCGACAATCTCCTTTCTCCAGTCATCGGTATCAACTGCCGATGTTAGCACTTCCTAGATAGGCTGATACCCTGAAACATACTGAGCTAGTTGATTAACTTCCTCATTATGCAATCGAGAAATATGCTCAAGACGAAAATCTCTAAACTCTTTCAACAATTGCAAACAATCCTCATAATATGAAATTAAAACTTCACTTTGACATTTATAAATTCCAGTTAATTGATTTATAACCAGCATAGAATCACCAAAGATTTCAACAGCATCGGCACGTATCTCCTTAAGCAATTCTAACCCTTTTATCAAGGCTTGGTACTCAGCCTGATTGTTTGTCGATGTAGCAACAATCGGCAATGAAAACTCATACTTCCTTCCTTGAGGTGAAATCAACACAATGCTGATACCTGGTCCTTCACCACATGTAGACCCATCGAAGAAAAGTGTCCAAGGAGCAACCTCCAGAGAGTCCACTATATTGCAATACTGAGTGACAAAATCGGCCATAACCTGCCCCTTAACTGCCTTAGCCGATTCGTAACGTAGGTCAAACTCTGATAATGCTAAAATCCACTTGCCGATTCTACCACTTAATATCGGCATCGACAGCATATACTTGACCACGTCGTCTTTGCATATGACAGTACATTCGGCAGACAACAAATAATGTCTTAATTTGATACAAGAAAAGTATAGACACAGACATAATTTTTCGATGGCCGAATACCTTGTCTCAGCATCCACCAATCTTCTACTCAAATAATAAATAACACGTTCTTTCCCTTCAAATTCTTGAATAAGAGCTGAACCGATAACAGTATCATCAGTTGATAAATACAACCTGAAAGGCTTCCCGTGTTGGGGTGGAACTAGCACTGGAGGATTTATTAAGTACTTCTTAATTTCATCTAGGGCTAACTGCTGCTCAGCTCCCCATACAAATTCCTGATCGGCCTTCAATTTAAGCAATGGACTGAAAACCTTGATCCTTCCCGACAGATTAGATATGAATCTTCTAATGAAATTAATCTTGCCGATCAAAGATTGCAATTCAGTTTTACTGGCAGGAGCAACCACCATGTTAATTGCATCAATAGACTTCCTACTGATTTTAATACCCCTCTCATGCACCATAAAACCCAAGAATTGACCTGCCGACACACCAAATGCACACTTATTAGGATTCATCTTCAATTCATGTTTCTTGTGTATTCCAGTATCTTTCGTAGATCGGCTAGATGTTCTGTGATATCCCCAGACTTTATCACTACATCACCAATGTAGATTTCCACTAATGTGCCGATGTATTCATGAAAAATAAAATTCATAGCTCTCTGATAAGTAGCACTGGCATTTTTCAAACCAAAAGTCATGACTATCCACTCAAACAACCCCACATGACCTGGACATCTGAAAGCAGTCTTGGGAATATCTTCTTCAGCCATGAATATTTGATTGTAACCTGCATTACCATCCATGAAACTGATAATTTGATGTCCAGCTGCAGCATCAATCAACAAATCAGCAATAGGCATTGGATAGCCATCCATCGGTGTGGCTTTATTGAGATTCCTGAAATTAATACAAACACGAAGTTTCTCATTTTTTTTATAAACAGGAACCACATTAGAAATCCACTCTGCATATCGACACTGTCGAATAAACTTTGCCTCAATTAATTTAGTTATTTCGGCCTTAATGTCAGGAAGTATATTAGGGTTGCATCGGCGCGCTGGCTGCTGATGTGGCCAAAATCCAGATTTGATAGGTAACCGATGTTCAACTATCGATCGGTCTAATCCAGACATTTCAGTATAATACCAAGCAAAACAATCTTTATATTCTTTTAACAAATCAGTTATTTGCTGCTTACACTTGGAATCTAACTTAGCACTAATAAAAGTAGGTCTTGGCCTATCACCATCACCAATATCTACCTCTACTAAATCATCAGCCGATGTGAACCCCTGACCTAATTTTCTATCATTGGCAAACCTATCCATTAAAACTCCTCTTCAGAACTGACTGCTTGGATCGGTGGAATTTCATAATCAGCAACTCTAAGGAACTTTTTTTTTCCAAACTTCTCCTGATATGCATTTGGTTCGCTCATAAGTATCTGATTCTGCCGATGCGATGATGTAAGAAGAATCACCAGAGACAACCTCAATCTTATCCCCAATCCACTGTACGAGGCATTGATGCATTGTAGAAGGAACACAACAATTGGCATGAATCCCATCCCTTCCTAGAAGCAGATTATATGCACCTTTACCATTAATAACAAAGAACGTCGTCGGCAAGGTTTTGCTGCCGATGGTCAATTCAATGCATACTGCCCCTTTAGCTGGTGACACATTGCCTTCGAAATTTTTCAGCATCATATCGGTTTTGGTTAAGTCTTGATCTCCTTTACCAAGTTTCCGATACATCACATAGGGTATAATATTAATTGCAGCTCCTCCGTCGATAAGTATCTTGGATACAGGCTACCCATCAACTCTGCCTTTCACAAACAAAGCTTTGAGATGCTGTCTCTCGTCATCGGTAGGTTTCTCAAAAACAGCCATCATTGGATCTAGTGCCAGCTGAGCTACTTGATCAGAGAGAACAACTTCTTCCTCTTCATCAGAAAGTGTCAGAAACTCCATCGGCAACATAAATACCATATTAACATCTGCCGATGGGCCCTTATCTTTGTGTTTCACCTACCACTGCTGATACCCAGACCTCTCATTGGAGGAATTTTCCTCTCGGTATAGGTCCTCCTGATGCTCACGCTGCATCCTCCTTTTCTGTGTCTTTGTCAGACCCTCAGGGCACCATTGAGGAAGCTTAGTTTTCCAAACCGACTGATAACAGGTCCTAGTTGATTCTACACGACGTATATTAGGGTCCCTGTAGAATATTTCTTCATTGGGAACTCTTGCGTTTGCCATCTCCTCAAGCTCCTCTTGATTCCTTGGAAAATATCCAGCGCGCTTACCAAGTCTTTCATGTACATTAAGTCTGCCCCCAGCCGATCATGCACTGATGCTCTGCCTCTGGTCGGCCCGTTGATAGATAAACCCTGATTGCCAGGCTGATATCTCCTTCCTGGCCGATTGGCCCCGTAATAACCATTGCACTCAGGGCAATTTTCAACAGTTAGCAATTTAATACCTTCTTCCCAGCAATGGATGAAAACGGGCACCTCCAATGATCTTTATGCCGATACCATTCTTCTCGACATCTCTCTTCTTGCTGTTGTCGATATCGGTCCCTACGCCGATGCCAACCCTCCTGCTGCCTTCGATGGGTAATCACAATGCCAGGTCGAGGAGGTTTTTTAGAACTACTACTTTCTCCCAGCAGATCCTTACTTTTTGCATCATCGGTAGTTATCCGATGTTGGGGATCCACCAATACGTTTTTCTCAGCAGCCTCTGATGTCAATACCTTGGTCTTCCCCTTGGCATCCAACATATTTGCTGGAAAAGGGTGTTGATCAATTTTCATCGGTTTCTTGGTCTTGAAATTACCAAACTTAATTCTCCCAGATTCAATAGCCGATTGTAACTATTGCCTAAACACCTTGCACTCATTTGTACTGTGTGAAGTTGCATTGTGCCATTTGTAGTACAAGATCTTCTTCAACTCTTCTGCCAATGGGATCACATGATTAGGTGACAGCTTAATTTGGCCTTCTTGAAGCAAAAGATCAAATATCTTGTCGGCTTTGGTGATGTCAAAGGTAAACTTCTTTGGCTCTTTTTGACTAAAGGGACAAGATATCGGCTTTTTATTCTTAACCCACTCAGCTAAGCCGATAACTGGTTCTTCATTAGAGTCAGAATCTTCTACCTCCTCAACAAATGTTACTTTTTTGCTCCAATTCTTTTTAAGCTCAAAAACCTAGTGTCTTGATCACAGATCCTTTGTACAAGATGACTCAGGCTTTCAAACTCCTGAGAGGCATATCTGTCCTTAAGATATGGTAATAACCCTTGAAAAGCCAGATCGGCAAGCTGCCGATCATCTAGCACCAGGCTGTAGCACTTATTTTTTACATCTCGTAGCCTTTGCACAAAGCTTTGTGCCGATTTATCATTACGCTGCCTCAATTTTACTAAATCGGTAAGCTTCTTTTCATGGATTCCAGCAAAGAAATACTTATAAAATTGTTTTTCTAGATCAGTCCAAGCAATAATAGAATTTGGTGGTAATGAAATGAACCATGTGAACGCTGATCCAGACAAAGATGATGAAAATAGTCGAACTCTTAATTCATCTCTGCTAGCTGCCTCTCCACATTGAATAATGAAGCGATTGACGTGTTCCATTGTTGATGTATCATCTTATCCAGAGAATTTAGTGAAATCTGGTACCTTGTATCGATTTGGGAGAGGAATTAAATCATATGCTGGAGGGTATGGAGTCCGATAAGAATAAGTATTGACTTTGGGCTTTATCCCAAACTGATCTCTCATGATTTCTACTATCTTATCGGCCCAAAAAGCATCAGCCTCCTGCTAACAAACTGGCTGAATTTCTACAGGAGGTGCCTGCTGATATCCCTCCACGTATCTTTGTGGCACACGATCTCCAGCAATCGGCATATTCATCGTTACTTGTGGTCCACTAACCTGCTGGAAAGGATTCATCGGCTGAGCTGCCGATGCTTGATTCTAAAAACTAGCTTGCATATGACCTTGCTGAATCCCTGTAACTTGCTGATTTTACTGAACTGTATGCTGAACAGGTAACTGTCCTGACCAACCATTATTAGAACTCATCAGTACAAAACTTGCCGATGACTGGTAATTTGCTAACATTGTTGGATAATTAGCATAGCCAGCTTGAGGCATGGACTGCATCCCAGGTGGATTCATAGCAGGGGTCTTCTGCTGCATCGGCAGTAAGCTTGCCGATGGACTTGTATTGGGTGCTTGAAATAAAGGCATCTGGAAACCTTCTGGAGTTGGTTGCACAGTGGTTGATGTGGCATATTGAGGCACTTGAGTCATCGGCGAAACAGCCGATGATATAGGAGCTTTTCCTGCTGCGTCAAACACTTGAGGTAACCCAGGATTGAAGGCAGATGACTCCGGAGGCATACCATATCCCCACCAATTGGCAGGAATCTGGCTATTCTGGGACACAGGGCCTGACATAGCTGATGCCGATAGATCTGTATTAAGCTGAACCCGTCCTTCTGAAAGTACCGGATCTGATTGTATCGGTGTAGATTGAATATTAGGTGAGCCTGCTGATACCGGAGGAGAAGTAACTTCTGTACCCACAACGGCTAAGGGAGCCGATGGAGTATTAACCGATGCCGGTTCTGGTTGGTGATAAGCTGGCCCAACGTAATGTGGTGGCACTTGTCCTTCTTTAAAAGTTCGAACCACAGCATTGTGAACAGTATTAGACAACACATTGGAGTGGTTAATCAAAACATGATTTACTGCGAATTAACCATCTCTTGAAGTTTACCAGGATTGGAGTCAAAGGTAACCTGCTGAGACAATGGCAAATCTTGCTTTTGGATAACTTGTCCGGTTCCGGTCCGGTCCGGTTAGGTATTCCCCAAATTCAAATTTAAAATTTGAAAAAAAAATACTGAAAAAATTCCTAAAAATAGTTCATGATTCATAGAAGCCAATGGTGTAAAAATTTTTCAAATTCGAGTTCGTTTAGTATTTATTTATACGTATAGAAGTTTGAAAAAAAAGAAAAAAAATCCCGGTCCCGGCCCGTTAAGGCCCCCAAATTCAAATTTAAAATTTGAAAAAAAACAAAAAATACTGAAAAAATTCCTAAAAATAGTTCATGATTTATAGAAGCCAATGGTGTAAAAATTTTTCAAATTCGAGTTCGTTTAGTATTTATTTATACGTATAGAAGTTTGAAAAAAAAAAGAAAAAAAATTCCAAACTCAAACCGAGCGGTAAACCGGTCAAACCGGTCGGTTACCGCTCCAAACCGGCCGGTTTACCGGACCCGAACCGAACCGAAGCAGGGTTTGAATTTGATTTTGAATTCGGCCGGTTACCGACCGGTTACCGGTAAACCGGACCGGTTTACCGCTACCGGAGGCCGGCGGTTACCGGAAACCGGTCGGTAAAAAAACCCTGATTTGGCCACCATTTGTAGAGGGTGGCTCAATATAGAGCCGCCCCTAAAAAAAGGAGGCGTTGCTACAAATCGTTTTTGTAGTAGTGAGTGCCGGTCTGTATCAAGTAGATTATTGCTCAGGATTATAACAACTCCTCTCTTCTTCTAAAAAAATTAGAACGGGCTAGACATCCAATGCAATAATCTTGTGCTTTGGCTAATTTACAAATAAATAGGTAAATAGAATAAGTAAATTGATCTTTGTCTAATTTTTAAAAAAGAAATAGGATATAAAATACATATATGACTTAGAAGCACTAATATATTATTGGAAAACATATAAAATTTTTGGTTAAACATTTAAAAAAATTGGTCCTGCACGGGTTCAAACCCAAGACTCAGCCATCAAAGTGTTCGGAACTTGCCACTGAGCTAATCGACTGTTTTCAGCAATGGCCGTGTAGTTTTTATATATACTTTGGGCATATACAGCTCTTTTTTTTTTTTTTTGTATATACGAACTTGGGACCCAGCAATGACCGTTTTCTAGCGGGTGTGCGTGTGCGCAGCCAACTGAGCCTGAGAGGGATCGAGGTTTGGTTGGCTCCGTGGTTTGCTCTCAGGAGTCCATCCATATAGAAAATAAATTGAACTCGATGATCTGCGCCAGTCGATGATTGTCCCAGCGGTTTGCTCGTTTGGTTTGGTTACTGATTACCGATGAGGTGGCAGGTTCGATTCCCACGAGCGACACAATTTTTCAAGTTTTGGGCAGGTTTTTCCTTTCTCTCAGCAGTCCAGAATGAACAAATAAGATAGAACACTCCTTTATACACTAAGAGGTGTATGTCCCAGTGGTTTGCTTGCTTCATTTTGCTCCGAAGGTGCCTGGTTCGATTCCTATATATGCTCCTCACTTTTCAAGTTTTTTACAGGTTACAGGTTCGAACCTCACTTGCCCAAATTTTTCTGTTTTTTACCTAATTTTTTAACCTGAAGTGCTAGCAGCTGACGTGGACCGGGAGAGTAGTCACATAGGATAACACGATATTTTAAAAAAAATCATAATTGTTTTTTATTTTATGACAATATATTGTCATCGATCTGACGTCACAACACGCATGGCGGAGTATACTGTGACGATCTTTATGACAAAGACACAACTTAGTCATAAACAGTTGTCATCCTATAAACAATCGTCATAAACACCATGTATTTATGACAGATAGGTGTTCTATCATATGGCAATCGTCATAGAAGCCCAGATTTCTTGTAGTGCGCTCTTGTTTATGCTGAATGATTTCAGGCAAAGCTGCCTGTATTCTTCTATAGCCTTTTCCATAGCCTGCTTCTGATCTTCCTTAAGATCTTCTTCTGATACCGCGATGATGTTCCTCGAATCGATCTCAGGATTGAACATATTGATCGTATTGATTGGTCCCACCGGACGTGCCAAAAGATGTGTTGATGCAAAAGTAGATCTGCAAACACAAAGGGCTAATACCCAAATTGATATCCAAAGCGTGCTAGTCGATTTGACCTGTTAATCGACGAGGATGAAAGATTCGAGTACTTTGGTCCTGACAACAGTGATACGCCCGGAACCCACGGCCAAGAGGTACTCACACGGAACTCGAGGATCGCCGAAGGTCGCACTAAAGCGATGCAGCTCATCGAATCGATGAAAACTTGTAAAAAGAAAAAATACGTAAATTGACAAAGTCGCCGAAAAGTAAATAGATACAGATAGGAGTAAAATTGGTTTGATATTGATTGATATTTCCTATTACATTGTCCCTCAGTCTATATTTATACCCTAATCTAAGGAAACACAACCAAACACGACTAGGACACCGAGTCCATACCCAAAGAAAAACGTGACTCTTACATGAATCATACTCTAACAAATATAGAAAAGGACATCAACACCTATATATTTCTCTGTCCGCCTCAATTACGATGGAATTCTTATCGACCTCCTTTCCATCGGCATACTTCACGTTTCATCGGCAGTAGTCTTGAAATCCTCCTTCATCGGCATCGGCAATAACATCTCCAATCTTATCGGCAACGCCTCTGAGTCTAAATCAACCTTTCCATCGGTCACCACCATTCATCGGCAGCAATCCTCACAAGTTGATTTTCATCGGCTGTCAGCGTATACAACAACTTTCCTCCTGCCGATTAGCCCACTCTGATCATTTTGACACGTGCCAAAAACGGTGTCAACAGGTACAAAGAGCTTAGTGCTGTTCCATATTTATTTTATCAAACATAAATAAAAGATATAAATAGCGAAGTGAAGTATGATAATGCTTCAGCTGTTGCACTGCTTCAGAAATAGGTTTCAGACGCTAAGTCATTTGAAGCAGCAGCATTTAATTCCAAAACCAACAGTGACAAAAACCTATGGTGGACTGTTCTTGGTGGTGCACTATATATGTCCATCACCCTTCGAATAGCTCTTGCAGCATCTCTTCTAGCTCCTGGGGAGTAAATTTTGGGGTGGTAACATTGTTATCCTCTATGTATTTTCTGTAGACTGGAATGATTTTCTCTATGGTAGCTTCCCGCAGGATTTTCCTGAGATCAGGATCTGGGACCTTCCACAGCTTTTGGGTGGTGTATGTTTTCTGAAATTCAGACTCGAACTTAGGCAGTGGGGAATAATGTTTCCCAAAGCAAAGAGGTGTAGGATTGAACAAGCATGACAATACTGGTGCCCAAGATACTAGCAGATAGCTGAACCAAAAACGGAGCCTTGAGAGTCGGAATAGCCCCCGCGTCGCTCTCCGTACAGGGCGACACGGGCGGCGAGCCTTCCACCAGAGCCACCGCAGCCACTCTCGCTCGCCGCTGCGCCTCGCCGCCACTAGAGGCAGCCGCCGGGATGCCCGTGCAGCTCTCAAGGACGGTAGCAGTGAGGTTCTCGACCCCCACCCGGATCTGCGAAGGGCGCATCTAGCCGGCACTGGGAGTGCAGGGCTGCTCTCTTGCCGGCGTGGGGAGCTACAGCTAGCGCATGTGCTCGGCGGGCCAGCTGCTCGCCTCTTCGAGGAGAGCTTCTCCACCCAGCCCTTCTCACGGCGCTTGGCCGGATGCCAGATGCCAGCGACGGCTCCTTCTGGTGGCTAGCGGCAGTTTCGCCTCTGCACAGGCCAGATCCAGTGCGCCCGCTGCCTGATCCGGCCCCACCCTCTTGGATTCAGTCCGGGAGCTGCTGGCGCGGGCATGCGGGGTGTGGTGCGGTCGAGCTCGGAGATGTCCAGATCCGGCGGCTTGGTGGCTTGATCCGTTGGCCTGGTTGCTGGATCCGGTGGCCGGCGGCGACTTTGAAAGCTGAATTGATGAAACCCTTAGCGTTAACCTTGTTTCTCTAAGTAATCATGAGATAGGGTAGCACATTCCAAGGGTGAAGATGATCAAGATGGTGATGGCCATGGTGATGATCAAATGCTCAGGTTTGGAAAAGAAAAAAGAGAAAAACAAAAGATTTAAGGCAAAAGTATAAGTAGTTAGGAGCTTTTTGTTTCACTTAGCGAGTGTGATCACATTTAGAATTGATAGTCGTACTATGAAGAGGGGTGAAACTCGTATCAAAATGCGGTTGTCAAAATGCCACTAGATACTCTAACTCATTGCATATGCATTTAGGATCTAGTGGAGTGCTAACACCCTTAAAAATATTTGTAAAAATATGCTAACACATGTGCACAAGGTGGTACACTTGGTGGTCGGCACTTTTGAGCAAAGGGTGGAGAAGTTGGTGAAGCAAAGGAGGTGATTGTCACTGTGAAACAGTGACCGGACGCAGGACCGAACTCTGAACCTGCGCGTTCGGTCACATTGAAACGCGAACGGACTCAGGGTGATGTGGCGATCGGACACTGGAGGGACACTGTGCAGTGTCAAGTTGGTGGACACGTGGCAGCGCTAGCGTTTGAACTTTGGCACGCAGAGTGGAAGAGAAGGAGCGGACGCAGCTGTGCGTCCGGTTGTGGAGGACCTGTCGCGTCAGGTCGCGTGAAGAGGCCTCGGGGACCTCTCTGGAAGTGACCGGACACCACGTGGTGGCGCGTCCAGTCATTCCCCTCAGGGCGTTAGGTCGTAGTGAAGGCCGAGCGAGGGCACGCGCTAGCGGATGCGGTGGAGTTGCGTCAGGTCGTTGCGAGGGCGCATCCGATCGCTCTTTAAACCATGTGGGCAGCCGACCGTTGAAAATTGATGAACTTCGTTGAACGCGCTGACACGTGGCTGACATCCGCTGACCGGACGCTGGGCCGAGCACGTCTGGTCGTTCTGACCTGCGCATCCGATCAGCCCGAGGAAGCTGACTGTGTTGAGCCCAACGACTCTATTTTGATTTCGTGGGGCCTTCTATTTAAGCCCCATGGCCGGTTCAAGCTCGCTCTCTTGACCATTTGCATTGACATAGCAACCTTGTGAGCTTAGCCAAAACCCTCCTACTCATCACCATCATTGATTCATTATCTTTGTGAGATTGGGAGAGAATCTAAGTGCATTGCTTGAGTGATTGCATCTAGAGGCACTTGGTGTTCGTGTTTCGCTGCGGGATTCACTTGTTACTCTTGGTGGTTGCTGCCACCTAGACGGCTTGGAGCAGCGAGGATCGTCGAGCGGAGGTTGGTGATTGTCTCCGGCTCTGATCGTGTTAATTGTGAGGGGTTCTTTGACCTTTCCCCAACGGAGAGCCAAAAGGTACTCTAGTGGATTGCTCATGGCTTGTGTGATCCCCATCTTATGTTAGTTGTGCGGCACCTGGTTGCGGGTTTGGCGTGTGATGCCAATTAGCGCATGAACCTCCAAGTGGGTGAATCGCCACAACGAGGATTAGTTGCCGGCATGCAAGTGAACCTCGGTAAAAAATTCATTGTGTCATCGTTGATTCCGAGATGATTGGTCTTCATTGTTATTCATCCATATTGTGATTGATTGGCTCATTCCTCGACATGTCGGTATAATCACCCTACTCACTCTTTACATTTCCGCAAAGTAGTTCACAAACTTTTTAGTGTAGCTAGTTTTTGAGAGCTTGTTAGTGTGGTTAGTGTGGCTCTTGAGTTAGTCCTTGAGAGCACACTAGCTTAGTGAGTAGTGACCTAGTTGTTGTGTGTTTAGTGATCATAGAAACTAGACTTGTGGATAGGAGGCTTGCATCACCTTTGTAGAGCTAGTGCTAAATTAGCTTCACCTTATATTTGTCTAACAAATTGATCAAGTGTTGTTGTAGAAAATTTTCTTAGGCTATTCACCCCCCATCTAGCCATTAGGACCTTTCAGACTTGTGCTTCGTTGTGGCTAGGGCGTCCTCGGGCCACCACGGTGCTGCCAGCCATGTCCCTGATGGCCATCATTCCGAGGTCTGCGTGCTGCATCTTCGTCGAGTGCAGGCATGGTGCAGTCTTTCTCTGCGGGGCTCCAGAAGGGTGATGCAGGCGCTTGTTTGAGGCTAGGGTGAAAGCCTGGACGGCGACGTCTGTGGACGCCACTTCCTCCTTGGAGGCATCCTCTTCGTTCCTCTTCTCCCGCCTTGCTGTGCCAGTGCGCGCCTCCCACCGTCGCGGGCGAGTCCGGGAACGGCTCCTCGTGGTGTGGCGGCGACCGGCACCCCTTCCGTCCAGGCACAGAAGCATGCTAGTGCATGCCTCCCACCGTTGCGGGCAAGTCCGGGAACGGCTCCGCGCGCCGTGGCGGTGAACAACGCCGACCCTTGCCGGTGCGCGCCTCCCACCGTTGCGGGCGAGTCCGGGAACGGCTCCGCGCGGCGTGGCGGCAACCGGCGCCAACACTTGCCGGTGCGCGCCTCCCACTGTCACGGGAGAGTCCGAGAACAACTCCGCGCGGTGTGGCAGTGGCCAGCACCCCTCCCACCTCCATCCATGCCCAGGCGCTTGCCGGTGCACGCCTCCCTCCATCGCGGGCGAGTCCAGAAATGTCTCCGCGCGTGTAGCGGCGGCCGACACCCCCCTCTAGGAGTGGATGCTTGTCGGTGCACGCCTTCCTCCGATGCGGGTGAGTCCGGGAGCGGCTCCACAGTGTGGCGGCGGCCGGCACCCCCCTCCGTCCAGGTGTGGACGCTTGCCGGTGATTGCTTCCCACCAACGCGGGCGAGTCCATGAACGGCTCCGCGCGGTGTGGCGACGACCGTCACTTCCCCTCTTTCTGTCTAAGCGTGGGCGCTTGCCAGTGCACGCCTCCCACAATCGCGGGCGAGTCTGGTAACGGCTTCACGCGGTGTGGCGGCGGCTGGTACCCTTCTCCCTCCGCCCAGATGCGGACGCTTACCGGTGCGCGCCTCCCACCGTTGCGGGCGAGTCTGGTAATGGCTTTGCACGGTGTGGCAGCGGTCGGCACCCTTCTCCCTCCGTCTAGATGCGGATGCTTGCCGGTGCGCGCCTCCCACCGTCGCGGGCGAGTCTGGAAACGGCTCCGCGTGGTGTGGCGGCGGCTAAGCAAAGCAACTACGTGATCCTGCACTAGTAAGACTCATAGGTATATATATATATATATATGTGGTTTCCATAGAATGCACAACAAATACCCGATTATTAGCAAAATAAGAGTTATGCACTGGGGCTTGCCTTGGGCAGGTGTAGCGTCAGTAGTGTCAGTCACGGGTGGCTTCGGGAACTCCTCCTGTACGAGTACCTCCTCCTCGTACTCTTCGATCACCTCGTCTACTCCTGCTCGCCGAGGGTCACATACTCCACCAACTTGTTCTCTACATGTATGCGATAATGATGCAACCACTTAGTATTTAGGCAACATCAACTCTTAAAATACAAATACACATGCTAAGCTACTAAGCTAGCTCTAATGACTAAGATAGTAAGCTATCTATCATCTTCATCAAGCAAGATATCAAACTCATCTTACTGCTTCATTTTACAAATCAATATTATGCTTTTATTCATATTAGTTTTGGTGGATATTTAGTTACCTTAACAAGCAGTCTAATTTAGGGCTACAAAAATTACAGAGAGCACACAATAATACCATGAGGCTACTGTCAAAATTTCAGGTTCGAAGCATGCACCAATTTACCACAAGAATTCTTACAAAAACAAACTAATAGTATCAAACTCTTCCAAATGACTTAACACGTCTTAATATTATCACAGACATGTATGAACTAATTTCACCATCAAATAGATCACAATTTTAGGAATCTAACCAAACTGGTTTCACAATTTTTGGACACCTAGATTAATTGATATTAATTATTAGAGATCAGCTCGGAACTAAAATATAAAACCATTTCTTATTTCTAATAAAAAGGAAAACTAAATCCTCAGCGCAGCCCACAACCACGCAAGCGCGGCCCATGCGAGCTGGCCCACGACGAGGGCAGCCCGCGCGTGCTGGCGACCTTACTAAAGTGCCCTTTCATTACTCGGTACTAGCACGAGCACTATGTGTACTATTCCTTCCGTCAATGTCTATGCAAAACGACCCTTGTAAAAACCTGTCTTCGCATCTAGGGGGTCCCTAGGGCTCCCTGCATCGGCGGCGCGGCATTGATCGGCATGGGGCCTCTATGCCGGCCAACTAGGAGCCGCGTGGACCTAGCTAAGAGATCGAGACTCACCTACAAGCTGACGCGCAACGATGAGCAGCAGTTTGGAGGCCGGAGACGGAGTAGGGCGGCTCCTCCGCCGCGGCGGCCGACCTGCGGTGGTGGCGAGAATGTTCCGGTGAGCTATAACGACACCGGAGTAGGAGAGGTAGCGGGTGAGTATTAGAGACTCACCCCGGTCCCAGGCGAGGGGATGTCTCGGCCGGAGATGGTCTGAGCCGAGCTGGCTGCGTGCGCTCGGACGGTGCGGCGGTTTACCATGGCGGCATGACCACGTCAGCGGGTTCTAGGAGATGGTAGTGATTCGGGCAGGGGCGCAGGGTGACAAGGGAACGGAAGCGAGTCAGGTGGTGCGGTCAATTTGGCTCCAGGCGGTCTGATGGGAACTGCCCATGGTGATGGGGACTCGGCCTTAACGGCACGGTGGCGGGGCAAAGCTCCAAAATTGGAGCTCGTGGGGCATAGCTCGAGGTGGGGCGGGGTCGGCCGATTGGCTGACTTCATTGCGAAGTCGAGGGTGTGGTGAATTGGGCGTTGGCGGTCCCTCTCTGCCGAATTACAGGAAAGTGGCTCAGGCGGTCATGGCGGCAGGGGAAGAGGGAAAGGATAGGTCAGCGCTCGGGTCACCTCTGGTTTGGGGGGATGCTAGTGGACAGCGCATGCAAGTACTACGGCCAGCGTGGGCAGGAAAACGTGCACAGGCAGAGCCATTAAGGTGAGCGGTAGCACAGTGCAAGAAGGGAGGGGGCTACCCCTCTTGCACGCGGTGGCAGCGGCTTCGGCTGGACCAACAACGTTGCAGCGGCCAGGGCACGGACGTGACGTGAGGTGATGGCGCCGCAGAAGCAGGAGCGAGCCCATGCGCGCAAGGCAGAGGAGACTAGCAGCGGTAGCCACAGCGCGGAGCCAGGCAAGGCAGAGGTAGCAACAACGCTGGGTGGGGTGGGGCAGAGCGACAGCCGCGCGGCAGCGGGCATAGGGCCAGTGGCTGGTGACCCACGACCTCTGTGGCCGGCCACGGCCAAGGCAGGCTCGGCCGACCGGCTCCGGTCACGCGCTCACACAGTGTGTGGCCAAGAGCATAGCATCGAGCCACAGTGAGCCGGTGATCGTGCACACAGGCCAGATCGTCCGACACATGTTGAGTACGGTTTTTAAAGCGCGTATAAAACTAATCTAGCTCGGTTCTTGCCTCACCACCTAAACCACGAGAAAGAGGGTACATAGGGCTATCAAAAGAAGCTAAAACATGATATTACTACTTAACTAAATTTCATAGAATAAATTCGTGAACTTGGTGTCGTTAAACTGTTTTTGGACTTGAAAATTTCAAACTGTTTTTGGACTTGAAAATTTTCTAAGTCTTTGAGCTGAATCTATTTACAAGTTCAATTTCCAGACTACTAAAAGTACCAGCTACCAATATTATTTTGCCAAGACAAAAGTTGCATCGTCATCTACAAGGTTCATACTTCAAACTTTGTTAAGGTGTCATGTGTATGTTCTATAGCATTTTTGTTCAATAACAATTGGTTCACACCCCTACAAGGCATAGCATACAATATCAAATAACTTTGCATCATTCATTTTATTGATTATTTTGGATTTTAAGACTTCATCTACACAATTGATCACATGCAATAACACATGAACATGATGCTTATGAATGGTTTAGTGAATTATTTTACGCGGTAACACCGTGTGTGTTACAATTATTTAGACTAAATTTGACTTTTCAAAAATTTAGCAACGTACTTTTACAACATAAATTTATGTACTTTCTCGAAACATACCTAGAACTGTATGTAGATTCCAGCAGCAGGGGGCAACCCTCCTGTTTCACTCAAAAAAGAACTGTATGTAGATTGGAAACACAAAATTCATTATGAGAAAATACTTTTACAACATATGAATATTGGGTTGTCGTAAATCTTCGTAAAATCTGTAAGGTAATTGTGGTAAAATGTGAAAAAAAAGGTTTTTACTTCAGACAAATATATAGATGAGCTTATTATATTCGTGATAGGAGAAAGTGTTCCTCACAGGAGCTCATTGGCCCTGTTCATCCGGCTTATAATCCGTATTTTTTAGCTTGTTTTTTCAGTCGAAACAATGTTTTTCTCTCACAACAAATCAGCCAACAGTGTTTTTCAGCCGGCTTATCAGCACAGCCGAACAACTCCATTGTAGCAGCGGTCTATATCAAAGCACGCCACCCGTTACAATTTAATAGCAAACGTATCCGTACATTGTAATAGGCCTTGTTAGTTCCCCAATTCTTCCCCAAATTCCACTATGCAAAAAGAAGATTCCCCGTCACATCAAAATGTCGGTAAATGCATGGAGTACTAAATGTTGATGAAATCAAAAACTAATTGCACAGTTTTGTTGTACTTTACGAGACGAACATTTTAAGCCTAGTTAGTCAAAATTTAGATAATTTTTACCAAATCTATACTATAAAGGAGCGAAGGAATTAAAGGACACCTGTCATATATCTCCTCCGTTGGATCGTTCAGATTTTCTATCCAACCATTATCCCGAAGGGACGATACTTATGTGACAGCGTGTTTCGCTTCAGTTCCTTCTGCCGTTTCCCATCCGCTCCCGATCTGCGACGCAACTCTAACCGCTTCCCTCCCTCCCCCCACGCGCGACTCCTCCCATGCGAGGCCACGACGTACGCCAGGACGGGATGCCGGCCACCAGGCACGACCACATGCCACCAGGGCCGGCCGCCAGCCACCGGCCACCGGGCATGGTCGCAGGCTACCAAGCCCGGTCGTTGCCCACTAGGCACTGCTGCCGGCCACCATGGCCAGGCCACCGGCCATCAGGAACGCTAGGGCCTGCCTCCGGCCAATCCGTTGCTGCGGGGGCCTCCGAGCCGCCGCATCAGGCGGTAACTCCCACCGTGGCTGTGTCGGTCGCCCCCGCGCGGCGGAGGAGCCTAGGGGCTCGGGGTGGAGGCGGCCATGACGCGAGGAAGACTTTGAAGTGCGCCCCGCGCTCGCCATCTCCGCGTCGGACTCGGACCACGTAGTGCTCGTCGACGCGGACTCCGAAAAGATCCGCGCGGCCAAACTCATCAGCCTCGAGGCCATCGCCGGGTACGTGCTGCTGGCGGGCGGGAAGCGCGTGAGCCCCACGTTGTACCTGGCCGCGTGCACCGTGGTGAGCGAGCCGGAGGCCTGGGCGATGTTGGCCACGGCGGCCGTCGAGATGGTGCAAAATATTTGAGGAAGTTCAGCAAAAGGTGATTCATCGTCATCCTCAACCTCTACTACTACTACCGGTTCCGTCCTGCCTTTTTCGTATTTGATTGATGTTTCTTCTCCATCTTCATGAGTTCGCAGGGCAAAATGATGCATGCTAGAGATGATGTACCCCTAATCCCCCATGGGGTCAATGAATTTTTGGATGCCAGGTCCAATGACCCTAACTTTACCTTCTGTTTGTTATTTTCAGTCCTCCAGATACTTTCCCTTTCGATTACCAAACACTAGATTATTCATCCTTACAGAACTCCCCCTGAAATCTTAGCAATATAGTAATTGAAATTTGTCAGCTCTTGCAATCATTCTCTGCGATTGAAGATCAATGTTTTGATCTAGAGATGCATCAAGGTTCGCTCTGTTCCCACTTCCCACTGTGAAATGTTCTGATTATTAACTAAAATAAAACTCATCAGCGTTTGAATTGGTTCAACCTTTTGTTTTCTTTCACTGCAATGTATGGTTATATCTTAACGGGTGTCTTCTGTCTCTATTCATCTCCTATTCCAGGTTTTTGCTTTGTCACTTGCAGTAAATTTCAGTTTCTTCCTCTTTTTTTTTGTGTAGGTGAGGGTTCCTCGAAGGCATGTTGTTGGATAGATGGCTTCTGAATTTGGTTCGCATATGTGGTTTTGTTGAAGACTCTATAGCATCGTGGACACTGACCAACTGTAAGTATTGGTTTCTGTACTCTGTTTAGACCGGTGATCTGTTCTCTCATTATGCTATATCCTTATGCCACTACATGTCAGTGTTGCATTCATCCAATGAGAGGTTACAAGTTTCTGCAGCCAACTTTTGGGAAGCTCATGTTTGCATAAAACATTGTGCAGTAACTTGCATATCTACTTTGCTGTGATTACCGTATAGTTAATTCAGAGATCAGCTTTTACTAGCTCCTTGACAACCATCGAGCAAGTGTCGTGCTTCTCGGCATGCCGGCGCTGCCACTCAAGAGCCTGGTGAGCCTTGGGGACCTGCTGGGCTTTGACACTCCTGAGTTGGAAGCCATCACAACAATGAGAGGCATGTCAGGCAGTAGCAGTTCATGAAAATGGCATGTCAGTATGTCACACATATGTGAAACCCCCTTGGAATATGATGTTTCTGCTGTAATAGCAACTATGTGTCATTTCTTTTTTCTGTGAAACTTAAATCCCATTTTATTCTTCACTATGGAAACACATATCTTCTTTTTCTTGTTTTCATGTGCATGCTTGAAATATTGCCGCAGCGTGCTCTGTTCTACATTATTTTTTGTTTTTTTATCTGCAGTAGATTTTTGTAGAAAAAAATTGGTAAAATGGGAGTTCTTCAGCCGGACTTCTCTGGATTAAAAAATGTACTTCCAGTTTTAGAGATCGTCTTTTTAGCCTGTGCCTAATCTTAATTTTTTTGTTGCTACTGATCAGCTGGACTTGTGTAGTTTTACATCTTTCTTACTTGTACATGTAATTGTATATAATAACTAAATTATTTCAACAATCTTATTTTGACAGCTACCTAACTACCTATTTCAACAAATAATATTAACTCAGGAACCATCTGCAACCAAATTGCAGCTTATTGCATTGTTGACACTGAGCCTTCATTCAATCCATTTGCAGAATTCTAGATAAGTGAGCCTTGTGGCCTGAGGATGTTTGTTTCTTAAGTGATGAAAAATCAGTAAAAAGATATTCAGGTGTATTTTTTTGCTCACTAGACTTTTCATAGTAGATTGATAGGTTTCTGTTTGTGTGTTTTGAAGGCTGTGGTGAGTGCAGCCGAGTTTCTCAAGCGCAACGGCGTAAGCCTTGGTGAGCCCGCTGCTCTTGCTTCATATTACCTTGTCCACCTTCTCTCAGTCCTTCCCGTTTTGATTATTTATTTACTGCAGTCTATTAATGTTGTAAGAAGAACATTATCGATCTTGTAAGTTGAAAATAATCAGCGCCAGACACCAGCGCTGCCATGTGCGTGGAGCCCGGATGTCGTCTCCTCCCGTCCCACCGCTATCGTAAGGTCTTCACTATGAGTGCAGGGTTGAGATGGCTCATACGCACATGTTCATCGACTCGTGGTGCCCACCTTCCCCCCTGCTATGTTGAGGTATGTGAACCCCCCTGCGCTTGCCTCGACTAAGTTCTTTTCTCAAACGATTACTTCTGTAGAATTTGATCTTCTGTATCAAATTTTTTCCATTAATCCTTGATGCTTTTGATGCTTGTAGATCTACTAGAATTTATTTTAGTGTGGGCAATTTCTGTTTTGTTTATGTTCATGGCAATGCTATGGTACACCTATTACCTACTAAGAGGTAATATCTCAAATAAATCTGAGCCATTGATTAATTCGCATTTTATGAATTACTTAAATAAATAAATAACCTAAAAAAGGAAAGAAATCCCTCCAACAAATCTCAGGAGAGACACAATCAATCCTTCCTTTTTTTGTGCATGCCGGCACCAAAGAATCAGACTGTAGTAGTGGATCGAACTCATGAAGATTCCGCGAACATTTAGTATTACAAAGGATCAGTCTTCTCTTCAAAAATAAAAATAAAAATCAAAGCTATGAGTCGTGCATAATATATATATATTATATATGACTATCTATATGACTATCAATGTATGCAGATCGATCTCTCCATTCAAATTCCAATGAATGATCCAGTTCACGTTAATGATTTGATCTATGCTACTCATCTAATGATGATATGTTTGCTGCATCTTCTAGACATACTTACATGTTACATGCTCGATTAAAAAAACAGGTTACATGCGTGAAAAAAAATCGATAGCTAACATAGAGGTTTGGAAAAAAAACACATTACATGTAAAAGATTTACCGCCTCCAACAGATTACACATGCATCAATTAGATCTAAGAAAATATTTTTATATCTAAATCTTTCCTTACCTATCCTACTTTACAAAATAATAAAAAATTAAATAAACATATATTTCATCTATTACCTCCTAGGAAGTAATAAATGTTATTAACCATCCGATCAAATTAAATAAACGGCTCATAGTTATTTAGGTGTACCACAGCAAAGCCCGCTTTGTTTATATATGCTCTCTATATGAGTAGGATTAACCATTAATTAGGAGGAGCCAAGGAGGCAAACATATATGCGACATTTGTCCTGCATAATTAAATGATATCATCTTCAAGCAATTCTATTTTGGAATTTAATTAATAGTAACTCCACTAAGTTTTTTGATTAGATTTGTAATCAGTAGTTATGATTGTTGCCTCTAGTGTAGCTACTCCAGATCTGCTTAGATGGGTTGCTCAGTATGCAATTACATTTTTAAACTACTTTTTAAGTAGAATGGTGTCTTGTCACCTTTGTTGGGTTGTAATTTTGGATTGCAGGTATGAAAATGAACCTGTCACTGAGTTCTCAAAGTTAAATGCTATGAATTAACCGATTACCATATTGTGTTTTTTCTCTCTCATTTGATGCCCCTACTGACTACTGTTGCTCACCTTGATGCTGGCGCAAAGCGGTTGATCGGTTGGAGGTTCTCTAAACCGTTCGTGCAAAGTGATAGGAAGCTGCAGTAGTTCAATGCCATGGCTGGCCCTGGGGAAAGCAGATGAACGTGGTCAACTACAAGGGCGAGGAAAAGCAAATTATCTGCCAAGACCAAGGATATCGTTGAGACCCCCTCAATTTATTTAATTGTATTAAGATGAGCATCATTTGTAAAAGTTTAAATTCTTACGCTCTATTTTTAATAATTGTTTTATATTGATATATATTTCAAACAATATATATGGATATATGTTTATGAATAGAGTCGATTCATATTCACTATGTATCAAAAAGTTTTCATAGCACGTGCGTGTCGCATGTGCATGTCTACTAGTACAAACAAAATGCTACAGGAATTCTGATATAGTATTTTCCTCTCCTATTCTGTGAACTAAACGAGGCCATAACCTTTCGCTCGTCGCGTGGTTACCTAGACAACTTACGTGTCAGAGATTTATTTTCTGGAATCACGCCATGCATGCTGATTTGTCCGGGAATCAAACTATGAATTATGTCTAGATGCATGCAACTCTAACTAGTAATCATACGTCATATGTTTCAATTTGTCTAAGAATCAACTCTGGACGGACATTATTAACTCATATGGGTATAAGAAGTTTTTAGATTTACAGATAATCATGTCATGCACCTGACTAAACTTTAGTCCCTGTCACATCAAATATTTGAATACTAATTAGAAGTATTAAATATAGACTAATTACAAAACTAATTGCATAAGCCATGACTAATTCACGAGATGAGTCTATTAAACCTAATTAGTCCATGATAGCGAATGTGATGCTACAGTAGACATATGCTAATATGAATTAATTAGGCTTAATAAAAATTTGTCTCGCAAATTAGTCACGCTTATGCAATTAGTTATATAATTAGTTCATCTCTAGACAATTAATAATAAGGGATCGATAACTCTAGAGTATAGCTGAATGAGCTCACATCTGACAATATACCCCCATCTTGATTCCCAATGCTTCACAGGCTGGCGGCGGCGGCGGCCGGACGGGGTTGTGGGCGCCTACGTGTCGGGGTGACGGCGGCGGCCCGCTGGGGCCAGACCGTGCCTGCCCGCACGCCTACAGGTGGCTAGGCAATGATGGCGGCCAGCCTATGCGCACCCCTACCCCTCTTGCTGCAGCGGCCGGTGTGGCTGCACCCTCCCAAGCCTGAGCCCATGGCAACGGCGCCTTGTAGCTAGGCCGGGACAGTCGGATTTGCGACCAGCGGCTGGGGGCCAGCTAGGGCCGGCTACGGCGGCTGTTGGCCAGCCGGTGGCCAGCACTCGTGCCCTGACGACAGCCCCTGCTGGGTCACTACACCGCAACACTTTTTCACCAGACATCTGACGCTAAATATTTTTTTTTATCGTTGAATGATCTGATGCTAAAGCTGACTTAGAGATGATTTGACGCTAATTCTTTATTTACCGATTTATTGTCTGACGCTATAGGTATTCATCTTTAGCGTTAGCCCGTCTGACGCTAAAACCAGATATAGCGTTGCTCCATCTTACGCTAAAAAAATGGGCCCCATTCCCTACTCACGCACCTCAGCTCATGTTTTTGTATATGTGAAACCCGGGCCTGTTTTCTTGCAGCGTTGGGCTCCAACCGTCCAACTCCCTTAAGCCCATATGATTCATGGGACGATCTGGACCGTCCATTTTGATTGAACGGCTCATCGTGCTACTCTAGCAAACAAAAGTAGACACGGTCGGCTGCTCCTCCAACCCTAACTCGTTCTCCGCCAGCACACCACACCACATGGCCGCCGCCGCTCGCCCCCGCCAGGCCGCTTGCCGTCGCTTTCCCCCGCCATGCTGCGTTCTCTTCCATGATTCGGGGAGGGGCTCCACCGGTAGCTGCACCTCCTCCCAAATCAAAGGCTGCGCCCTTCGTCTCCTCCGACTGGATCAACCTGAAGGCTGTCAGATCGACGCAATCATAGCTGGATCGACGCCGCGGAGGCCACATCCACCAGCCCAGATGCACTCACCACCCTCGTCCTCTTGAGCCTCCCGCACCCGGCCTTCCTCTCCGATTACCCTCTCCCCTCTGCACATGCGGATCCACAACCTTGCATCCGTCATCGTTGCCCACCTCTCCTATCTGCCACACCTGAATCTGATCCGGGCGTCCCGAGTTGGGGATGGGGGCAGAAGGGGAGGGGTTGTGGAGGAGACCACGGGCTTCAAGTTGCGGCTGGTGCAGAGCTCGAGGGCGCCGAACTGCTCGTGGAGCGCATCCGCGGCATCATCGCTGAGTTCATCAAGGTTTGTCATCTGTGATCTGATGTCGCTGTTTTTCTTTCTTTTCCTTTGAACTCAGTTTCAGTGGAGGCACAGGCGGCGACGATACAGAAGAGCCCGAACCCTCTAGTAGCTGCCTCGCTCGGAAATTATGCAGCGCGTGCTGCTAGTTGTTTTTTTAGTTCTAAAGTTTCAGGGTAAAACCACACAAAGTGAACCGCTGCTACTGCTAAATATTAAAAAAGATCTTGTAATGTTCCATTGGCGTGTCTGATCTTGCTAGTCGAATGGAACTAGTGGATGCATCTTATCTAGGCCATGTCTGATATACATATGTTGCATGCATGTGACCACTAAGTACTGGATTCATGTCTGTTGAAGTGCTCGTTCAAGCAAACTGAAATCCAAGCACTAATAAGCTGGACATTCTAACCCCATTCATCAACTTGAGATTGCTTTGTTCTATTATCTATCCACAAGATAGAGCAGTCCGATAATAGACTCAATTAAAAGAGTGGAAATTTTATTGAACTCTAGGTACTTGTCTACCCATAATTAGTTATCAACTTTAAGTCTTATATATACTGTTGTTTTTGGTATACTCCAATCCAGCTGCCTCACACCGATCTACATGTATCATGAAATGAGTCTGCCTCACACCTTCTTGCTCTTTTCCCGTTGTTGCTTTTTACTCTAAATAAATGAATTCTACTAAATCAGTTAATTTCTTTTATTTTTCTATGCTGGGCTCTGGGCTAGATAGTTACTCTCGATCTGTCTAGAGTTTGCTTTAACGTTCTATTGATAATTATGAACACAACTAGCTACCTTTTTTGCATGGTTAATGCAGAATCCAATATTATGTCACACCTTAGCTTTCAACTAAAAATTAATAGCACCTTTGGGAGCATGTACTGATTGTAGATTACCTAATAAGATTAGTTTCCCTGTCACGATTCTACGGATAGGGGATCAGATCATCATCATATCATGGCATGGCATGCAACCTTTTGTGAATATATTATTAGCTGAATCCTCAACATCATTGATTTTTGGTAGGCCAGAATCGAAGCAACATGTACATGCCATTCTATTATGCATAAATGCATATAATAGTAGTGCAAAATTCATTGGTGGTGGTGTCTTATCACCTCACTGCGTGAAGTAAATCATCTAAGGACTACTACTTGCATTAATGTTAGTTGAATATATGCAATGTATACATTGGTTAAGTGAGCATGTAGGTATGGTTACTTGTCAAAGTGAACACTAGTTAATATGTTGTTGTTGACATCTTATAGGTGGATTGCTACTCAGAGTGTCTGCCATTGCCTCCAATGTTTCTTTTTAAGATCGGTGCTTCACTGTGACTACTACTCCTGTAGTTTGGTAACATGCTGTTTTGATGTATGTAGGACTGCAGGTGTAATAGCTGATGGCTAGCTGCTAATATAACATTGTCAATGTACATCTCTGAACTTATCTTCAGAACTCTCTTTTGAATTTTAGCAAGTCTTGATCTAAATTATACTAATTTGTATTTTGGGCAAGTCAAAATTCTTGTATAACATTCATTACCTGCTGTTCTGAGATTTTCTTACAATATTTTATATTTAGATCACAAGCTCTTAATACTGATGAGCCATTCTTTTGCATAGTATAGCAGTATGAAGGCATAAATAGGAGCTGTTATGGTTCTTTTTAATTATTGTGTTCATTGGCTTTTCTTAAGGATGGAACCTTCTTTGTGGTTCAGACAGTTTGGATCAATGGAAATTAGCAGGGGTGGAGACTGGAGAGGAGCAGACACTGAACTCACTGGAAGGGCTGGAACTTTGGTGAGCACACATTCTGAACTTTAGCTGATAAGCATGTGATGCTAACATGTATGTGTACAAGACTAGTCAAGCATCTGATGCTAACATGTATGTGTACAACATATGTTAAATTGTAGCACTACTAGCCGGTTGTCAAATGTGAAGGAAACATTAAGTAATATACCCTATCAATTTAGTATTTTTTGCAACATTTCAGTTTCACCATCAGTTTTAGTTTTAATAGTTTTGCTGAACCACAAATCCATGACCTTGCATTATTGTTTGAATTTTGAACATTATTCTTCACTACCTCCTGTGTATTGAACTGTTGAATGATGGTTTTCCACACTTGTCTGATTATAAACTACTGTACCAACAGCTTTACATATTCTCAACATGCCTAATTACATGGTTATATTTTTCAGGAAGTGCTAGCCACTATAGTCTTTGGCTAGTTTTTGGATTCTGGAAGATGATTCTCCACAACTTGATGGATGTGCTCCAGTGTTGGCAAACTATTGCTTGTGGTTTTTGAATTCCTAGAAATGATTGTATGCCCAAACCTTAGAATGTGAAACATAGATAAACTACTAGTTTTGCAGTTTTGCTTGCTAGGATATGCATTCATGTATTCTTTTCATGCTTGACTTCATTGGATGATCACAATGCAAACATATGGTGTGCAAGAAAAGATTGTATGTTGTATGTTTTGACCTTCATGTGATGTATATGTTTTTATATCTTGATGATGGACATTAAGCTTGAATACGGGTTTTCTAATTGTATTTATTTTTTTTGGCATAGTTAAATTGTCCCGTTGAACAATCTGACGCTATAAATACAATGATCATCGGATGATCTGACGCTATATGTTTGGCAAAAGAGTATCTAACGCTAAAGATTACCAATGGACTATCTGACGCTAAAAATGTTCACGGTGATAGACTATCTGACGCTAAAAGTATGGTCTGACACTATATGTTTTTAGTGTCAGGACTTACTGCGTCAGCAGAAAACTGACGCTATATGTTTTTAGCGTCAGATCGTCTGACGCTATAGCCGCTTTTGGGGTCAGATCGTCCGGCGCCAATTCTGGTGTTGTGGTATAGTGGGTGGCCTCGCTTGTCTTTAGGACGGTGGTGGCCTGATCTGCATGTGCGTCTTCAGGACGACAGCGAGGTATTATATGGGTTCGTCTCCTGCAATGGATGGTGACGGCGGCTGAGCCGCCTTCAAGCCCACGCAGCTCACCCTCCCGACCCCCTCCCCCCAGATCTGGGGGTTGTAACTAGGAGGTGGGTAGTGGTGAGGCGTTGGTGGCGTCGTCCCATTGGGCGGTGCCGGGTGTGGCGAATCCAGTGGAGGTGGTTTCGTAGGCAGCCGTGTCCTAGAGGCAGCGGCGGCCAGGGAGTCCGAAGACTTACTCGGCGTCGGTGTCAACCCTAGTGGCAGCGACGACCTAAGCGCCGATGAAGATCACGGCAAGAAGGAGGCGGATCCCGTCGACACGGCGGCTCTAGGGGCGTTGGAGGCCTAGGAGCCCGAGTGGAAGAGGATATCCTCGGCGGCAGGACTCTAGTAGAGGCGACGGCCATGATCCCAATGACAGCGACTGTCCTATGGGGGGCGGAGGCCTTGGAATCTGGCAAAGCGGAAGCGGATCCTGTCGGCTCACGTCTGATTGGCTATTTCTGATTGGACAATGACGGATGAAGGTGGGCTAACCGGTGACACATGTGAAAGCTCTAGTTTGGTTTTGGCTAATTGATGAAACCCTAGGTACTAACCTTTACTCTAAGTGATTTGAGATAGGTTGGTACTATGCCAAGCAATGGAGCAAAGGATGGAGGTCATGGTGATGATCAAGTGCTCAGGCTTGGAAAAGAAGAAAGAGAAAAATAAAGTTGGCTCAAGGCAAAGGTGATATGAATAGGGTCATTTTGTTTTAGTGATCAAGACACTATAGAGAGTGTGATCACATTTAGGATAGATGGTCGTACTATTAAGAGGGGAGCTCTTATCGGACAACTCGATTATCTAGTGCCACTAGATGTTGATCCTATGCATTGCATTTAAGGCCTAGTGCACAATCGGTGAGAAGTGAATAACCTTTGAAAAATATTTGATAAAATGCTAACACACATGCACTGATGTTGAACACTTGGTGGTGTTAGCACATTTACAAAGGTGGTGAAATATGCGAAGAAACGGAGGCGAAAATGGGCTCGAGGTGCTGCCCTAGGGGCACCGCCACTGCTATGGCGGTGGCACCGCCCCTTTACGTCCGGTGCCTAGCTGGCCTCGGGTCAGAGAAGCTATGTTGAAGGGGCACTGCCATGCCATGTCCGGTGCACCACCACCCTTGTGGCGGTGACCACATGGCCACGATCCAGAGCAGGCAGAAGGAAGGGGGCCACCGCCCTGACCGGTGTGCACCGCCCTTGGGGGCGGCGGTGCATGGCCAGGAGGTGTCCGGTGCACTGTCGTGGGCACCGCTCCTCTTATCCAGAGAGTTGGGAAACGGGGGTTGTCATCGCCATAGGCACCGCCACCCATGTCTGGTGCCATCGCCCTAATTTTCTAGAGAGGGGGTATTCCCGGGTTGGTCACCACCCTCCTGGTGGCGGTGTCACTGCCTCTGTGTCCGGTGACCAAACTAGCCATTGGTGACCGTTGGAAGGGCACCGCCCTATGCTGTCCGGTGCCACCACCGCTGTGTGTCTGGTGGCCTCGCACAAGCTGACTCAAAGGGGTAATGGCTCTATTTGTTGGTGGGGTTATAAATAGACCTTGTGGCCAGCCTTGGCCACTCTCTTGGCACTTCCCACACCTGCATACACCCTTTGGGAGCTAAGCAAACACAATCCACTCACTTGCTTAGTTGATTTCATCATTTGAGTGAGATTGGAGAGCCTCTAGTACATTGCTTAGTGATTTGCATCTTGTGGCACTAGTTTGGGAGACTTGGGCTGGTAGAGATCTTGTTACTCTTGGTGTTTGCTGACACCTAGATGGCCCGGTGATTGGTGGATCGTTGAGCCGCTATTGGTGATTGTTACAGGCTCCGATCGTTGCTCTTGTGAGGGGTTTTTGAGCCTTCTCCATGGGAGATCACGAAAGGCATCTCTAGTGGATTGCTCGTGGCTTGTGGATCCCCATCATGTGTTGATTGTGCGGCACCCGTAGGTTAGGCGTGTGAGGCCTATTAGTACGTGAACCTCCAAGTGGGTGAATCGCTACAACAGAGACTAGCTTGCCGGCAAGCAAGTGAACCTCGGAAGAAAAATCAACGTGTCTTCACTTGTCTTCCTTGGTATTCATTGGTATTCTTGTGATTGATCGCTTTCCCGGCTCGGCATACACTTTCTATCTCACTTGCATTACATTCTTGTTGTATATCTTGTGTAGTTGTATTCTTGGTAGCTTCTGTAGCTCACTAGCTTTGGTTAGGTGTATTTAGTTGTATCTCTCTTGCTTAGTCGATCATCTAGGTGTTACTTAGTGACTTAGCTATTGTGTGACATTTAGAGACTATAGCATATAGCAATTGGATAGGTGGCTTGCTATTTTGGTAGGCTAACACAAAATTCGCTTCGCTTCCTAATTGTCTAACAATTTGTTAAGTGTTGTTGTAGATTTTTATAGGCTATTCATCCCCCTCCAGCCATTAGGACCTTTCAACATGGCGTCACCTGACTTGAAGTGGATGAAGATGGCACCAGCGGAGGTTCGCAACGATGGCGCACTAGGGGCGGCGGCGATGTGAAGACTTCCACTCGTCGGATCTGGTCATTTCAGGAGAGGATGTCGGGAAGCAGGGATGTGTCGAGGTCGTAGTTTTTTTTTTCTGTTTTGGTTGTGTGTTTTTTCTATTTGTTGAGGTGGGAGTCTAAGTACTCTTGTGTTGTTTTGACTGTGTATATCTTTTGTGGATATAGACGTTGGATTAATGAATCCATTATAAAAAAAGAAACGTCATTTGGACCAGCTGTTTGTTTGCAATATGGTTGCACAAACACCTCCAGCAGCCATTCATCTACGATCTTTCTTTGGTACATCGAAACAGAGAGTAGAATAGAGCAAAACAGAGTGACACTTTTTCAGAATAATCTTATTGCCTTATTGCACTAATCACATGCAAAAGTGTATGCCTTAGTTTGGCTCATTTGACAAATCTCATTACTATCTTATTGCAGTAATCATCGTATACATAAGCACATGCGGCAGTAATCACCTTTTCCAAAGAGTTAAGTCATTTGAAGCAACAACATTCTGTCCCAAAACAAAAAATCTTAACACGTATAGAACACACGTGGATACATAAACAATTTTTTTAGGGAAAACGGGAGGGCCTCGCCCCTACTGCACTTTTATTAAAAAAAAGGCAGAGGCAAAACAAAAGTACAGTGGATACATAAACAATTACATCTGTGGCAACTTGAACTCTTTCTTTGACTCACTGCCTACTTGTTCACCCTTCGAATAGCTCTTGCAACATGTCCATGATATTATGGGGAGTGATTCTTGAGGGGCTGATACCCTTGTACTCCAAGTATTTCTCAAAGCTTGGAATGACTTTGTCAATAACAGCCACCCGGAGCCTTCTCCTCAGCTTAGGGTCTAGGACCTTCCAGAACTTCTGGGCATTGTAGGTTTTCTGAAACTCAGACTCAAACTTAGCTGGAGAGGAATACCTTCCCATGCAGAGCGACGTAGAATTGTATAGGCACGACAACACCGGTTCCCAAGACACCTGCAAATATGTTTCGATGTAGTTGTCGATCTTGCGAGCGAGGGCTGCCATGTGGGATTCCATCACCAAAGTTGGAGAAAGCTGGTCCCATATGAAGTATGAGTTGTTGGTCAAGAACAGGAACCTCAACCTCTGATCAGCAAATGATCGTGATTCCTCAGCAAGTTTTTCCTCTAGGCATAGCACCGTCTCCATCACAAGGCTGGTCAAAGGGCTCACCTTGTCAAACCTAGGCACATTTTTTCGCGAACGGGGCAACATATGGCCCGTATTTCATTAAGAGGATAAGGAGTTTGCATACAAGAACAACGATGCAGGCTCAGCTAATGGCGAGGGGCCATACAACGAAGCATACAGCAACCTAACTACTGGATCCAACGATTAACGCTATTACAAATTAATCATATTGGTGCGACGACGCGGCAGGCAACTCAGGCGGCGCGAACGCGGCGCGCAGCCCGCTTCTGCCTACCATGAAGAAGGACCTCCATTGCTTCTCTGGTGGTAGTAGACAGTGGCAGCTTGAAGGCTTCCTGGAACTCATCAAAAGTCGCCTCATCCGGCAGCTCAGTGTCGACCTGGATCCCCGCCTTCTTCATCATCACTTTTCTGGCCTGAGCCTCGGGTTTGGGCAGTCTGTTCTTGCTTTTGACTGCGAGCCTTGCACTGCGTTTGGGCACAAGTTCTGCATCCGTCCGCTCACGGGCCCGCTCCCGCCTGGTCACACGCGCCCGCGGCGCGGTGACAAGGATCGGCTGCTGCAGCGGCTTTCTGAAGGTGGCGATGAAGTCGTCGACGGTGGGCGGCTGTGCAGTCGCCGCCCCGTCAAGCACCGCTACATGGCCGTGAAGAGCGGTGGGCTCCGGCGAGAGCGGCACCATGGGAACCTAGGCACATAACCGCGGAGCTGAGCTGCTTCGTCGACGAGTTGATGCGCTGTTGCCCAATTGGTGGACAGCAAGACGATGTAGCTCACCATGGCGCGGGTGAGCTCATGAATGTCCGATGATGATCCTTGTGGAATTTGAACACCCCGCCATGAGCCATCGTTGTCCTCGGTGAGACGAGTCCTGAATGTCGTATCCTCCATCATGTTCCATATTGCCTCATCTATCTCGCCTTGTTTGGATGACAGGAGGCTGCCCATCTCATCCGTTGGTGTCGAGAGGGCGGTCTCGGTACCAGTGGTGGTGGTTGTGGTGGTGGTGGCGGCGGCGCCGCCGCTGGTACCGCTACTGTAATCTACCAGATCAGCTCGCAGCTGATTCGGCTTCCAAACAGGCAACAGCGAACCATGGCCGCCGCCGGACATGTCCATTCTCTCTGCTGCCTGTTTAGGAATCTACATCTACCTGCATGAACTTGACTGGGTCTGGGTGTGTGTGCCTTGAGCCTGTGTGGAGAAGCCTGCTACACGATGACACTGACGAGATCACTCAATTCGCGTGCCGTTACAAACACGCTGCTCAGTATTGGCTTTCACGGTTTCACTTTCACCTGCGTGGCTACGTCCTCTGGAACTCAAAGCGCACGGCACATGCAATATCCATGGAAGTCGAGGATGTCTGCTCTCTTTGGTCCATGGCTGGTGGAAGACTTCTTAGGCCCCTTCTAGATCATGATTTGCTTTTGAGTAATCAACTTTAGAACTCTCAACCACTACACCAGTCTGTTGTGAGTGGTAGCGCCTCTCGCGCTGGTAAGGGGGCTCACCTGGCTCCCGAAAACTCTCTCTTCTTAATCAATGATATGCCGGGCAACCGGACCTTTCAAAAAAATGTCCTCTGGAAACCTTGCGATTTAAGCGTTGGCCGGCACTTGGCAGGCAGGTTAAGGCCCATGAGACCTGATGGGTTTTCTGTCCTATACAACAGCATGGCGATCGGGCCACGACTGTGGTTTGTGGCCTTGATCACAAGGCCATGATGGGCCCTTGGAATCTTTCAACTTTATACCTTAGCAGTTTCACAGAGTTGTTTCTCAACAAAAAAAAAAGCAGTTTCACAGAGTTGATTGGTTAAGAGATCCAGACTGCTTTGAATGAAACAGGGATTGATGTTTGATTCCAAGTCAATATCGGTGGATGTTCTTAATTTTCTTAAAATTTATCAATCCAATCAAATAATTGTTATTGGGACGTGGCTAAATTACGACCGCACAAACGTTTTCAACCTCACACGCGCCCCTTCCCCTTCTTCCTCCTTGCGGGTGGTCGCGCTATGCTCCACGTCCTTGTCCTCGCCCCCGCCCTGCCACGGTGCGCTCTCCCCCCTCCCACCGCCGCTATGGCCTCCTTCCCCTAGCTCCGCCACAGTGACGTCTCCGCCCGATCTGGCCCGGCCGCGTCCACTGCCGCTAGGGCCCCCCCAAACTGCCCTCCAGCCATCCCCACTGCCTGGCCAGCCTTCCTCCCTCTAAACCTTCCCTTTCAAGCCCGCTGGAGTTGGGAAAGATGAGAGGGAGAGAGGGAGATAGAGAGAAGTTTATTGGAACCCTAACTCGCAGATCCAAGAGGAGGAGGAGGAAGCCGCCTACCTCGCCGCTGTCACTGCCTCTGGAGGGGAGAGAGGGAGGAGCCGCGTGCGCTTCGGGCACGTGGGGGAGGCGCCACCGCTGGAGTTGGGGCGCGGGACAGCCGCCGGTGAGAGAGAGAGGACGCGGGCGCTTGGCCGTGAGGGAGACAGCTGGGCGTGCGGGGCGTTAATTAAGCACCCCACACCCGTAACAAAGACAATGCCTTATTATTGGCATAACTACACCTTGGCCAAAAAGTTACTCTTATCCCCAAATGTAGATATATCATTTATCAAAATGTCAAAAAACAAAACATGGAGAAACACTAGTTGACTACACAAGTTACATAGCCCTCGGGCCATTTTAGACACATTTCACATTCTATTTATTACGACATGGTCCAGCATCTAACCAGTCCATAAATTCAAACGGCTAGACAGCCATTCAGCTTTTTCATACAGCAGAGTAACAGAGCCAGCCATACGTTACAAACCCCCTCTGCATAAGTTTCAGCTGTGCCAAACAAAGGCCTAAGATCCCAAATCTGGCACAACTTTAGTCTTCTTCATTTGCAACTAAATATCAGTGTGCATTACCATAGGCTATGAAGCTGGCACTGTTTTGGCCCAATCCTTCCATGTGCATTGCAAATTATATTACTACGGTCCAGGAAGTGGTTGGTCCACATTCAACAAGAAAACAGGAACATACACATTAGCAGCGGTAGTAGCGAGTACAGAGGCTAATTGACAAAATAAGAATCCTACTCTTTATATTACTGCAGTTTTTGCATATAGAGAGCCAGATCTGCATTATATATTGAACTGAATACCTCAACTACAAATTTGACGAAGTTACAGTTACAGCAGCCAAAACAGACTTATTGCTTGTAGTGCTTCAACTTTTAGTCGTCAGCTCGATCCATAAGTCAAGTCGTTTGAAGATCATTTCTCATTTAAAACCACAATGAAATGTTGTAACTTGTAGTGCAACGGTTATTTATCCTTCAAATAACTCCTCCAACATCTCCTGCAAGCTCTTGGGACTGACGACGACTCTTGAAGCGCTGACGCCACCATCCTCCAAGAACTTTGTGAAGACTGAAACGACTTTGTTGACGATGGTTGTCCGCAGCACTTTCCTCAGCTCTGGGTCTGGAACCTTCCATAGTTTCTGCACAATGTAGGTCTTCTCAAACTCCGACAAGAACTTACGCTGTGCTGAGTATCTCGTGAAGAAAAAGCAACAGGGTGAATGACCATGCAAGGGCTTCAACACCGGTGTCCAGGATACTTGCAGGTAACCGTTTATGTAACTGTCAATCTTGCGAGCCAGGGTATCCGTTAGGACATCTAAAAGCAGATTTTGAGAAAGCAGTTTGTGCCACAGGAAGTAGAAATTGTTGGCTAGGAATAGGAACTTGAGGCTCTGATCCGCCAATGACTGCGACACCCTGGTGAGGCTTTCTTCTAGGGAACGGATGATCACGATGTTCAAATTGGTGGAAGAACTGGTATTATTCTCACCGAGAGACAAAGATGCTTCATATGCAATAGGAGTATCCACTGATGATCGGTTGTAGCTTAAACTAGTCGATAGCACAGTGATGTAGCTTACTGCGAACTGAGTGGCAACATGGATGCCAGGCGATGGATCGAGTCCTGACGCTGTATAGCCATGGCCATGGTCGTCCGTCGTCAAGGACATGAAGTGAGTCCTGATGCAGCCTCTTGTGTTCCGCATGGCCTCGTCCACCTTGTCCAGCTTCGCCAACAGCAGCCTTCTCATCTCCGCGCTTATCCTCGCAGCTTCTGCGTCGGTTGATGACGAACAGGAGGAACTGAGACACGAGTGCCAGAGCTGGACCTGTTCCGAGACCCCAGAGAGAGCGTCACGGACATCTATCAGTGTCCTGAACTTGTGAGCTGATGCCACTGCACCCTTCTTGCCAGAAACGACACCACCATGGCCATGGTCGTCGCTGCTAATGCTACTGCTAGCAGGGCTAATGACGTCGTCGAGTGCAACGACGGCGTCGACGAAAGGGAGCATGAGCAAGAAGGTTGCTGCAACGAATCCTACGAACTCAGAAGCAGGTGGCCAGGGCAGAGCTTCCTCCTGCTGCAGCTCCTGGCTACTACACCATCCAGTGAAACTAGCGACGGACCTGCTGATGGCGTGCAGAGCTAGGACCCAGCTGCGTGCGGTGTGCTGGAGTCGCCGCGACACGAAGGTCCTCCCCGCGGACGCGGCGTCCACCTGGGCGAGGCGGAGGACCCAGCTGACCTGCAGCTCCGACAGCCACCTGCCCAGTGCACTGCTGCTGCTGCTGCTGGACGTAGCTGCTCCACTTCCACGGGATCCATGGATGATGAGGTCCCTGATGTGCTCCCGCATCGCCGCCTTCTCTTCGTCCGTGACGCCGTCGCCGGCGGCGGCGGTGAATGGGAATGGAAGGGACGCGGCGGTGCTGGTGGCGTAGGTGGTGGCAGTGTTGGACAGGGTGGTACCTGAAGCGGTGCTGCTGGCTCCACAGTTGACGTCGTAACTGTGATCAAGCAGAGCAGGTTGTGGTGGTGGATGCACGGGATCGTCGTCGTCACTGCCGCCGCCACCTCGGTTGGTGGATGCGACCGTCCACCTCCATGCTCCCCGCCACACAGCCGCCATGCTGCCGGTACGGTGAGCTCGCTATCTAGTTGCTAACTTGCAACCCACGCACACCAGGCCCGCCCGGCCGGAGCCCATATATAGCAGGAAGGGAGCCTAGCTCAATTGGTAGGGCAATACACCTAACCACCCAGATTCAGATTTAAGTCTCGTCGTGGACTAAATTTGGGTGTTTATTTCTCTTCTCAATGAAAAACTACCTAATTCCTCCTAGGTTGGATCTCATTTTTTTGAGCCCATATTAGCTGCAAGCATTAGAGGGTCATGTACTCTGAAACATCACCAACGCGTTACTTTTTTTTGACTTTGACTTGGCGGGGCCCGCGATAGTGCGCGTCCTGAAACAACGACACGTTGACGAGGACTGGAGTGTGTTCAGTGTAGGGATGAAAATGGTATGGATATTTTCCGACCGTATTCAAGACCGAATTCGTTTAAACGGGTTTAGATCTGTCCATATCCGAGTCCGGATATTCAACATCCAAGTCGTATCCATATTCGAATACTTAAATCGCATATTTATGATCTCGATATACAATCATATCCTATCTGGCATAACTGAAATTATCCGTATTCGAATCCGCATCCGAATAAAAATATGAAAATAAATGTAATATCAGTGATACTCATTTGTATCCTATCCGTTTTGTTGACTGACTGCTGGCAGTTTGGCACCGACAAGACTTCAGCACCTCACGTCCTCACCTGAAGGGAATTGCATTCTACCGGAGCTGCTATACATAGGTACTCACTTCGTAACGAGGTACTCACTCCATCTTAAATCAATTTCTACGGTTATCCTAAATTAAATTATTTAAAATTTAACCAAATTAATAGAAAATAGCATGACCTAATTAGTATCGCTAGATATGCCACCAAGTATATTGACTATTGTAAAGGCGAGACCAAGGCTTTATATCGGATCAAAATGCACAATCCATTTCACAAAGGTAGGTGGGCTAGTTTTTTTGTCCTCCTTTATTGTTACAACTCACCCTCCTTTGATATATAGACCAGTGGCCTTTTACAGATCCAAGAAATCTTTTAATTTTTTTAGCAGAAGAATATCTTTTACTTGCTACAATGAGATTTAGCCTGCATTAAAGTTGTGGACGTTCATTGGCCATAATAAGCAATTCGTACCATGGACCCTTTTGCTCTCAATCAAAGCCTCGACCTTCATAGACTCTGCAACCCGACGCCATTGTTGTAGGAACTCCGAGCAAATTCCCTAGCCTTTGAGCAGATCTGTAGGGCCTTCAAGGGAAGCCTGCCATTCGGGGTTTCAAGGAGCCTTTTGTCAGTTTTTAGAGGGACTTCCAAGACTTTCGGGCGAGGCCTGCTATCTACATGTTATAGGTGCTGTTACCTTTTGCTATAAAGTTAGTCAAACCTAAGATAGTTTAACTTAGACTGATTCTAAAAATTGATTTGTTTTCAGATGGAGTACTGTGTAATGACTAGGGTGATTGCTTGCAGTGAGGAGATTACAAGTATCATTAGATTTGCTGGACCTTTTTGTAAGTTCAAACTAATAAGGAAGTTTGTTCAAATAGCTGGACCTTTATGGATTATGTTTAACTCATCTCCCTACACGAGTGGTACAACTAGATTTGAAGTTTATTGGTCAGATTCATAGATCTAGCAACTTTCCTTTTTTGAGGGTATATATCAGAATTTGGTCCTCATTGAAATTTCTAGACACGACTAGAAATTCCGATAGAGACTGGAATTTTCAGACCTGGTATTTGATCTGCTACGAAAGTTTGTGAAGGTTTAACCTATTCAACCCTCACTAGCCATTGTCGATCCTTCTAGAGCCAGTGTTACCAGAAGTTGTTCATTGGCATCGTCCAATTACCGTGCAATCAGTTTGCACTCTACAGAAGCTCTAATTTGCATCCACGTGTATTGCATTCATGCATAGCTAGATTAGATTTTAATAGTTTTTTCTTACGGTAATGCCCCTATCAGAATGTCCGTCCATTTGGACGAGATGGAACCGCCTGGCGCCATGCGCCCCTGCACCTTGCGCCTCGCATGGTCTCACCGGACCCTCTTCGAGCACCTATGCCTCCCGCCTCGCGTCATGCGCCCCTGCACCTTGCGCCTCGCACGGCCGCACCGGAACCGCCTCGCGCCTCGTGCGTGCACACCTGCCTATGCCTCACACCATCCGCGTCTCGTGCAGTGCGCTGGCCGCGTCTCGTGCCTCATGCCGTGCGCCGCCCGCGCCTCGCACTACGCTCCCCACATCGACCTTTATTGGGAGGCAGCAAGTAGATGAGCACGTGTTGCAACTGTATGTTTCATACATTTTAGATGTATGTTGCATATGTTTCATCTGGATGTTATAAAACTAGATCTGGTATTGCATGTATTGTAATGGACGTGTGTTGCAAGTGTATGTTTCAAATGTTTCAGCTGTTTCAAACGTATGTTGCAAACTAGATGTTGCATATGTTGCAAAGGTTATACATATATGTTGCAAGTGTGTATTCTAAATGTTTCAGCTGTTTCATCTAGATATTGCATGTTTTCATTTGGATGTTGTATATGTTGCAGTGGCTATACACGTATGTTCCAAGTATATGTTTCAAATGTTTCATCTATTTCAGACGTATGTTGCAAGTGTTTTTATCTGGATGTTGTTATATGTTGCAGTTGTTATACACATGTTGCAAATGTATATTTCAATTGTTTCACCTGGTTTTAGTATGTTGCAGTAGGTGCTGCTGCCCACGCACTCTGACTCGTGGGCATGCATGTGCTGCACGCACCCATCCAGCGCTACCTATGTCTGTCATGCGGGCTAGCTCCAATAGTCAGACGTGCACACAACGAGCGGTCAGAGCTCAAATGGCCAAGCACTTCCTAGTCAAAAGTGCATGTGCACATGCGGAGCGCTAGAGCGGACCGGCACCGAACGGAAGCAGAACCAAGCGCCCCTGCACCACTAGGCTTGGTCCTCCACGGGTGGAGCACCCAACTGGGGTCAACGTAGGTACGTGCGCTGTGCTCCCACCCTCTCTCTCGCATGTAGCTGGGACCCCATACATATGCTCTCCTGTGTAGGTGCAGTAGCAGCACGTGCGGACTCAGGAGCAGCAATAGGCGTGAGGTACGAAGCATGCAAGCAGGTGCAGTAGTAGCACGTGCGGACGCAGCAGCAGCAGACGCGGGGCACGAAGCATCATGGGCAGGCGTAGCAAGCCAAAAGGTGTAGCAGCACCACGTGCGTCTATATGTCTGGGCATGGCCCTTTTTCTTAGCGTGTTGGATATGAAACTAAACTACTCTATTTTTCATCGGTCATTACATAATCATAAAATCTAAAATTGCATTTTTCTTTTTCTAATTAATATTGTAATTTCTAGCCCCTGTATTTGACATAGATACTCTATTTATACTTAGCTGCTGTATTACTGTAAAACATATTAGTATATTTTTTATTAATAATGTCAAAATTTTCTAGGCCTTGTATTTGACATGAATACTCTATTTATTGCCGACCCTTAGTTCATCGTAAAATCTAACTATACATTTTTCTCTTCTCCGATTAATCTCATTGTTTCTTGATCCTCTTGATAATGGGGGTTCTTTTTTAACAGTGTTGTGAGCAAACTAATATAGATGAGATATCAATATCTTTTCATGCTATAAGCAGCGCAATAAGGGTATCGCCACAGCTACATGAATCAAATATTTGGCAGAGGCATTCAGACTGTCGTTGTGCTGAAGCCTAGGGATGAAAACGGATCAGATACGGATGGATATCACTGATATTACATTTGTTTTCATATTTTTGTCCGGATTCGGATTCGAATACGGACAGTGTTAACCATATTGGATAGGATACGATTGGATATTCGACATCATAAATATGTGATTTGAATATTCGGATACGGTATCGGATGTTGAATATCCAGACTCGAATACGAATAGATCTAAACCCCTCTAAACGAATTTGGTCTCAAATACGGTCAAAAAAATATTCATACCGTTTTCACCCCTACAAGCCTGAACCTGTGCAAACACAGAAGGCTCACCATGCTCATGTTCCACGAGCTCTGGTCCCAAATTCAAAATGGGCTATCTATTAGAATTATAATTATTCAGGATTTTAATTAGCATAATTACATAAACACTTAATTTGAACTTAGCGTCTAATCACAGGTCAGACCTACAAAACCTACTCTGCTCCCATTTCGAGTCAAGAGATAGATAAATAGCCAAGTCCTATTGCACTAGTCGAGGGCGCCCCTAGTGACTTAGGGGGTCGAAGATCATGAAGTGGCTTATTTATACCAAGCATTCCTCTTACGGCTAGATTCAATCTCTTGGTCCCTGCAAAAAGAAAAAAAGGATTCCATGTTCTTCCTTTGAGGAAGGGAGGATTAGGGAAGTCCTATTTAGGATGGACCCACGGGTCATGGACATCATTGGTAGCCCTACGTGACTTAGTCACATTAAGGTGACGTTTGGTTGAGGGGACGAGGTGCGATGGGATGGGATGAGACCAGTACCACCAGTAGTGTTTTGGTTGGGAGACATGGAAGGTGGGATCATCCCACCTATAGAATATGCGTGGAATATTCCACTAGGGGCAAGCTCATCCCTCAAATTTTCGCGGACGGGAGTGACCCACTTGGCCTTCGTCGTGCCTTCCGTTTCGCACACATGCGGAACGGGCGGAGGCGGCCATGGTGCGGCCGAGGAGACCGGCGGGACGGGCAGATGGTGGCGGGGCGGGTGTCGAGCAGGACATGGAAGGGGCGCCGGCGGCCATGGCGCATCTGAGTTGACCGGCGGGGCAGGCATCGAGCAGGACCTGGAAGGGGCGCCCGTGGCCATGGCGCATCCGATGAGAAGCCGGAGCAGAATGGGCTGGGATGGGCGGACGGAACGCGCGGCCTCCTGCGGCGCGGGCGAGCTCCAGTCGGGTGCCCGCAGGGCCACTTCTGGGCTCTGGCGCGGTGCAGCGCGTCCCCAGCTCGCGGAGCTCCGACGAGCTGCAGCCATGGCGCGTACGTGCGAGCGTCGGAGAGTCCGATGAGCAACAGCCATGGTGCATGCGAGCGTGGGGGAGTCCGACGAGCAGCAGCCATGGCGCGTGCAAGCATGGGGGAGTCCGATGAGCAGCTGCCATGGCGCGTGCGAGCGTGGGGGCCATGGCGTAGCCGAGCATGGAAGAAGAGGCCCATCGAGCGGCGGCCGTGGCGCTTGCGTGCGAGCGTCTTGAGGCTATCACACCTGGAAAGAAGATAAGGCAGAATAAGAAAAAAAATAAAAAGAGCATGACAAGTGGGTCCTATTAAACAGTAGCCAACGGCATCAAATTCAAAATTCATCCTATTTCTCTTTATCCCTTCAACCAAACACAAAATGGGTTGATCCCGTCCCTCGTCAACCAAATAGAAAATGATATTGATATAGACTGGGCGTCCGGGGCGGCCGGATGCACTGTTCCACACCTCGCTCTTCTGCACTCGCTTTCCCCCACACTCGCTCTCCCCTAGTTCTCCCCCGCTCTCCTGCACTCACTCTCCCCCGCTCCGTCCGCTTGCTCTCCATGCTGTCCCCGGGACGGGGATGCCGCGCCCATGCACATGAGCTCGCTGCGTGCCCCGGCCACCCGTGCTCCCTCCCTCCGTCTCTCCCTCCCCTCTGCGCGACCTTCATAGCACCCCGTGCACCCCAGCGACCCCGCTCCCACCGGAGACGAGGACGATCGCGGCGGCTCCAACGAGGTAAGGTCGGTCCTTCTCTAGAGCCCCCCCTCCTCCTCCTCTAGACCTGGGCGCTCCCCCTCTTCCTCCACTGGATCTGAGGGACATGGTGGCGGCTATAGTTCTAGCAAGCTCTGTTGCAGTAGCCTTGTTTTGCTGTTGCAACAAATTTCTTTGTTGCATTAGTCTTTTTTTTAATTTCTGATGTTGCATCTCGCATTGCAGTAGTCTTGTTCTGATGTTGCAACAAGTAATATTTATTTGTTGCATTAGTCTTTTTTCTGATGTTGCTTTCTCGCATTGCGCTTTGTTCTGTTCGTTGTAGTAGTCTTGTTCTGATGTTGCAACAAGTAATATTTCTTTGTTGTATTATTTTTCTGATCTTGCATCTCGCATTGCAGTAGCTTTGTTCTATTGTTGTAGTCGCCTTGTTCTGATGTTGCAGTAGACTTGTTCTGATGTTGCAAATAAATAATATTTCTAATGGGAGCGCGATGATGATATGACGCACCTAGCGGGGCACGGCGGGGGGAGGGGATGGGCGGCGGGACGGGATGGCGGAGGGACGGGCGGCGCGGCGGGATGGCGGCGCGGCAGGAGGTCGGGCTGCACGCGAGCGTGGGACAAGCCGCCGTGACTGGCGAATGACGCCCGGTCCAGATTGGTTCGCCGTATTGTATCCAAATACGTGGATTGATCGGGATCGAAACATGCCGGACGGACCCGAGGCGCTAGGTGCTCCGTTGTTTGGTCGGGATCAAAACGAGTTGAGGTGTGTCCGGACGCCCGCAGCTAGCCGGGCGTTCGGGCGCTAGGAGCGCCGAACTGAAAATTCTCACCTCCGTTCCATCCCAGAAATCAGAGATGGGACCATCTCCCTCCACCTTGACTCCCAAGCGAGAATGCTACCTAGCTCGAGATCATTCCCACACTGTCTACTAAACGTACTGCAGCAGCAGCAGCAATTCCTGTCACGTTTGGTGGAGGTCAAGGTCAACCCTGCACAGCGCGTTGTGAGATCGTCATTTCTTTTGCACGCACCGCACGGCTGTGCAGATTGATCGATTCCCTCCAGGGTGCGTGTGCATCCAGCATCCATCATCAAATCCACGCACGGCACAGATAGGTTTCAAGCAGCTACGATGGCGGCGGTCTGGCGGAGAGCATGGAGGTCGAAGAAGGTGTCATCCACCGGGCTCGGCAGCGGCAGCGGCGGCGGCGGCTCTCTGTGGCCGATTTCTGGCAGCACCACCACCTCCACAGCTTCAGGTACCACCTTCTCGACCACCACCACCTACACCACCATCTCATCAGGTCCCGTCGGCGAACGACATCTGGTCGTGGAGGAAAGCGTCGGCGAGGGGCTCGACCTCAACGCCATGGAATTCAAGGAGGTGGAGACGCGCCGGCACTTGAGGGGCCTGGCGGAGGAATTCTGTGGCGGTCCCTTTGGCAACATCTATGCCCCAGACAGGTGGCTCCCGGAGCTGAACCAGCGAGTCTTCTCCTGCGTCATACTAGCTGACTTTTATTACTGATTATTACTGCCATAATGCTAAAGGCAGTGTCGTCTCTGTGTGTGGAAATTAAGACTTGCTTTGCTTGGAATTCTTCACTGCTGGCTTAGTGCTCATTATTTTACAGATATATGCAGTACTTGCTTGGGGAGCTGATTTAATTACCTTCGTGGTACTGTCAGTATCTAATATAATTAACGATGAAAACGGTCGGAAACGGTTGGAAAACTCATCGGCTGTTTTCTACTTTTACATTCGAATACGAAAACGAAAACGAAAATGGTAAAACCGGACACGAAAACGAACGCGAACTTACGGAATATCGAGGATTACGAAAATGAACCAATTCAAGTGAAATTATGTTGAATACGAAAATTTAATACGGAATACCGACCCACAATACATAACAATTAACAAGTGCCGTAGCAAATTTCGAGTGCAAGAGAGACTTATCAATTTGGTTTCTTTCACAAGAGAAAAAAAGAAAAAGAAAGAAGAAGAATTTGAGATGCCATCGGTACTACACTGGAAAGGATAGCAACAAGGCCTGCTCCATCTCGCTCTCTCTCTTTTGGTCGGCCTAATCACATACAACATAACAACAGCACCGCGTGAAGCTAGATGCAGGCATGCAGGCATGCAGTGCCGTGCAAGGTGATTAGTCCCACCTTGACGACTCAGGGAGGCGCTCCACACTTGCCTTTACCTAGTTGCCAGGATAGTAATGATCGGCTTTTGAATTCGGGATATTTTCGAATTAAAAATAGAAAAGTAGAAAACGGTAAAATACGGTCGAAAAATGTCTAAACCGTTTTCTATTTTTACATTTGAAATACGAAAACGAAAGCGAAAACGGTAAAGTCGGATAAGAAAATACAGATTCGATCAGATTAAATACAGAAAACGATGCGGTTCGGTTTAGAATATTTCCGTTACGTTTTCATCCTTAAATATAATGACAATATTATAATCTGGGAAAGACTGATTAATTTATTTATATATCCTGTAACCAATTGACGAGGATGTGGACCAGTACTACATATCAGTACTGGTTTCAGAGTTGTGTTGGCCATGCACGATGAATCATTTAATCTCTCCAGCAAAAGGAAATATAATGATCCATGCTGGAGTATTTATTACTCTATCTGTCCTTGAATAAATAGATTTCTAGTGTTGTCTTAAATCAAACTTTTAAAGTTTTGACTAAATTTCTAGAAAAAACCGTTAAGATTTATGATATCAAATTAGTACCATTAGAGATATACCATACAATATATTTTTATAGTATGCTCATTTTATATCGTAGATGTTGTTACTCTTTTCTATAAAGTTAATCAAACTTAAGATAGTTTGACTTGCAAGGATTTTAGGAATTGATTTATTTAGAGATGGAGGAAGTATTTATTTAGCAAACGGAAAATAGTTTTTTCTAGAATTTTTTGTGTAAATTAAACAGTTAAACACGGATGCTCAAAGTTGCTATAATAAATTATTGTTCATGTCATATTTTAGTTTGCTTATTAAAAGAAAATGTCAAGTCTGGAGAGCACACTGTGTGGTGTATCAACAGAAAATTTAATTCTTCCATTCTGAAAAAACAGTCGTATGATATTCTTCAAAAAAAAGTACAACTGATTGGTGCTAGTGCTACCAACACACAACTGGTGAACTGGAGTGGTGCACATGTACCAAAAAAAAAAGATGGGACCTCCGATCCTGCTGATAAAGAAGTGAGACTACTCGCACTCATCGACCTCTATATTCATCATTTATAAGTCCTAGTCAGCAAGATTCTCTCATCTATACTTAATTCTTCCGCACCCATTCATCATCTATATCATCCTCTATCCACTCTATCTACTGTGGGACCCACTTGTCACTTTATCTAAATATATCCATGTGTGATATAGTTTTGAAGGATTTATTGAGACGAATTTAATGGTGCAATCAAAATTTAATTTGGGTTTTTATTTGTGAGTTATAGCATTTTTTCCCTTTGTTTAGCTAGTGGGGCCCGCCACTATAGAGTATAGAGTAAACATTGTACTACTCTAAATATAGAGTGAGAGAAACGATATAGTATCGTTTTAGAGTACCCAGTGCAGCAGTTTTTACTCTATATTCATACTCTAAATCTTTAGAGTACCGTTTTAGAGTACCCACTGCGGAAGTGGTTGCAAGCCTGCAAAGAGGTCTGAGATGACTTGGTCCATTGGTGCACACTAACTGAGTTCTTGTTTAGTTCTTTCTCAAAAATTTATACCATATCCCATTTAATGTTTGGACATATATATGGAGTATGAAATATAGACTAAAAATAACTAATTGCACAGATTGCGACTACTTTGCGAGACGAATCTTTTAAGCCTAATTTGTCCATGATTTGACAATAAAGTGCTATAGTAACACATGTGCTAATGATAGATTAATTATGTTTAATAAATTCATCTCGCGGTTTACTGACGATTCTGTAATTTTTTTATTAGTACCGAACACCTTATACGACACCCGATGTGATACCCTAGAACTTTACACCCTGGAACTAAATGAGACCTAAATTATCCAGACTTCAGAGTACGCGTCTGCACTGCACTGCAATTAGTAAATAAGTAGCTTTTCTTAATTCATGTGCATGCAGTTCTGATCAGATTGGGCACCCGTAGCTTTCTCAAAGGATACGGGGAGAATCATCTCTGACTGCCTTAACTACTGTATACCATCATTCTTGACCTTGACCCTGCCATATGTTAATTCCTATGTTTAATGGCTTTTTTAGCATTGATAGACCTTTAGATCACTTGCTACTACACCTGCACACTTTTATTGAAAAAATAAGTTACATGATTGTCTTTTTTTTAAAACACAATACAAACACGAATGCTCATATATATGCACACACTCGCTCCGACACACACATACACACTTTATCCCTATGAGCACAAGACTAGGTTGAGTTAGTCATACATCTCAACATAAACGAGGTTACCATAGGGCAGGTTCAGAGTTTCGACCGGTTTTCACCGAAAATCGGTGATTTTCGTTTCTATCGATGACCTCCGGTAAATGTATATACCAATAATTTTGGTTCTATTTCGTTCCAATTTTTCAAATCATTGCTAAAATTTAAAAAATTTAACCGAAATTTCAACCAGTTTTCATCGATTTTCACAATTTTCATTTCTATCACTCTCCTCCGTTATTTGTGTCTCAGCCGGTAGGCTGAACCCTGTCATAGGCGTCTCATTGTTAATAGGCGTGCCGTCTACCATTGAAAGAACATGAACACAGTATTTGAGGTGTGCCCCACTAACCATGTTAAAATTTTTTCCTCTCCTTGAAACCTGACCGGATCATATTTGAACCAAAAAATGTGTGGATCATGGAACAAGTATGGTAATGGTATTGCTTCAGAAAGTTGTCTGCACTGTAGAAGATAACCCTCATTCTGCATAGCCACAACTTTACGTGTAGAGTTCCTCTCGATATCGATGGCCCTATTTGCTTTGACACAAGACGTACGTGTTGAATTGAAGTGGTAAAACCTATAAAACAGTTTATTTGTAAATAAATATATAATTCCAGTAAGCCGAGGGAAAATACAAACAAAGAAAAACCATCAGTTTCCACAAGACAGACGGACGGATGGAGTGTTTTGACGCGCTGACAGTTGAATTCCTTGCGTGGCCAAGACCTTCCCAAGAAATCCCAAGCTCAGGACGACACTACTGCATTACCGTTGCATGGTGATGGTGCTCTGTTGGCATACCTCCAAGCCTTTCTTTTTGTTTTAGGCTTTAGGCTTTTGTTTTAGGCATTTCGTTCAGGCTTCCGCTTTCTTTTTTATGTATCTGAACCTGGTATTCTTTTAATTTAAGCTGCAGTAGGGGCTCCTTGCCCCTCCTGATCATTCAAAAAAAAAAAAGAATTGAAAACCATGTGTTGAATCGTTTCAAGTCCTGAAATGATTCTCCTTTTTGACGAAAGCCCAAAAGAATTAGTTACTTTCTAACAGGAAATCATTGCACTTAAGAGAATTTATCAGGCGGCGACGGCGGCTGCTGCTGCGCAAAAGAGACTAATGGTTGGCTAAAGTGGTTGCAGTTTTCAGGCACCTTACCATTAGCATGCAATTGTGGACCTGCTGCACCTGCTTGGGTTACGCACGTATTACACCACTAGTAGACATGTCCAAATCAGAGCAATAACCTTTTGTCTTTAATTTGCACCTTTAGTTTAATCTGTGCCTTCCTATGAAGCAACCTTAGTTAGTCTGCAGTCAGGGAAATAACAACTGTTGAGTGGTGTAAGTCGCTATATGCTTATATTAACTGATTATATTTCTAGTGTTTGATTGACAGAATTCAGCAATCACTCCAAATTTGACCCCAGAAAACAAAATCTCCAGTAAGTTTGCAGTCATATCTGAACAGCTTTATTTATCTATCTCAGTTCTCAGGTATTCTTTTTTTATTTGCGTGGTATGCTTTAAAAGGAATTATTATCACCAGCAACATAGAAACAGTATCATAGAGTATTACTCCCTCCGTCCGGTAAAGCATGCAACTCTAGAAACAGAGACTTGTCCAACAAAGGATGCAATTTTAGACCTGGTAGAGGTACAGGCTAGCTGTATTGCGGGATAAAAAATTCTGAACAGAGCCGTGTCAGGTGGCCTGAGCAAAAGCGGCGTGACCCATGGGGAGAGAGTGAAAGCGTTGATCTTCGTGCGTAGTGCGTTTGGCAGACAGTGGGAGACAGAGAAAGTAGAGGTACAACGCGTAATTTTGCTTGGTTGCTGTCTTCGCCTCGGTACCACAGATTGCATCCTTTCTCGGACGAAGGGAGTACCTACTGGTGCTTCTGAGTGTGACAAGCGTGGACTTGTCTGGTGGTAGGAGACTGGAGACAAAGGTTGAGCTAGCTGTACCATATGAATCAAGAAAGCATGACCTGGAAATGGAACGGAGCTGGGGCCATCCCATCCGTCCGTCCCTGTCACTTGGGCCGGTTCTTCCATGGATGCAAGTCGTTGCTGGTCGATGGATGTTGGGTCAGTCGCCTCAGTGCTCTGCTGCCAGTGGTCCCCATGACGCTTCTTGAGTTGGAAGACCTGGAAGAAGAGGTCGTTAGTGCTCCATGTTTTTGTTGAAAGATAAAAAATATAGTATTATGACACATGAAAAGATGCCTGCGTGACGCCGGCCTGACCCTCGGTGGAGCTGACCTGACCTGACCTGACCTGACCTGCTGAACAGCTGAGGCCTTGTTTAGATCCTCGACTCGGAGTGGCCGAATTTGCACAGTGCTATCTCCGAGCACTGTAGTATTTTTGTTTTTTAGTGGTAATAATTATCCAAAATTTGATTAATTAGGCTTAAAATGTTCGTCTCGCAAAGTACAACAAAACTGTGTAATTAGTTTTTGATTTCATCTACATTTAGTACTCCATATATGTGCCGACATTTTGATGTAATAGAGAATCTTCTTTTTGCATAGTAGAATTTAGGGGTGAATTCTAAAATCTAAACAAGGCCTGAAATCAAATGTGAACTAGACAGGGAACAAGGAATGAAGATGCTTCCTAACTTCATCTTCAGTTTTAGTACTGCACACTGACAGTATATGTTCTATATCTGCGCATTGGCATCTAATATTAAACATCTTCACCAACCTAGAAAGTACAAGGTACAAGAAAACCTAACCCCTTGTTTAGATGACATTAAAATTCTAAGTTTTTTCACTCTCTCTCCATCACATCAATTTTTAACTGCTTGCATGGAGTATTAAATGTAGGTAAAAAAATAACTAATTACACAGTTTAGTTGTAAATCACGAGATGAATCTTTTGAGCTTAGTTGGTCCACGATTGGACAATATTTATCAAATAAGACGAAAATGGTACTATTTATCGGGTTGAAATTTTTTTCCAATCTAAACGAGGGCCAAGTTTTTATTCTGGACAGGAACTGATCCTTTACATACTGGGCACATTTAGCCATGTACCCACTAGATAGTCAAAATCCATGTGAACCCAGGCCATGGCTCCTAAAGTTTAGTTGTGTTACATCGAATGTTACGTGGGGTGTCGCATGGAGTGTTCGGATACTAAAAAAAACAAATTACAGATTCTGTCAGTAAACTGCGAGACGAATTTATAAAACCTGATTAATCCATTATTAGCACATGTTACTGTAGCACCACATTGTCAAATCATGGAGTAATTAGGCTTAAAAAATTCGTCTCGCAAATTAGTCGCAATTTGTGCAATTAGTTATTTTTTAGTCTATATTTAATACTCTATGTATGTTTCCAAATATCCAATGTGATAGGGACTAAACTTTAGTGGTGGGAATCAAACACCCCCGAGTCGTTTAGTTCCAGGGTATAAAGTTTTGGGGTATCACATCGGGTGTCACATGAGATGACATATAGGGTGTTCGGATACTAATAAAAAAATAAATTAATTTATTAAGCCTAATTAATCCATCATTAGCACATGTGTTACTGTAGCACTTTTATTGTCAAATCATAGACTAATTAGGCTTAAAAGATTCGTCTCGCAAAGTAGTCGTAATCTGTGTAATTAGTCATTTTTAACCTATATTTAATACTTCATACATGTGTCTAAATATCTGATGGGATAGAGTGTAAACTTTCGAGGAATGAACTAAACAAGTCCCAGTGCTGGCAGCCAGTCCAGTCCTGATCAAGGACTTCTGGCTTCATTTGGTATTTTTATTGGATGATGACTGGCGCGCAAACTTCCATCCCTTCTTGCTTGAATCGTCCTTCTTGCCACCAGACGTTGCCTCCTTGTCTTCTTCAGTAGCTGTAGAAGTTTTGGTGGGGGTAGCATCAACATCGATGATCTCTGGAGAAGTCTTTCTAGAACCAGTTGTCTCTGATTTCGCTTGAAGACGTTCAGCCTCTTCATCTACACGGTAATAAGCCTGGTAGCAGAATGATTTGTCAGGGGGGCTGATATTGCACTGCGACTGATAGATTCTAGTTCATCAGTTCAGTTGAGAAGTACTTCCTCCGTCCGAGAAAAGATGTAATTATAGGATGCGTGCCAGTCAAACTGACTCAAGTTTGACCAAGTTTATAGCAAATAGTATTAACATTTATGTCTCCAAATAAATTTATTATAAAAATATATTCTATAACTAATCTAATGATACTTATTTTGTATCATAAATATTAATTTTTTTAATATAAATTTAGTCAAAGTTGAAACTGTCTGACTTCTCAAAAAACGAGAATTGCATGTTTTTATGGACGGAGGGAGTAGCTGATAAGTGAACATTACCACACAAGTGCGGGGTGGAGAAAGGACTTTGAATGAGTTTGGCCGGTTGTTGAAGTTTGTTTCAGGCACCCCTGGTATCCCTTCAGGCGACGTGAATTGATCCACGTCGTGGCCAACCTGTGTCACAACATCGATGAATCTTGCAAACACGACATCCTGATACAATTCTCATGGCCCCAACTACAGGAGTAGAAAAAACATCTTTCCAGCATATATCATCACTACTTAGACTACCCGCACTCATGGACCTCTATATTCATAATCTATACGTCATAGTCAGCAAGATTCTCTCCTCTATACTCAATTATTCCGCACCCATCCATTCTCTATATCATCCTCTATCTACTCTATCCACTGTGTGACTCACTTGTCACTTTATCTAAATATATCCATGTGTGATCTAGTTTTGAAGGATTTATTGAAACGAATTTAATGGTGCAATCGAAATTTAATTTGGATTTTTGGTTTGTGAGTTATAGCATTTTTCCATTTGTTTAGCTAGTGGGGCCCGTCACTATAGAGTATAGAGTAAGCACTGTACTACTCTAAATATAGAGTGAGAGAAAGAATAGAGTATCGTTTTAGAGTATTCAGTGCAGCAGTTTTTACTCTATATTCATACTTTAAAGCTTTAGAGTATCGTTTTAGAGTACCCACTGCGGCTAGTCTTACTCTTCCATGTCTACCAAAGACCAAAGCATCAGAGTCCAGGGCTACTCTGTATTTCCCAGGCAAATCACATCCAACTTTGTAACTGCATATTAGTTGCAAAGTAAAGATGAGAGCAAGCACACAGCACACTAAGACCACAGGCAAAAGGGACATTGAAAAGACAGATTACAACTGGTAACTTACCCCTCATAATAAGTTTTCTTCGGATGAAAACTGAAAACAAAAACCAAATCCCCACGTTCAAAGACAATAACCTGAAAAAAAGTAGAAATAAATTGGAAATAATGTTTTCACAAACCAAACTATTTGAATCAAATGGCTAGGGTTTCAGAAACCGTGCATTCCTAAATTGAAGCTCACCTTAATCGGCAAAATACAGCACACAAGCTAGAGTTACTACTTGTCGGTGTTCGGTCCCGAGGGGGCCCTAAAACAACGAGTAAATGTTGTGTGTCCCTTTTCTGGATGGTGATGCAAGGAGAACACACGGGGGTTTATCCTGGTTCGGGCAAAAGAAGGCCCTACGTCCAGCGAGGGGAGAGAGAGGTTTGTATTTCCTTGCACCGAGGTGCTTGTGTAGGGGTTACAAGCTTGCGAGAGAGGGCGTCGAGCCCAAGTCTCAAAGAGGAAAAAAGAGTACAAGGATGATTGCTAGAGATGTTGATCTCTATTTTGTGTCTAGCCTGTTGTCCGTTGCCCCCCCTTGTTGTAGAGCCCCGGCCTGCCCTTTTATAGAACGAGAGGAGGCCAAGACGATGGGGAGCCTTGAGATGATATTTTGTCAATCCCTGTTGAGGTGGCTGTAGCGACGTGCCCTAGGAATGGAAGACCATCCCTGGACACCGTGGTGATGTAGAGGACGAGACGCTGAAATGACCCGGAGCGCCGTGCCATACCGTCCTTCCTTCCCTGTTGAGCCGTACTGGGTGTCGAGGCCGGGTCGAGGCCGGGTCGAGACTGAACGGATAAGTCCGAATCCCCGGAACTGTGGTGTACGGACTCTGTCGTATCCTCCCTCGAGGGTAACTGGTGACGTACAGTGCACGGTAAGGTGGGCACAGTGACGGTTTTCACCTCCCATCACGGGATGGGCGGTAAAACAGTGAGGACTGACACTGGCATTGTTCCCACGTCGACCCTGGTCGCAGCCATGCCGGTAGGTGGTAGTAGGTAATTGCATTAAATGCTATGGCTTTTGTCCCGGGGTAGGTAAAGAGAGGGGGTCGAGCAACTCGACCCGGGCTCACACGAGTCGGAGTGCTCCCGGTGGGTGATCGAGCCTCGTGCGGGTCGGAGTGCGGTCGAGGTACTTCGCTGTACGGAGCGGGGCGTGGTCGAGGCGTCCCCCGTCGAGGGTGCCTCGTACGAGTCGGAGACGGAGTGCGGTCGAGGCCTTCCGTCGAGCGGGCCTCGTACGAGACGGACCAGATGCGCGGTCGAGGCGGGCTGCCATTGATTGTGGTTTCAGTCATTTTAGCTTTTTATTATTGATGAATGTGGGTACCCCTATACTGTTGGTACCGACAGTAGCCCCCGAGCCTTTTGGTGAGTGTGTGATCACTCTCCTAGAGGCTTTTTGCTGATGAACTGGAGTCGTAGCGTCGTTGACTTCTCCGGTGGGGGCGCGCGAGCGCACCCGCCGGGTGTAGCCCCCGAGGCCTCGGTGGAGTGTTGAAGACTCCTCCGAGGTCTTTTTCATGTTTTGTCGGGGAGTAGTTTGATGCGGTCGAGCCCCCGAGCCTCACGCGCACGAGGTCGATCGAAGTCCCGGTCGTCTTTTGCCGTGCGACCCTCACGCTCCTCCTGTAGAAAGGAGGAGGAGGGGTGGGGAACGCCGTACTACCCCGTTTGGGCGAGTTCTGACGATCCCCTGCGAGCTACTAGCGGGGAGATTCGAGTGAGAGTCCGTGCTCCAGTCGTTAGGAGTCGGCTCGTGGCCCGGAGGCGCTCTCAAAAATGCTAAGGAGTGGACGTGTGGATGTCGGTTCCCTGCGACAGGATCTGAGGGCTCGGTGCCTCCCCCGAGGGGATTCCTACATTGACCTCCTCCTTCGGCCTCGAATACGTCTTGGGGTGCCTCGAGAGCGTGGCTCGAGCCCTGGCCATGTACGGGCGCATCCCTGGTCAGCCCTAACTCTGTTGCTCGAGGGCGGCTGTCGAACCCGGGTCGAGGGCCAGCTCCCGTTCCCTCGAGTCTTATGACGGGCTCGGGGCCCGTTTACCAGGCATCTAGGAATATCTGTCCGCGGATCTCGCCCCGCCCGTTAGCCAGGCGCGCCTTTTTAGGGCGAAATCAGTGCGGTAGTGGGCGACGTGGCGTTCGGTTTCGGCGTGGGGGACGGCCACATGCTCTACTCCTGCGAGACGTGGGGGGAACGGTTAGGTGAGTGCATTTAATGTGGGAAACTGTTCCTACCTTTTCGCGTGACCGTTGGGCTTCCGCCGGGCATATAAAAGCAAAACCTAGGGGTCTGTGTTCCCCACCGGTTCCTTGTGCTCTTGCCATCTCTAGCCCCAGACAGCCCTTGCCTTCTTGCGTCCTCTGCCCACATCGCCGCCGCCGCCGCATCTCCTTCGCCCACCCTCCTTTCGACAGCTCCGATGGCAGGAAAGAGCCAGATCCTTCCCGCCGACGACTGGGCCGCCTCTTCGGTGACGGAGAGGAGGTTGGAGGAGCTGGTCGAGGACGGGCTGTTGTGGCTGAGGACGAGTCGGTCACAGCCAGAGTGGATCGCGCCGCCTCCTGCCCACCGGGAGCCAGCGCCCCCGGAGGAGTACGTGGTGAGCTTTGTCTGCTTCCACGAGCGGGGGTTCGGCGTTCCTGCGTCCACCTTCATGCGCGCACTCCTCCACTACTATCGGGTGGAGCTTCACCACCTTGCCCCCAACGCCGTCGCGTAGGCTGCCATCTTCGCGGCGGTCTGCGAGGGCTACCTTGGGGTGGAGCCGCAGTGGAACCTGTGGCTTCACCTCTTCAAGGCGGAGCTCTTTGCCAGGAGGGCGGGGGAGAAGGGGGTCCTGGCCACGGCTCGAGTAGGGAGCTGCGTCCTGTAGGTGAGGTCGAGCCGGGCGGATCTGTACATCCCGGCTCGCCTCATCTCCTCGAACAGCGGGTGGCACGAGGGTTGGTTCTACCTCCGCAACGATGAAAATCAGTTGCCGAGGTACACCGGCCGCGTGCTAACCGCTCGAGAGGACCGCTGGACGTACGGAGTGCCGGAAGCCGAGAAGCCGCGCCTGGACCCGCTGCTGGCGGCGTTGCAGCAGCTTCGTCTTCGGGGCTTGACGGCGGCGACGGTGGCTACGGCCTTCCACCGCTGCAGAGTGATGCCGCTGTGCCGGTGCCGTCTTCGCCTCGACCAGATGACCCCGGAGGCACCTCTGGAGGGGATCCGGATGTCCCACGAATCCCTTACCCTCGAGGAGGTCGTCCGGCGAGCGCGCCGAATGGTTGGGAACTTCAAGGTGGAGGAGGTCAACCGGGTCCCTATGAAGCCTACCGAGGGGTTCGAGCCCGTGGTGAGTATCTTTAGGCTGGTCTGCTTGCCAGTTTTGTTTATTTTTAGATTCCTCTAACTTGGTCGAGGCTGGCGCGTAGGATTTGTCGACGCTGCGGGAGACGCGTCCGCCTGTCCCAGAGGACCGGCCCGCCCGGGAGGCTCGACGCCAGCATGCCTCCAAGAAGAAGAAAACTAAGGAGACGGCCAAGAAGCGGGCAATCCGCAAGGCCAAAGAGGCGGAGGCGTTGAAGAAGCTCCGGCGCCAGCAGACCATCGATGGGGTCCCTCTGGCGCCGTCACCTTCCGAGACGATCTCGGGGGAGGACGATGACAGCAGCGGCGAGGACGATGACGCCCTGTCGCAGTATGAGGCCGCGACTGGACTGGGGGACCTCCCCAACATTCGCCCCCTGTTGGAGCCCATCGGGGGGTCATCCTCCTCAGTCATCGTGGTCGAGGAGGATGAGGAGGAAGAGAAGGAGAAGAAGAAAGCGGAGAAGGAGACGGGCCCCTCGACGAGAAGGGCCGCTTTGCCCTGGACCCAGCAAGAGGGGTCGACGGGGATGCCCAAGCTCGGGCAGGGGCTGGGACGGTGGTGTCCGTGTCGTCATCGGCGGCGCCACCGACAGGAGTGAGAACCCGAGGCCAGCTGGCCTCAGAGGCACAATAGGCGCAGGGCAGCGCGCCGGCCAGGGCCCCAAGGAGCGCCCGGCCTGCTGGTGGGGCCGCCGCGAGGCCACCGTCGGCCGCCCCGGGAGGCTTGGATCATGCGGGGTCGAGGCCCTTGGTGCCAATTTCCGGGTAAGTGTTCCTGCTTGGTCATTTTGTCTTTCTCTGGATCCGTTGGCTGACATTTTTTCTCACTTTGCAGGTTAAAGCGGAAGGCGGAGCCGATGGGGCCTACCCCCGTGAAGTTGCTGCGGGCCGACGCCGCTGTCCTTAACCGGACGGCGGAGCAGGACGCGGCCTGGGTTCGCCAGGTCGAGGTTGCGAAGGGGCGTCTGCGGCAGCAGCAGGAGGCGGCAGATGCTATGACGGTCGCTGGCCCTGATCCTGCCACAGTGGGGTCCGAACCGGCGAGGGCGGTGGCGCCCAGTTTGGTCGAGGGGGAGCCCAGGCCGTTGCCGACGGCCGAGGCTGCTGTCGAGGCTGTGACGGGCGAAGCGTCCGCCCGAGGCGCGGAACGGGCGGGTGCCGACGTGACCATGGAGGAGGTCGCGTCGGCACCGGGACAGGAGGCGGCACTGGCGAGGGGGCCGCAGCCGCAGCAAGACCCGCCAGCGGGGCCGGTGGACATGATGGAGGGCGGGGCCGTCGATCCCCCGACCGGAGCCCCTGAAGAAGGGGCGCTGGAGGTCGAGGCGCCGGCTCCGGGAGCGCCATCGGTCGAGGCGCCGGCTCCGGAGGCACCGACGGTCGAGGCGCCGGCTCCGGAGGTGCCGGCGACCGAGGGGCCGGCGCCCTCAGAAGAGCGGGCGCCCGCGGACCTTACCCTTGATGACACCCCCTGGACAAGGGGAAACAAGTGATGGGGGTCGAGGGGGGTGAGGCCGCGGATCAGGCCGGTGCCTCGACGGCTGCTGGAGCAGCAGGAACTACGGGCGAGGCCGGTCCTTCTGCGGGACCGGGAGACGCCCCGGCCGGGTCGTCGTCATCGTGGCTCGACATCGCCGCGCTGGCCATAGCGCGGGTGGAGGCGGAGATACCGAGGTGGGGGGCATCCCTCCAGTTTAGGGACGCCGCGAACCCCGACGCCGAGCCCATCTTCACCCTGAATGACAGGGATGAGGTGCACCGCTGGGAGTACCTTGAGGGCGTCCGCCGCCACCTCGATCGGTTGCTCCACGTGGCGTTCGAGGCCGTGTCACGGAGTATACAGGATGCCACCGAGGTATGATCGACCCGTCGGCTTTCTTCGTGGTTTCCTTGGTGTCTTTTTTTTCCTCGGTTTTTTGACATTTTCAGTTTTTTCGTATTGTGATCAGGAGCTGAAGGAGTACTCCCGCCGCAAGTCACTCTTCATCCGGGATGAGAGTGGCGTGTGGGCCGCGCTGTCTCAGCAACGGGTCCTGGTCGAGGAGGCCCAGAAACGGCTTTCCGATCGGAACGCCGAAATGGCTGAGCTGCGCGTCGCATACGCGGCGGTGAAGGAGGAGGCGATGCAGGCTTGGGTGGCCAAAGCCGTGATGTGCACTGATATGGACAAGGCCCAGGAAGAGGCTGCCCAGGCCCGCAGGGACCTTGAGCCCCTGTCGGCACGGGTGAAGGAGCTCGAGGAGGATGTCTCCCAGGTTAGTCGTCAACGCGACGTCCTCAATGTCCAAATTGGGCAGGTCTCAGCCCGTTTCAGCGCGCTGAAGGACGAGATCACGGCGCTGAACGGGGCCGTCCAAGTGAAGGACGCGGCACTCCAGACCGCCCGCCAGGAGATCGAGGCGCTGAAGGCGACCATCCGTGACAAGGACAGCGCCCTCCTGGGGCTCGAGCAGACGTGCGGGGGGCTCCGTGACGAGGTCGTGGGCTTGAAGACCCATATCGAGGGTAAGTACGACTGTTACAATCATGACATCGAGGCTTCGTGTTAGGTACTAATTTGTTTCATCGTGTTTCAGGGCTAGAGAGTGAAAATCGGGAGGCCCACTCGTCTGCCAACTCCCTCCAGTTTTCCTCGAAGCCGAGACCCGGAGGACCCAACTGCTCGAGGGCGCGATCACCACCGTGTGTGACGGTCTAGGGGTCGAGCCTGACGCCGACACCGGGGAAGATGTTCCGGGGAACTCCTTCATCCGTCGGATGGCGGCGCTGGGCCGCCTTGCCCGGGAGAAGATACGGAACAACCTCCGTCACGACGTAAAGAGGGCGCTGGCCGTCGTCCGTTCGGGGTTTGTGTTCGACATGGAGCTCGTCGCCGACGGCTTCATCACAGACCCGGATCGGACGGACGAGGACAATGAGAACGCCTGCCTGGAGCTGATTGAAGCCGCAGAAGAGCCTGTGAGCCGTCTGGCCTCGCTTTTTGAAGCCGAGGTGGTCCCGCCTGCTGACGATGAAGGCCTGTGAGCCAAATCTGGGCGCGAAGGCCCATGTAATAAGTTAGTACTCTAAATTTTGGTCATGGTGGCCTCGGAGGCCCTAGGAACTCGAAACATAAACCGGTTCGCGGTTATTTTAGTTTTATTCGAGCTTTTCTTCCCCTTATCGCTTGGATTGTGTTCTCGCATGATTTACTTAGCGCACAGTCACGCCCTTTGGCGTAGGGGAGCGAGTGGAGGTACCGTAGCCCCGGAGGCGTTAAGTGACCTCACGGCTCAACTGCCCTCGAGCTTCAGGGTGTTGTTGCGGCCTTATAGATCGCGTGATGACCTGATCTGGCGACAGGGAGTGTGTTCTTTTTGAAGTTAGGAACCGTCATTTAGATCTTCCTAGCGTGAAGTCACACCTCTAGAAGGTGTAAGGGGTGAGTGGAGGCACCATAGCCCTGGGGCGTAGGTGATACTCCTGGCTCGAGAGCCCTTTCGGACCTTAGGGTGTTCTTGCAGCGCCGTCGATCTAAGAAGTGGTTCTTAAATTCAAAAAAGAATGCGAGTTTTTTTTGGGGACTGGGGGGTTCCCCCTTGTAGCCCCCGAGGGAGGGTCGATTCTGGGAGTGTAGAGTCGATCCTTCCTCATTGTGAGACGAAAGTTTGGACTTTGTTGTATTCTTTATTGATGAAAAAAAATTACAGAGCCTCGAGGCTTTCTAAGGAAAAAAGCGACGTAGCTGTTCAATGTTCCAGGCGTTGGTGAAGATTTCGCCCTTCTCGTTGGATAGCTTGTAGGTGCCCGGCTTTAGCACTTCTGCGATGATGTATGGTCCTTCCCACGGTGGCGTGAGTTTGTGCTGTCCCTTGGTGTTCTGGTTCCGTCGTAGCACCAAGTCGCCGACGTTGAGGTCACGCTTGCGGATGTGTCTGTCGTGGTAGCGTCGGAGACCCTGCTGGTACCTGGCAGAATGCAACAGAGCCACATCTCGGGCTTCCTCGAGCTGGTCGAGGGCGTCCTATCTTGTGGCGTCGTTATTCCTTTCGTTGTAGGCTTTCAACCTTGGGGATCCGTATTCTATATCAGTTGGGAGCAAGCCTCAGACCCGTAGACTAAGAAGAACGGAGTGAACCCCGTGGCTCGACTCGGCGTTGTTCTTAGGCTCCACAGGACCGAGGGTAGCTCGGCAGCCCATCTTTTGCCATGTTTGTTTAGCTTGCCAAAGATTCTAGGTTTCAGGCCTTGTAGGACCATGCCGTTGGCACGTTCCACTTGACCGTTTGTTTTTGGATGAGCCACGGCTGACCACAGCACACGGATGTGGTAGTTGTCGCAGAAATCCAAAAACTTTTTCCCAGTGAACTGGGTGCCGTTGTTCGTGATAATACAGTTTGGGACCCCAAAGCGATGAATAATGTCGGTGAAGAAGAGCACAGCTTGCTCGGACCTAATACTGGTGATGGGATGGGCCTCGATCCACTTGGAGAATTTATCGATGGCAACGAGCAAGTGAGTGAAGCCGCCAGTTGTCCTCTTTAGAGGTCCGACAAGGTCGAGCCCCCAAACGGCAAACGGCCATGTGATGGGGATCGTTTGCAGAGCATGTGCCGGAAGATGGGTCTGTCTCGCATAGTACTGACAACCTTTACAGGAGCGTACTAGCTTGACAGCGTCAGAGACTACGGTCGGCCAGTAGAATCCTTGTCGAAAGGCATTTTCGACGAGGGTTCGAGGCGCTGCGTGGTGACCGCAAGCCCCTGAGTGCAGATCGCTGAGCAGGTCTCTGCCTTCCTCATTTGTGATGCAGCGTTGGAGGATGCCAATAGGGCTGCGGCGGTACAGCTCCCTACTGTCGCCAATGATCACAAAGGTTTTGGCCCGGCGAGCGATCCGTCGAGCCTCGGTCTTATTCGAGGGGAGGTCCCCTCGGATAAGGTAGTCGAGGTACGTAGCGCGCCAGTCAGGCTCGAGGTCAGACGATGGGGTCGATCCTTCCACCTGCATGGCTTCAGCCCCGGTCGAGGGGGCTTCCGCGTCAGGTGGGGGGTCGAGTGACGTCCCGTCGACCCCTCTATCCGACCCAAGGTCGACGGACGGCTGCTGGAGATCTTTTGCAAAAACGTCTGGTGGAACCGTAGTTCGACTGGACGCGATTTTCACGAGTTCGTCGGTGGCCTCATTATACCTGCGTGCGATGTGGTTGAGCTCGAGGCCATAAAACTTGTCATCGAGGCACCGTACTTCTTGGCAATAAGCTTCCATCTTGGGGTCGCGGCAGCTTGAGCTCTTCATGACCTGATCGATCACGAGCTGGGAGTCGCCTCGAACGTCAAGGTGTCGGACCCCGAGCTCGATGATGATTCTCAGCCCCATGACGAGTGCCTCGTACTCGGCGACGTTGTTTGACGCAGGAAAATGAAGCCGGACGACGTAGCGCATGTGAACCCCGAGGGGTGAGATGAAGAGCAAACCCGCGCCTGCTCCTGTTTTCATCAACGACCCATCGAAGTACATGGTCCACAGCTCAGCCTGGAGCTGTGCGGGGGGGAGTTGGGTGTCGGTCCACTCAGCCAGGAAGTCTGCTAATACCTGTGACTTTATAGCTTTGCGCGGCGCATAAGATAAGGTCTCGCCCATGAGCTCGACTGCCCACTTGGCAATCCTACCCGAGGCTTCCCGGTTCTGGGCTATCTCTCCCAGGGGGAAAGAAGAAACCACAGTAACCGGATGACCCTCGAAGTAGTGTCGGAGTTTGTTGCGTCAAGACGACGGCATATAGCAGCTTCTGGATTTGTGGGTATCGGACCTTGGTTTCCGAGAGTACCTCGCTAATGAAATAGACCGGCCTATGGACGAGCAAGGCGTGTGCCTCCTCGGCCCGTTCGACAACCAGGACCGCACTGACTACTTGTGACGTCGTGGCGACATAAAGTAGGAGCGGTTCCCCTGGGGTCAGAGGGACGAGGATTGGTGAGTTAGAGAGTGTGGCCTTGAGTTTTGTGAGAGCTTCCTCAGCCTCGAGAGTCCAGGAAAAATGCTCCGATTTCTTCAAGAGGCGGTACAAAGGGAGCGCTTTTTCGCCGAGGCGCGAAATGAAACGGCTGAGTGCCGCCAAGCATCCCGTGACCCTCTGTACGCCCTTCAGATCTCGGATGGGGCCCATCTTGGTTATCACAGAGATTTTTTCGGGGTTGGCCTCGATGCCGCGTTTAGACACAATGAACCCTAAAAGCATACCTCGAGGGACGCTAAAGACGCATTTCTCGGGATTGAGCTTAATGTTTTTTGCCCGGAGGCATTTGAATGCAACGTCGAGGTCGTTTACCAGATTGTCAGCTCGTCTAGTCTTGACAACGATGTCATCGACGTATGCCTCGACGGTTGGTCCGATGTGTTTCCCGAAAACGTGCTGCATGCATCGTTGGTACGTTGCCCCTGCATTCCGGAGACCGAAGGGCATCGTAACGTAGCAATACATGCCGAATAGGGTGATGAATGAAGTCGCGAGCTGGTCAGACTCCTTCATTTTAATTTGGTGGTAGCCGGAGTATGCATCTAAGAATGAGAGAGTTTCACATCCCACAGTGGAATCAATGATTTGATCAATGCGTGGCAAAGGAAAGGGAACTTTTGGACATGCTTTATTTAAACTAGTATAGTCTACACACATCCTCCATTTCCCACTCTTTTTCTTAACTAATACAGGATTAGCTAGCTACTCAGGATGATGAACCTCCTTGATGAATCCGGCCTCCAACAGCTTGTGTATCTCCTCACCGATGACCCTGCGCTTCTCTTCGTCGAAGCGACGCAGGCGTTGCTTCACCGGTTTGGATCCGACCCGGATTTCCAAGGCGTGCTCGGCGACTTCCCTGGGTATACCCGGCATATCCGAGGGACTCCACGCAAAGATGTCGACGTTTGCGTGGAGAAAGTCGACGAGCACTGCTTCCTATTTAGGATCAAGGGTGGCGCTGACGTTCAGCGCCTTTCCCTTGGGATTAGCGGGGTCGAGGGGCACGAGTTTGACATCTTCCGTGGGCTCGAAGCTGCCGGCATGGCGCTTTGGGTCGGGAATCTCATTGGCGAGACCGTCGAGGTCTGCAGCCAAGGTCGCCGACTCCAAAACAGCCTCGCCGTGCTCGACGCACTCGACGTCCTCGTAGGCATGTTCATACGAGGGTCCTACGGTGATGACACCGTTTGGGCCTAGCATCTTGAGCTTGAGGTAAGTGTAGTTCGGGACTGCCATGAACTTGGCGTAGCATGGGCGCCCGAGGATAGCGTGGTATGTTCCATGGAATCCGACCACTTTGAAAGTGAGAGTCTCCTTTCTGAAGTTGGATGGTGTACCAAAGCAAACAGGTAGATCGACCCGTCCGAGGGGTTCCGCCCGTTTCCCTGGCACGACTCCGTGGAAGCCCCCGACGCTAGGTTGGAGACGCGCTCTCTCGACCCCCAGGAGGTCAAGGGTCTGGGCGTAGATGATGTTGAGGCTACTTCCGCCGTCCATGAGCACCTTGGTGAGGCGGGTGTTTGCGATGACGGGATCAACAACAAGTGGGTAGACTCCCGGATTGGGGACGTAGTTAGGATGATCATCACGGTCGAAAGTGATGGCCACCGCGGACCAGTCAAGGAAGCGGGGGACCGCCGTTTGTACGAAAAAAACCTCGCGCCGCTCTCGTTTGCACTGGCGCGCTGAGAGGCGGGTCGAGGGTCCTCAGTAGATCATAAAGCAGTCGTGGATCTCGGGGAATCCCTCATCCTTGTCGTCACCCTTGGGGTCTTCCTTTTTGTCGTCCTTCCTGCCGCCTGCGCCTTCAAAGTACCTGCGGAGCATGTGACAATCTTCGAGGTTATGGTTAGTGGGTCCCTTGTGATAGGGACACGGCTCTTTGAGCATTTTATAGAAAATGCCCCCACCGGGGGGGCCTCGAGGCTTCTTGCGCTCGGTAGCAACGACAAGCTCGTCGGCTGGGGCCTCGAGCTTGCCTTGCTGGCTTTTGTTCTTCCGGTTGTTTCTCTTGGAGCCCCGGGTGGAGCTCGTGGGATCGTCGGCCTTCTGCTTCCCTTTGTCCTGCTCACCGCCGAAGATGGCACCAACTGCCTCCTCGTCGGCGGCAAAGTTGGTGATGATGTCCATCAATCCGTTGGCAGTGAGTGGGGTGTGACGGCCCAACTCTCAGACCAACTCCTTGCAAGTGGTGCCAGAGAGGAAAGCCATAATTACGTCAGAGTCGGTGACGTTGGGGAGCTCGGTGCGTTGCCTGGAGAAGCACCGGATGTAATCCCGGAGGGATTCACCCGGTTTCTGCTTGCAACTCCGGAGATCCCACGAGTTGCCGGGGCGCATGTAAGTTCCCTTGAAGTTTCCCTCGAACACCCTCATGAGATCATCCCAGTCGTGGATCTGTTGGGGCGGGAGATCCTCGAGTCAGGCTCGAGCGGTGTCGGAGAGGATAGGGGGAGCTGTCGGATAATGACCCGGTCGTCGGTGGCCCCACCCAGCTGACACGCCAAGCAGAAATCGGCGAGCCAAAGCTCGGGTTTGGTCTCGCCGTTGTACTTGGTGAGAGTCGTGGGAGGGCGAAACCGCGCCGGGAGTATCGTTTTGCGGATAGCCTTACTAAAGACCCGAGGGCCCGGAGGCTCGGGTGAAGGGCTACGATCCTCCGAGCTGTCGTAACGCCCGCCCCTGTGCACGTGGTAGCCTCGAGCCATACCGTCACCGTGCTTGCGCGTGCGGCGCTCGACGATGTTGCCACGGGTGTCTCGAGGTTCACGGTCGTGAGCGATGGGCTCAGGGGCGAGAGCCATCCGAATCCGTCGGGCAGGCTCGGGATGAACCGAGGCCTCTCTCTCCTGTCGGGAGGGCTCAGCGAGCCACTTCGAGACGGGCTCGCGTCGCCTCGAGGCAGAGCTCTCGGCCTGCTGTAGGGCAGCGGTCTCGAGGAGTTCTCGGATCTCATCTCGGGCCCGGCGGGCGTCGGGGTTTGACGGCTCGGGCATGTTGCGGAGGAGCATGGCGGCGGCGATGACGTTCTGGCTGGCTCGAGCGAAAACCGGGGGGTCGGCCACCCGGTCCTCGTCGATGCGACGGTTGACGTCGCGGGCTCTCCCGCCAAGTGCGCGTTCCGCACGCTCACGCTCGAGGGTTTGTTGAAGTAGATGCAGGTTCTCTCGTTCCTCGTCAAGCCTCTCCTGTAACTCGCGGATTTGCTCGAGCTGCATTCCTTGATCCGCAAGGAATTGAGCCTCGTCCCGCTCGGCAGGGAGCTCGACATGAGGGGGCGTGTGCCTTCCTTCGACTGGCTCTTCTTCCTCCGATTCCGACGTGCTTTCAACGTCGACGTTGAAGCACTCGCGGGTCGGATCGTAGGTGTCATCAGCCGAGTCGGAGTCAGGAGCGCCAAAGTAATAGTATGACGAGGGAATGTGTGGCCGTTGCAAATCATCACTGGGGTTGCAACGTTGGGAAGCAGTCACACAGGGTTCTGTTTCCGGTGTCTCCGTAGAGTCTAGATAATCAGAAGCCGGCGTGGACGCAACGAGGTCCAGAGTGGAGCGTAGATGGTGCCTGGGGAGTTCCTCATAAGTACTCATGCAAGTGCTCACGGAAGAAGCGTACACCCGGGCAGCCGAGTCTAGCCCAAACGGGAACGGTGAAGGAGATGTCGCTGCCCGTGCCAAAATGGTTGATCCGGGCAGTGGTGGTGTTTCGCCGGACGGGGAAGCGGCAGAATTCTCTGTTGGCAGCTTACCCTCAGCCAAGCTCATCCTATCCAGGCCCTCGACGAGGAAACCTGGGTTGGCGTCTGGCTGAGAGGCGCCAGATCGGGGGATCCCACCGCCCTCCATCAGGTGGAGACGGTGGTTGTGCCAGGCTCGTCGTCGTCTGGCAGCTCGTGCCTGCCGGGAGCGATGATACCGGCGGAGCGCTCCCCCCGGCTGGGAGAGCTCATAATCCTCATCGGTCGGGTGCCTGGGCGGGAGGAGGACCATATCGTAGCCATAGCCAAGCGACATGAACTCCAAACTCCCGAACCAGATCACCGTGGCCAACGGGATAGGGCGTTCGGGGTCAGCCATCCAGGAAAAAAGGCGGGAAAGCGACATTGGCACGCAGCGATCCCCTACCTGGCACGCCAACTGTCGGTGTTTGGTCCCGAGGGGACCCTAAACCAACGAGTAAGTGCTGCGTGTCCCTTTCCTGGATGGTGATGCAAGGAGAACACACGGGGGGTTTATCCTGGTTCGGGCAAAAGAAGGCCCTACGTCCAGCGGAGGGAGAGAGAGGTTTGTATTTCCTTGCACCGAGGTGCTTGTGTAAGGGTTACAAGCTTGCGAGAGAGGGCGTCGAGCCCAAGTCTCAAAGAGGAAAAAAGAGTACAAGGATGATTGCTAGAGATGTTGATCTCTATCTTGTGTCTGGCCTGTTGTCCGTTGCCCCCCTTGTTGTAGAGCCCCGGCCTGCCCTTTTATAGAACGAGAGGAGGCCAAGACGACGGGGAGCCTTGAGATGATGTTTTGTCAATCCCTGTTGAGGTGGCTGTAGCGACGTGCCCTAGGAATGGAAGACCATCCCTGGACACTGTGGTGACGTAGAGGACAAGACGCTAAAATGACCCGGAGCGCCGTGCCATACCGTCCTTCCTTCCCTGTTGAGCCGTACTGGGTGTCGAGGCCGGGTCGAGGCCGGGTCGAGACCGAATGGATAAGTCCGAATCCCCAGAACTGTGGTGTACGGACTCTGTCGTATCCTCCCTCGAGGGTAACTGGTGACGTACAGTGCACGGTAAGGTGGGCACAGTGACGGTTTTCACCTCCCATCACAGGATGGGCGGTAAAACAGTGAGGACTGACACTGGCATTGTTCCCACGTCGACCCTGGTCGCAGCCATGCCGGTAGGTGGTAGTAGGTAATTGCATTAAATGCTATGGCTTTTGTCCCGGGGTAGGTAAAGAGAGGGGGTCGAGCAACTCGACCCGGGCTCACACGAGTCGGAGTGCTCCCGGTGGGCGATCGAGCCTCGTGCGGGTCGGAGTGCGGTCGAGGTACTTCGCTGTACGGAGCGGGGCGTGGTCGAGGCGTCCCTCGTCGAGGGTGCCTCGTACGAGTCGGAGACGGAGTGCGGTCGAGGCCTTCCGTCGAGCGGGCCTCGTATGAGGCGGACCAGATGCGCGGTCGAGGCGGGCTGCCATTGATTGTGGTTTCGGTCATTTTAGCTTTTTATTATTGATGAATGTGGGTACCTTGGTACCGACACTACTCTTCCTAAGAAAGAAACAAACATCGTAACACTCTCATACTAAGTATTCTCAAGTCCTTACCGTTTTCTCGTCATTCATGTCGCTTACAATCTGCTTCGATGACGAAAGGAAGGAAAATCTCTCATCGAGCACATTCATTGCTTGATCAAACGCATTCATATACTGTTCTGCATTAGAGCAAGGAGAAAACAATAATATGTTAACTGAGATAAACTGTAACCTTGAACTATAGAAAAACAGAAAAAACAGGCTTTCACTTGGATACATAGTTCACCATATGCTGTAAAAAAATTATATCTATATCTATACTATAAAAAAGTGAAGGAATTAAAAAATACATGTTACTTGAAAATTCCTACCTACCCTGTGTTTTAAACCTTATATCATAGATCCAACGCATCTAATCCCTCATCCTAACCTGACAAACGGGCCTGGCCGGAAAACTTTTAATTCTTTACGCGTGTTTATACGTGTGGTTCCTCGGATTGCTATTTTTTCCCACCAAAAAAAATTACCCAGCCCACATATACCATAGGAACGTCGGTCTCCTCAATTGTTTTTTCCAAAAAAACGTACCCGCCTATACAGAACGTCGGTCTCGCGCCGCCTCCGTCCAACTCTGTCGCCATGCCGGCCACTGCGATCTTCTTCCTGGCGACCCCATGATGTCACGCAGTCGCTCCTCCACCGCGCGTACCCGTCGGCTCATGGCAGCAAGGCCAATGGCAACGGCACCGTTGTCAGGGACAGTATACTTTCTTCACCATCAACAACGCGCACATCCCAGCCCGTGCGGACGGAGGTGCGCTGCCAGATCCATCCAGCAAGGACGCAGAATCTAGGTATGGTTGAGACAGTCCCAAATCCTCCTATTGGATCGATTTATTTATTCTGTCTCCTTGCAGGATGCAGCTCGAGAAGGTTTATCTGTGTCCTTATCCGATGCCTATGAATATGGATCTAAGTTGGCATATGTGATTACTCCTTCCACCAATTAAATCATTTGCCTCGGAGGCATGCATCTGCTCACATCTGGTGCTGGACCGGCGAAGTGATGCATCAGTGCTTTCGTATTCATTACCGGACTCTATTCGTGTTCATCAATGTTCAGGTACAGTAGGATCATCCTGGCGCTGTATTGTCTGTTTGCATGCGTGAGTACTATACGAATGTTCAGATACGAATTAATATATGAAGCTTATTCCTAATATACATGCAAGAATACGTATACCTTAATGCTAAATTGCTTATTGGTATTACGTATTTCTGTCACCGTTCCAGGTGTTGGTCTCACCATCTGTTTTCATGGTGTGCTGCATTACATGATTTTTGCCTTTTTGGTCACCATCAGGAGTGGTTATGCTAGCAAGGGTTTCAAATAAACTTGAAAATACTAGGATAAGATGATAACTACAAACAAGCTAGAAAATGACAAATGTTGGTTTCAAATAAACTTGAAAAATACTATGATAACTATAAACAAGCTAGAAAATGACAACAAAAACAACAAATTTTTTCTAGGCACGTGCGTGTCGCACGTGTATGTTAACTAGTATTAACAAAACAACCAATCATTGAGAAGTGCATTCCTAGGTCTGCAAAGTTAAGAAAATGTCATACCAATCAATGCATTGAAATTACTTTTATTCAACCATGGCAATACATAAAGCCAGGTCAACAAAATAGTAGGTTTGCACAGGCCAATCCAACAGGTCCATTGAGTAAGAATGTTACGGCAAGGGAAGCCGAGCCCAGAGGCCCGTGTGCTACAGTACCACGTGGGCTTCTAGGCCGGCTCCCCTTGCCATAAGTACAAGGTTGGTGCAGTTTACTGTACTAGGGCAGTGGGGCAGCAAAACAAAGTACGGAAAAGCATATTTGAATCCAGCTCAACACAAAAGTGTGACAGCAGTATGGAACTCTCATCTAACTAGTATCAGACAGTGATAAAAAGGAAAAGGTAAATGTCAAAGAGAGCCTAAATGATGCCGGAATGAAAAAAAAACTATATAAGGGTTGTATTCATAGACATAACCTTGTACCGCAAGTGATCAGTGTCCACAAGGTTCCACTGACGTCTGCATTTATCATATCTCCAGTTGTTCCCTTCTCTTGGAAAGTCAATCCATTCTGGGTGACCAAACTAGAAGAGAATTGCACGTCAATTAAAGACACTACAAATAAGAAGGAAGATATGCAGCTGCCCATTCTGTAAGATCACACTCTCATGTCTAAAAGTATAAATAGCATATGAAAAAACTCATTTTTTTCCATTCCAGAATGGTGCGGGTGAAAGACTTGATAATATCTCTGTAAGATGTTTGACATTTCTTTGTTCAAAAAGGATGTTTGACATTCAAGCAGTATGCTTTGAACAGTGAAAGGTCACATGTATCCCATGTTGTACGAATATATTGGACAAGCCACAAAAGGATTAGCAGCAATAAACAGACCACATTTTCATGTGCAAAGACAAGCGCTATTCAGAATTAACATTAACTATTCAAATAGCCATTAGGAACTTGGGTTACTGAGAAAATAGAGGATCGATCCTAAATGCTGAAACATCAAATAGACAAAATAGAACAGGTTTATGAAGGATTATTAATGGGACAAACAATTTAATAGACCAAGATTTCACCTCATTCCCCATAAAATTCAAGTAGCCATCACCTCCAAGGGCCATTGTGATGAAGTGAATCATCTGGAGTGTATAGAGTACAATAAGCAAGCTATATTAAGAGGAGGGAACACGTTCAAGAATTATATGAAACCAAGTTCAACCAGAACTTGAGGAGAAATGGAACCTTTTGGAGTGCAATCCCTCGATCATCAATTGTAGGTGAAGCAGGCTGCAAGTCTGACATGCCAGTGTACATTTCCTTGTCCAACAGGAGAAATGCTGTAGTTTTGTCGCCAACGATAGACTGAAAATTTGCATGAGATTAATTTCCAGTAGAAGATAAACAGGTCATATGTGACTGCAAATTATTAGACATGCTTAGGAGGGCCTAAATATTTATGAATGATTAATGCAATTACTAGTAATCAGGATAGAAATGTGATGAAATATAGTACTGTCTGATTAAAAGATCCTTGTCCCACGTGTTTAGTTGTCTACCTCTACTCCACAAGGAAATAAAATACTGTGCTGCATCCAACTATACTTCCTTATAATATAATGCAGGGTACCTGATCATGGCTTTCAGCATATGAGATGCATTTTTCAGTATATCTCCTGTTAGTCAAAGTATGCGCTATTTCACCCATAGATCACTCAGAGTCATCTTTATTCTTCAGGTAGTCAATCCATCTATCAGGGACAGCCATTGCTGTTGGCCCCGATTGGATCTCAGATTCAGATCTGAAACTACCAGAGGGCAGCTTGGCCCTTGGCCACTTGGATTGAATGAAAATGCAATGACTTATTTTTTACAATGACACTCCCTTGTCCTTTATAGGCAAAGGGGACTCTCATTTGCTACAACATATTCTAACCACTAAAGTGGATGCTGAGTATATTCCTAACACTAGGCTTAGAAGCCAAGAAAAGTAAAAAGTGCAGGAAAAGTAAGATACAAGTGCTTTAGCACTAGGCTTATCTATCAATTTCCCCTTAAGCCTGTGCCGAGCACTGGAGGTGATTTGTTGTAACCCAATCCTCTCCCTCATCTCCTGGAACTTGGACTTCCCCAGCAATTTGGTAAGAATGTCAGCCAGCTGATCAGTAGTGGCAATGTGGCTGGCCTTGATGCTCCCATCCTCCAAGCAATATCTGATGAAGTGGTACTTGATGCGGATGTGCTTGCTTCTTTCATGGAAGACAGGATTCTTGGCCAGAGCTAGAGCAGACTTGTTGTCTACCTTCAGCTTAACCACATCCACCTTCTTGCCAAGGAGCTCTACCAGCATCCTTGATAGCCACAGTGCATGTGTTGCGGCAGTAGTGGTGGCGATGTACTCCGCTTCACAGCTTGAGAGGGCCACCACCTTCTGCTTGAGGGACTGCCAGCTGACCAAGCAATCATCGAGGAAGAACATCGTCCCGGTTGTGCTTTTGCTGGTATCCACATCGCCGGCGAGGTCACTGGTGCAGTAGCCGACAAACCGCGCCATGTCGGGGGCCCTTCCATAGTGAAGACCGTAGCCGAGGGTGCCCGCCACGTAGTGCAGGATTCGTTTGACGGCCTGCAAATGCTCCATCATCGGCCACTCCATGAACCGGCTCATGTACCCGACGGTGAACGTGATGTCCGGCCAGGTATGGACCAGGTAGCACAAGCTCCCGATCAGCCGCCGGTAATGGGTTGGATCGACCTCCTCCGTCGTGATCTCCGGACTCGGCTTGAGCTTCTCCATTGGGGTGTGGGCCGGATTGCAGCCTGTCATGCCGCCAAGCTCGAGAATGCGCTTGGCGTAGTGGGTTTGGCGGAGGGCGATCCCGCTAGCATCCTGGCGCACTTCGACACCGAGGTACAAGCAGAGGAGGCCGAGGTCGCTCATGTTGAACGCCTTCTTCATCTGCGCCTTGAACACCTCCACATTCTGCTTTTCAGCGCTGGTGATGATAAGGTCGTCGACGTAGATGCCGACCAGTAGAACGTTGCGTCCACTGCCCTGCCGTACACTGCCACCTCATGTGCGCTCTGCTTGAAGCCCATCTTCTTGAGTGTGGCGTCGAGCTTCGCGTTCCAGGCACGCGGTGCCTGGCGTAGGCCATACAGTGCCTTGCGCAGGCGGTACACCTTCCCTTCTTCTCCGGCAATGGCGTAGCCAGGTGGCTGGCGCACGTAGACCTCCTCCTTGAGGTCGCCGTTGAGGAAGGCAGACTTCACGTCCATGTGGTGGACTTGCCACCCCTCTTGAGCTGCCAACACGAGGAGGACACGGACTGACTCCATGCGCGCCATGGGGGTGAAGGCGTCGTCGTAGTCGATTCCCTCCTGCTGGATGAAGCCACGTGCTACCAGCCGTGCCTTGTGTTTGATCACCACACCCAGCTCGTCCTTCTTGAGCTTGAACACCCACTTCAGGGTGATAGGGCGGTGGCCATTAGGCAGTGGCACCAGCTCCCAGGTGTGGTTCTACTAGATGAACTTGAGCTCCTGCTCCATCGCCGCCCGCCATGCCAGATCACCCTTGAAAGCCCAAGTTTGGTTTTGGTAATTAATGACACCAAGTTGCTAATGCTATTGTATCAAGTGGAATGAGTTAGGCATAAGAAAAACATGTGATGAAGGAGCATGTGGCATGGAGTGATGGCAACAAGATCACAAGAGGTGGAGATGCACATGAAATGATGATCAAGGTGATCAAGCATGAGAAGGTAGACATGGAACAAAGTAATCAAGGCAAAGGTATAAACATAGGGTTTTGCTTTTGCCGGTCTAAGATGAGTAGAGAAGTAATTGACCGGGTCTAGGATTGATAGCCGACTATCAAGAGGGGCAATCACGGTTAGCTCGCGAATCAAGTGCTACTAGGTCTTCATCTTGAGCATATGCATATAGGATCTAGTAAAGAGAGCTAACATAACGCTTTGAAAAATGTTTATGAAAATGCTAAAACACTCGCGCATGGTGATATACACATGATGGTGTTAGCACATTAGCGAAGGCGGTAGAGTTTGAGCGGTAAAGAGGGGTTTGGGGTTGTCGCTGTTTTCCTTTAAGCCAGAAGCAGGAAGAAGTGGCGAAGTCGCGAAGGTGGTCGTCGCTGTTTTGCAAGCGACAGATGCTGGTCGCGGAGGTGACAGACGCTGGCCCTGTGTGTGTCGGCTTACCCTAGGTGTTGGTCTGCAGTGGAGCATGCGTCGGACGCGGGGGTGGTGCACGTGCGTCAGTGTCTGTCGCAGGTGACATCATCGGCTCGCAAAGCAGCGTGGCACTGAGGCAGCAACGGATGCTGGCGTCAGCATCTGTCGATAGAGCGACAGATGCGTCCTTTGACTGAGTGAAGAATCAAGCGCTCTGGACCGAGTCCGTCAGCGCGATAGACGCGGGCATGCTTCAGCGACAGACACGTGACATCTGCGTCTGTCGCAGGTAGCTCGGAGTCGCTTTGGGGCGCGAAGTCGACTAACACCGAGGCGCATCTGTCGCCTCGAAGGATTCTATGAAACATACCCTTACTGGATGGCGTCTGTCGGGCGATAGACGCTGAGGACGTGAAGCGTAAGACACGTCTGTCGCATGGTGAACTCGACCGTTGGATTTCGAATCTCAGGGACATGTGGCGTCGTGTGGTGTGACAGACGCTGCCGACCGCGTCTGTCAGTCAGGCGATAGACGTGTCTATCGGGCGCGACAGTGGCATAACGGCTAGCTCCTCTTCCCCACTCTATAAATAAGAGGTGGTCGGCCCTTGCAGGTGAACTCTTGCACTTCTGAGATATTGAGACATCCTTTGAGCTAGTGAACACTCTCTCCACTCATCTCCTTGCTTGGTTGCTAATCCTAGTGAGATTGAGTGAGATTCAAGTGCATTGCATTGAGAGTTGCATCTAGTGGCACTTGATTTTTGAGTTTGCTGCGGATTGCTTGTTACTCTTGGGTGTTTCCCGACACCCTAGATGGCTCAAAGTAGCGGTGGTGTTGAGCTCGTGATTGGAGATTGTTTCAAGCCTCACCAAGTGATTGTGAGGGGTTCTTAAGCCTTCCCCGCGGGAGTTCGTGAATTGGCTACTCTAGTGGAGCTTGTGGCTTGGAGGATCCCCCATCTTATGAGTGGATGTATGGCACTTGCTGAGGGTTTGACTCTTGATAGTCAATTAGCTCGTGATCCATCAAGTGGGTGCATCGCCATAACGAGGAGTAGCTTGCCGGGAAGCAAGTGAACCTCGGTAAAAATTCTGTGTCATCTCTTGCCGAGGATTCTCATTGTGATTGTGTGTGATTGATTCTTTGGATACATATCATCTCTACACCGTCGATATAAGAACCAATTCACTTCCCTTTTACATTCATGCACTATATCTTGTCTAGTGTGCTTAGGGTAGTTTGTATCACTTAGGGGCAATTAGTTTAGAGACTTAGCTTTGTTGGTGTGAACTAGAGATCATACCCTTGCACTAGAATTATTTTTATGGCTTGCATAAAAGTAGTTGAGCTAGTGCTAGAATTAGCTTCGCCATCTTGTATACTAACTTTGTTGTTTAGTGAAGCTTGTAGAAAATTTAAATAGGCTATTCACCCCCCTCTAGCCATTTGGACCTTACAACCCTGCGCCTCAGCATAAGTGGTCAGCTCACCGGCATGCGTCAGATGAAGCTTGGCAAAGAGCCTCTCGGGCTAGTCCGATGAAGACTGCTCATCGAGGATGCTTGCCACCGTATGGTATCGCAGAGGCTCATCGTCGTAGTAGGCGTCCAGGCGGTCTTCATCATCCTCTAGCGGTGTGGCGTACTAGACCTCCAGCTGCCCTGTGTGTGCTAGTGTCACAGCGGGCGAGGTAGGAAACACCAAGGAGGTTAGCTAGTACGTTGGAGAGATTGGCTACAATGCTGTAGAGGTCAGAGCTGCTGCCGACGGACTGCCGACCACCGCCGATGGGTTGCCGAGCTCCCCCAGATTTGGTGATGGCAAACGAGGCGGAGTTGGTGAAGAGATCAGAGCTGGTGATGAAGACCCATACGTCAATGAAGATGCACCTTGTGCTTCCTCAGCACCTCCGGCCCACGCATACTCGACGATGAAGTCACGAAGTGTGGTCGCCAACCCGTCATCCACTGCCTTGTCCCATGCCCAACCGCGTCCTTCATCGAACAACACGTCACGTGCCACACGCACGCACCGTGTCGCCGGGTCTAGCACGCGGTAGGCCTTGGCCCCCTCTGTATAGCCGATGAAGACCCCAACGAGCTACGATCGTCGAGCTTGTGATGTGGTACAGCTCCTTGATGAAGGCGAGGTAGCCAAAGACGCGCAGGTAGCTGACCGCCGGCTTGTGCCCGTTCCAGGCCTCATATGGCGTCTTGCCATCAAGCGCAATGGTCGAAGAGCAGTTGAGCAGGTGTACGGTAGTCATCACGACCTCTCCCTAGTAGACCATTGGCATGCCATGCTACATGAGGAGCGCGCGCGCAGCTGCCACCACTAAACCACCTCCCACAGCCGCCGGGCCTGCAGCTTGACCTTCATCAGCAGGCTCCACTCGTGGTAGTTCGACTTGGTGAGCATCGGCCATGGCGTTCTTGCTCCAGAGTCACGGTAGACCGTCTATAGCACCAGAGAGCGGCCACGCTGACCACGACGCCACTCTGGTGATGGCAATTAGCAGTGGCGCCCAACCGGGCTATGCGATCCTCCAGCTGGTTCTGGCTCCCGCTCCATCTCGGCACGCAGTGCTGCGACCGCAGCTACCGAGGCCTAGGCTGTAGCCGCCGCCTGCCTGGCCGTCTCGGCTACCGCCGTAGCCGCTACCTCTGTGGCAGCAAGGCGCATCACGTTATCGTCGGCTCTGGCACCCGCGGCGGCACATGCTCTTATGATCTGGCTGGCGGTGAGCAAGGCGCTCACTCACTCAAGAACCCTCTCGGTTCCGATACTAAATTGTTGGCCCCGATTGGATCTCAAATTTAGATCTGGAACTACTAGAGGGCAGCTTGGCCCTTGGCTGCTTGGATTGAATGGAAATTGAATGGTTTATTTTTACAATGACACTCCCTTGCCCTTTATAGGCAAAGGGGACTCCCACTTCCAACAGCATATTCTAACCACTAAAGTGGATGCTGAGCATATTTCTAATACTAGGCTAGAAGCCAAGGAAAGTAAAAAAGTGCAGAAAAAGTAAGATACAATTGCTTTAGCACTAGGCTTATCTATCAATTACCAGGCGATAGTCAAACCCAACTCCACCTTCATCAACTGACCGACAAAGGACTGGCATGCCTGAAACATCTTCAGCAACAACAGTTGCTTCTGGCAAGAGTTTGTGCATTAAATGGTTTGCAAGCATCAAGCGAGCCATGAGAGTGAGCGTGACATGGACGAGCCGCTCCACAACATGATATGGTGTGGTGGGATGTGGTTTTGCCACTTGGGTCGCTTGGTGGAGAGATGTTACTAGTGTTGGTTGTTACAGGAATAATCGCTCTCTTACTACCGTCGGTCTATCTTTTGTTACTTCCATCATTTATTCACGGTCTCATAATGTTATGTATAAGCTCGGACGTGTGACAACAGCCTCGTGCAAGACATCAGAAACCATGGTGCGAGACAACCCACTCTACGACATCATGGGGTGTGGTGGGTTGTGGTTTTACGACTTGGACCTGTTGGGCTGACATCAGAAACCACGATGTGAGATAGCACGCTCCATGACATGATTGGATTTATTTAGCACACTACTATTAGGTAGTAAGATTATTGTTCCAAAATTCAACCTATGGAGTGGAATTTTACCTCTATGGAATTCCTCGAATAGAGCAATCAAATCTCCTTTAATTATGTTCCAAAATTCTGTAGGTAATCCATCAGATCCCAAAGCTGAATTTCATTTCTTTTGAAAAAATGGCCTCTTTTACCTCAGTTTCCAAAAAGCTTTGTGTGAGGAGTTCATTTCCAACTTGATTTGAGGGATATCCTCCATTCGCGCCTCGTCCGTTGTCACAAATCAAGGCTCGAGAGAACTAAACAAGTTCACATGATATTAGGTGATATACTTTTGTATATTTCGATCACCACTGATTATACCCTTTTCTTGTTCTAACCGAAAGATACAGGTTTCTCTATGTCTCCCATTACCCACTGAATGGAAGCATTTGGTATTTTTGCCTCCTTCCAAAGTTTTTCTTTACCTTTGTTCTTTTGTATCATTTTAATTCTTCTTCCCTCATAAGTGGGGCTAACCTTTCATTTAATTAACATGTACTTAGAGTTCGTTCTTCATCATCAAGATGTAACAATTTGGTCCTTTTGTATCATCCAATTTTTCAAGCAATTGTTTTTTCTCTTTCTTGTATGCCCTACTAACATTTTTTGTCCAACCCTTAAAAAATTGGCGAAGCCATCTAATTTTAGCTTCCCAACGTTTTAAGGATTTTTTAGGGGAATTTTAGCTTCCCTACTAACAGAGGAGCAGCCAGCTCAGTCTCCACCACGTCGCCGCTCCACACGTGCTCGTACTCAGGTGACACCTAGGCCAGAGGGCCAGCGTCGTGGAGCACGTCCTCCTCCCAGAGCTAGAGGTTCACCCCCGGTCGAGCACTTTGACCTGAGGGGTGCTACAGCACGTCAGGTGCAGGGGTTGAGGTTCGTGGAGGTCAGCCGTTGGTTTCCACCTGTCAGAGATCACAGAGCTTCAGAGGGTTTCTATACCCCACTTCAGGAGGATTTCTATAGGGCTTTAGTTGACAGTGGTATTGCTTTCAGACCTCAGAGGGTATGTCGGCTTGAGGCACTGGTTGATGTTGTGGGAGAGCAGCTTCGTCCGCACCTGTCCTATATGTCTGGTCTGTCGGATCTTCTTGGACGGACAGGTGCATACTGCGGCACATGGGTCAGAGAGTTTTATGCTTCACTTTGGATTGATCCTGCCCATGAGTTTATTCACTTTGCATTCAAAGGCCGCGATCACAGACTTTACAGCTCCAGAGCACGAGAGATCCTCAGACTACCAGCTTCTGACACGAGGATCCATCAGTTGTGTTATGGTCAGACTCCTCCACCCAGACGCCCTCACGGCGGAGCAGTGCCACCTACAGACCTAGTTCGACCCTGCTTTCGTGAGCCTTTTGGCGAAGGGTCTCGTCGTACGCCTGCCAGCCTGACACCACTTGCCAGAGTTTTGGATGCTATTCTCAGACGCACTCTACTTCCCAGACTTGGCTACAGAGAGGGACTGACACGGATGCAACTTTGGGTTGTTCACCACCTTCTCTCACAGACACAGTTTGACATCTGGGATCTTATACTCAGTGAGATGGAGGACACCATTGCTGAGGGCTTCAAGGGTAATCGTCAGCTGCCCTATGCACACTAGATCTGCTTTATTATTAGATCTTCTATTCAGATGCCACCAGAGATCAGGGCGGAGATATCAGACACTACTACTGCTTTCCCTGAGTACAATATCCGTCAGCTTTGGGCCTCAGTTACCAGAGATCAGGCCCCAGTGCCAGGACAGCGTGAGCGCCAGAGGTTCCTGAGACAGCAGCTGAGCAGGATGCCAAAGTTGACGAGCTTGCAGAGGCAGAGCTTGCGGACCTTGAGGCTCAGACTGTTGATATACCGGAGGATGTGACTTCTGACAGCACCGATGAGGACTACCAGCCCATCCCCAGGTACCGGTCTCCTCGGTCTCACGACCACGAGGCCGATGGCTCTGGCTCAGCCTCCCGCTCAGACCCAGCCATAGTGGCTATTCTTGAGAGGCTGACCCAGGCCCAGGAGCGACAGGAGCAGCAGATTCAGCGACAGGCTCAGGATACAACTGCAGCATTTGCACAGATTCAGGCTCGTCAGGACGAGTTTCAGCGTCAGCAGCTTGAGATCCAGAGGCAGCAAGTTGAGATACAGCGACAGAACCAGCAGCAGTATCTGGACCTTCTGCGCCACCTTGTCAGGGTTCCTCCGCCTGCTTCTATCATGACTCAGGCTTTGCATTCCAGTGGTCTGTCGAGTCAGGGACAGCCGAGCTTCCAGTTTACATCTCCACAGCAGCAGGTCCCCCAGTCGTTTTAGTCCCCGAGCTTCACTCCTATTCATACGGGGTTTACACCGTCAGACCAGCCTCGCCCACACCTCTTGACAGGCACACCACTCGGTGATTTCAGTGCCACCTACAGCGAGTTGACTGGTCAGCCGACACCCTCGCATACTACTACGTTTTATACTTCGTCAGGGTTGTCAGCTCCCGAGGCAGCTATTCCACCAGTGATAGGGACTGGGACTACAGAGACTATCCCCTCATCAGTTGCCTCGACAGATCCCCCAGCTATTGGCTCACTACAGGCTCAGGTCACTCAGACAGATCCTCTTGTTGCTACTCAGTCTGTACCTGTTCCTGCTCAGACCCAGACCGCTTCACAGCCACGTGCTTCTTCAGAGGGTCAGCCAGATAGCTCAGACTCCGAGGGTGATTCGCTACACTTTGTGATTACTCCGCGCACCTCGGCACCCAACACGACTCCGTCTGTCCCCCCGTCAGATCATTAGATTAGTTTTTTGGCGCTTGATGCCAAAGGGGGGAGAGAGAGTAGTTTCAGGGGGAGTTTTGATAGTGGGTTTTCCTTCTTTGTGTGCTACATTCATGCATCATGTTTACTTTTCAGCATTGCATTCGTGTGACATGTCGTCGTGTGGTAAACTTTGAGTCTTAATGTGTTATCTCGTCACAGTTTTAATAAATGTCACCATTTTAGTTATAGCTCTAAGGTTGTGCTTCCGTGCCTTACTCCAATTTCTTATGAGCTATAATCTTTATGTGTACTAACATTTTTTGTCTTATCTTATGAGTACACTCTTTTGGCTTGGGACACATAAGCAATTCCTAACCCTTTGTGCTTATTGCCTTTTGCTTATGTGAACCAAGCATGCTCGAAAACCTCTACTCAAATCTTTTGAACCTTAGTGTTGTCATCAATCACCAAAAAGGGGGAGATTGAAAGCATCTAGGCCCCAAGGTTTGGTTTCGGCAATTGATGACAACGCTTTATTACCATGACTAACGTGTGTTTTGCAGAAACTTTGGTAAGTTAGGTCATGGAGGTTATAACTGCTTTGGGCACCATGGTATTCGTGTCCCTTGATGGAAATCGTTTCGGTTTTCAAAAGAGTGACGTCAAGATTAAGGACGGTTAGTTCCGGATGTCGAGGTGTTGAGATGCATTCGGAATAGTCGTTAGGATCTTCGTTTTTCTCTTTTGGCCGTACTATAAAGGGGGGCATGAACGGGTAGCTTGACCTAGGCGAGTCCTATGTTTAGGTGTGGTGCACACTTGTTAAACTTGGCGCTAGGCAACCCAAGAATAGCTCAAAGTTCAGTTGGAAGCAACTTGGTTCAAGTTGCGACGCGTTTCGGAAAGTTTCGGGCTGTTTTCCACTGACCGGACGCGGTCTTCGGCATGACCGGACGCGTCCGGTCAGTACGTAACCGCGACTAGGGTTTCGGCCCTGACGATCGGACGCGGTCCTCGCGAGGACCGGACGCGGTGGTCAGTGGCCGACACGTGTCACTTGAGGGAAACAACCGTCGGACGCGACCTGGGTGTGATCGGCGCGTCCGGTCATAGTCCAGTAAGGTCCAGAGACGACCGGACACGTCCGGTCATCACCGATCGGACGCGGCCTCGTGTCCGGTGCACTTACAGTAAGCTCCTTGCACGATCGGACGCGTCCGGTCACCCCTGACCGGCGCGTCCGGTCACTCAGTTGAAAAATCGGGATTCGACCGTTACAAGCGACCGGCGCGTCCGGTCACTTCGACCGGCGCGTCCGGTCAGCCCGTGTCAGATAGTAACGGTTCGTTTTGTTTGAGGGGTGTATAAATACATCCCCTCCACCTCTTTTAGAGGTCTCTTGCTCATTTGAACATCTGAGAAAACCCTTTAGAGTGCAAGGGAGTGCAAGAGCTCTAGTGAGGATAGATATTTGGGAATCAAACCTTGAGTGTTCCTCACTAGCAATTAGAGAGTAGCAAGTGTGCATCCACCTTCTCATTTGGGATCGTTGTGGTCAAGTGAGAGTTCTAGCTTGTTACTCTTGGTGATCGCCATCACCTAGATGGCTTGGTGGTGATTGGGAGTTTGGTGATCATCCGGCGGAGCTTGTGGATGACCCAACTCATGTTGTGAGCGGTTTTGGGTGATTCACCGCGACGGAGTGTCGAAGAATCAACCCGTAGAGAGCACTTGATCCTTGCGCGGATCAAGGGGGAGCGACACCCTTGCGCGGGTGCTCCAACGAGGACTAGTGGGGAGTGGCGACTCTCCGATACCTCGGAAAAACATCGCCGTGTTCCTTGTCCTTTACATTCAAGCATTTACATTCTCGTATTTACTTTCATTGCTTGATTTACATTCCTAGAATTGCCAGGCTAGACTAGGATTGGAAACTAGGGTGCAAAACTTTTGTCGGTAGACTCTCTAGGAACACAAGTAGACACTAGGGGTGAATTCCGGCTTGTAGGACTTAATTCTTGCAATTAATTTTTAGAAAAGCCCAATTCACCCCCCCCCTCTTGGGCATCTTGATCCTTTCAATTGGTATCGAAGCCGTGTTGCTCCTAATTTAGGCTTTACCGCCTAGAGAAAGATGTCTAACGGGGAAGGACCACCTCCCACCTTTGAGGGGGATGATTTTCCATATTGGAAAATCCGCATGGAGGCGTATCTCGAAGCCATAGATGTCGGGTGCCTTAAAGCCGCAACCCATGGGCTTCCCGCTATCAAGGATCCCGCAAACCCCATTGGTGACGAGGAGAAGTACGACCGGTGGAATACAAAGGCCAAAAATACACTCTACTGGGGCTTAGGCAAAGATATCTTCAATCGTATGCGTAATGCAAAGAACGCTCATGAATTGTGGGAAAATCTTTGTGCTCTCCATGAGGGAACTAAGAGTGAGCGTGAGGAACGCTATCATATTGCTTTAAAGAAAATTAATTCTTTTGAGATGCTTCCCAAAGAAAGTGCTAATGATATGTACACTCGCTTGAATGTTCTTGTAGAGGATCTCAATGCTCTTGGGCTCACTCAAATGAGCCAATCGGATGTTGCAAGGAGGATCTTGAGTGTTCTTCCCGTTGAGAAGTATGGTCACATTGTCACCGTGCTTCACCAAAGTGATCTTTCCACCGCAACACCGACACAAGTATTTGGGAAGATCAATGCTCATGAGATGTACATGCACATCACTCCGGAAGAGGGCTCATCATCTTCCAAGAAGAAAGACTTGGCCTTCAAAGCTAGCCATGACAAGAAGAAGAAGAAGGGCCAAGCCATGATGGTGCAAGAAAGCTCAAGTGAAAGTGATGTCGATGATGAATCACTTGCACTCATGGTGAGAAAGACCACCAAGATGCTAAAGAAGCTCAACAAGAGTGGCATCAAGTTCGATGGCAAGAAAAAGAAATTCTTCACAAGTAGCAAAAGAAAGCCCATCTCGGAGATGGATTGCTACAATTGTGGTGAACTTGGCCACCTAGCTCATCAATGCCCTAGACCACCAAAAGACAAGTTCAAGAACAAGAACAAGGGCAAGAAAAATGATTCAAGTGATGAAGAAGATGAGAAGAAGAAGAACAAGCCATACAAGAAGAAGGATGGCAAAAAGAAGGAGGTCTACAAGAAGAAGGGAGGAAAGGCATACATTGTTGGTGATTGGCTCACCGATATTGAATCATCTTGTGAGTCCTCCGAAGATGAGAGCAATGATGAGAAAGAGAAGGTTGCCGCTTTTGTGATGGGGCCATCATCTTCACCGACATCTTCATCACCACCTTCACCGCCTCCTTCACCATCATCGTCCACTACTCACCTATGCCTTATGGCCAAGGGTGAACGAAAGGTATAAAACCATGATAGTGATGATGATGATGATAGTGATAGTGATGATGAATATGACGCACCCTCTTATGATGAACTTGTAAAATTGCTAAACAAATACACTAAAATCATAAGAAGGACAAGAAATGAAAATGATGAACTTCAAAATGAAAATGAATCACTCTCATCAAAGCTTGAAAATGCTCAAAAGACTAGTGGTGAGCTTAGAGATCAAAATGAAGTTATGTCTTCCACTCTCAAGGAGCTCAAAACCTCAAATAAAGAGCTTAAAGATCAACATGATAAGCTTGAGAAGAAGCATGATGAGCTCATCACTAGACATAACTCTTTGAAAGACAAATACACCACATTAAAAATTGACTATGATAGTCTTGTGGTTGCTAATGAACTTGCTCTTGAGACACATGATGCTACTAACAATGTTGTTAAGTGTGATATAGCTACATCATGTGATGACTTGATCATTGAAAGCATTGAGCAAGGTTCTAGTAGCAAAGGCAAGAGTGTGGTTGAGTCAAGCAACTATGATGATTATGCCAAGATCAAGTGTGAGAATGAGAAGCTTGCAAATGAGAACAAGAAGCTTAAAGGTTTGATGGCTCTTGAGAAGCAAACAACAAATGAGTCACTCATTGAAGAGAACAAGAAGCTCAAGCAAGAAAAAGAGCATCTCAAGACCGGTCTAAGCAAGTTCACAAGAGGTCAATATTTGCAAAGTGAGCTCCTCATGAACACCGTAATGAAGATGGATAGAAGTGGTATTGGGTACTTGGCAAATCAAGAGAAGAAGGCAAAAGCTCAACAACAACAAAGCAAGTCAAAGCCCAAGCCAAAGAGATGTGTTGAGTGTGGTCAAGAAGGTCACTTTGCTCATGAATGTAAAACTCCACCACCACAACCCTTGCCCAAGCAAGCTAGACCCTTTGCCTTCAATGCTCATTACATGCTAAGAAAAGATTCAAATGGAAAGATGAAAGTCATGTTTTTGGGTCCCCCAAACAAGAATAGGCCAAAGAAAATATGGGTTGCCAAGTCACTAGTTGAGAAAGTCAAGGGCCCCTCTCAAGTTTGGGTCCCTAAACAAAAAGCTTGATCTCTTATGTGTAGGTGAACTACAAGACCGGTGGATCTCATTGGGTTATTGATAGTGGTTGCACTCAACATATGACCGGTGATCCTCGTATGTTCACCTCCATTGAAGAGAATGGGATATGTCAAGAGAAGATCACATTTAGGGATAATTCAAAGAGCAAAGTCAAGGGTATAGGCAAGATTGCAATATCAAATGATCACTCACTCTCAAATGTGCTCTATGTTGCTTCATTGAGTTTCAACTTATTATCCGTCGGGCAACTTTGTGACATTGGCTTCCAATGCTTGTTCACACCAAATGAAGTGAAAGTTTCAAAGATAGATGACAAGCAAGTGATATTCAAAGGCTTTAGATACAACAATCTTTATCTTGTTGACTTCACCTCCGAAGATGCAAATTTGATGACATGTTTGTTCACCAAGACCTCACTTGGTTGGCTTTGGCATAGGAGGCTTGCACATGTTGGAATGAGCACTCTCAACAAGCTATTGAAGAAAGAACTAGTGAGAGGATTGAAGGATGTGAAGTTTGAAAAGGACAAACCTTGTAGTGCATGTCAAGCGGGCAAACAAGTTGCAAACACTCATCCAACCAAAGCTTTCATGTCAACTTCAAGAGTGCTAGAACTTCTTCACATGGATTTGTTTGGGCCTACAACATACAAGAGCTTGGGTGGTAATCTCTATTGTCTTGTGATAGTGGATGACTACTCAAGATATACATGGACTTTCTTCCTTCATGACAAATCCGAAGTGGCTAATTGCTTCAAGAAGTTTGCAAAGAGAGCTCAAAATGAATTTGAAGTCAAGATAAAGAAGATTAGAAGTGACAATGGCAAAGAGTTTGACAACACCAACATTGAAGCTTATTGTGATGAAATTGGAATCAAGCATGAGGTTTCTTCAACCTACACTCCTCAACAAAATGGTGTAGTTGAGAGAAAGAACCGGACTTTGATCACCCTTGCAAGAACAATGCTAGATGAGTACAACACTCCGGAAAAGTTTTGGGTCGAGGCAATCAACACCGCATGCTATGCTTCAAATCGCCTCTTCCTCCAAAAGTTTCTTGGCAAGACCCCCTATGAGTTGCTTAATGGGAAGAAGCCGGACGTCTCATTCTTCCGGGTGTTTGGTTGCAAATGCTACATCTACAAGAAGCGTCAACACCTAGGGAAGTTTCAAAGACGTTGTGATATTAGTTTTCTAGTTGGTTACTCATCAAAGTCCAAAGCATATAGAGTATTTAACCATACCACCGGTTTGGTTGAAGAAACATATGATGTGGAATTTGATGAATCTAACGGCTCCCAAGGAGCAATTGAGAATTGTGATGATGTAGGTGATGAACCCTTGAGGGAGGCCATGAAGAACATGCCCGTGGGAGACATCAAGCCAAAAGATGATGAAGACGATGTACAAATCATTGATCCACCATCTTCATCATGTGTGCCTCAAGATGATGACAAGAATGAGAGAGTTGAAAATGAAGACACTTACATCTCTCATGAACAAGCCGAGGCACAAGCTCAAGATGTTGATGCTCCCCATCCACCTCTTCAAGTGGTTGATAGAAGAAATTCACCTCTACTTCAAGCACATCCACAAGAACTCATCATAGGGAGTCCTACTAAGGGAGTGATGACTCGATCTCAAAAGCTTGCTTCTTTTGTTGAACATCACTCTTTTGTCTCTTGTGTTGAACCTAAGAATGTAGAAGAAGCTCTTCAAGATCCGGATTGGGTGAATGCCATGCATGAAGAATTGAACAACTTCACCCGCAATCAAGTATGGACACTTGAAGAGCATCCTAAAGGTGCAAGAGTCATTGGAACCAAGTGGGTGTTCCGAAACAAGCAAGATGACCAAGGCATAGTAGTGAGGAACAATGCAAGACTAGTTGCAAAGGGTTTCTCTCAAGTTGAAGGCCTTGATTTTGGAGAGACCTTTGCACCCGTTGCAAGACTTGAAGCCATTCGTATTCTCCTTGCATATGCATCACATCATGATATGAAACTATATCAAATGGATGTGAAAAGTGCATTCTTAAATGGCTTTATAAATGAACTAGTCTATGTTAATCAACCTCCCGGGTTTGAAGACCCTAGATATCCTAATCATGTTTATAGGTTGTCCAAGGCGCTATATGGGCTCAAGCAAGCCCCTAGAGCGTGGTATGAGCGCCTCCGAGACTTCCTCATTGAGAAGGGCTTCACCATTGGGAAGGTCGACACCACACTATTCACCAAGAAGCTTAATGGGGAGATCTTCATTTGTCAAGTATATGTTGATGATATCATCTTCGGGTCAACAAATGAAGATTATTGCAAGGAATTTGGTGAATTGATGTCGAAGGAGTTCGAGATGTCAATGATTGGTGAGCTCACATTCTTCCTTGGTTTTCAAGTCAAGCAAATGAGAGAAGTGATCTTCATCTCTCAAGAAAAGTATACCAAGGATCTTCTCAAAAGATTCAAGATGGAAGAATGCAAACCAATCAAGACCCCAATGCCATCAAATGGACACCTCGACCTAGATGAGGGAGGTAAACCGGTTGATCAAACTCTCTACCGTTCTATGATTGGTAGCTTGTTGTACCTTACCGCATCTAGGCCCGATATCATGTTTAGTGTGTGCACGTGTGCTCGCTTTCAAGCGTGCCCTAAAGAACCTCACTTAAGTGCCGTAAAAAGAATCCTAAGATATCTTAAGCACACCCCAAGCATTGGTCTTTGGTATTCCAAAGGAGCTAGATTCCAACTAGTTGGCTATTCCGATTCGGATTATGCCGGTTGCAAAATTGATAGAAAAAGCACATCCGGAGGGTGCCATTTGCTTGGGAGATCCTTAGTATCTTGGTCATCTAAAAAGCAAAATAGTGTGGCTTTGTCCACCGCCGAGGCGGAATACATTGCCGCGGGGGCTTGTTGTGCACAAATCTTATATATGAAACAAACCCTCCTAGACTATGGAATTGTTCTTGAAAAGGTGCCACTTTTATGTGACAATGAAAGTGCCGTTAAAATTGCTAACAATCCGGTACAACACTCTCGCACCAAGCACATTGATATCCGCCATCACTTTCTAAGAGATCACATTGCTAAAAATGACATATCACTAGAAGGTGTAAGAAGTGAAAATCAGTTAGCGGATATCTTCACTAAACCTTTGGATGAGGCCACCTTTTGTAGGCTAAGAAGTGAACTCAATGTGCTTGATTCAAGCAACTTTAAAAAATGAGCGTGTGTTGTCCCTTGCATTGCATTGTATTATATGTCATGTTTATTTTATCGCAATGCATTTAGGGCTTGGCTAACACGGTTACGATAACCCTCCTTTGGAGGAGTGAAGAAGCCTAACCGTGGATCAAACTTGACAAGCAACCTAGCTTCACTTTCTTGTATTGCATTGCATATGCATGGTTGTTTGTTTGTCGTTTCTTTTCGTTTTAGCTTTGAGCAACCTCTCTGTTCGTCCATGGATAGAGAGAGCTTTTTGACGCTCCTAAAGGTCCAAAAACTCTATTGCATGGCCATACGTTGCTCCTCGGGTGTTTATTGCCTATTTTCTTAAAAATAATACTAGCCTAAGGCAAACTATTTTTAAAAAAATTTGAGGGTTTGAGTGAGGTCACTCATATCAGGTTCCAATTGGTGTTTATTTGTGTCTCTTTGAATTGGAACTTGATTGGGAGAAGTCGCGTCGGAGTTTGGAACGAAGAAGGGTGAAGAACAGCGACCGGATGCTGGACCGGACGCTGCACCGGACGCAGTGATGCTTCACCACCGCGTCAGGTCCCGGCGTCCACCAGCACGTCCGGTCATCCAGAAGACCAACTCCAGAGTGACCGGACGCTGCACCGGACGCGCCTGTGTTGACCACCGCGTCCGGTCCCAGATACCACCACCGCGTCCGGTCATCCGCGATGAATTCCCGAGCTCCCATCGACCGGACTCTGACCGCGTCCGGTCAGTCCTCACCGGACGCGTCCGGTCACTCCAGGAGCTTACTAGAGTGTGACCGGACGCTGCACCACCGCGTCCGGTCATAATGACCACCGCGTCCGGTCATCACGCGTCGAGCGGATCTAAGCCCCTCATAAAACCGTTTGGTCTCGTCCGTTTTTCTTTCACCGTACGCCATCCACCGCCGCCGAGAACCCTAGCCGCCGTTACGCCGACTCGCCGAGCTCGCCGTCTTCCTCGTCGCTTTCCTCACCGCCGGTGACCTCTCCCGTGTTCCCAGCCGCGCGCCTCCCTGTTTTCCTGCCCGTGCGCGCGCCCTCTGCCGTCAGTGCTCGCAGCCGCGCGCCACCAGCGCTTTCAGTCGCGCCGCCACTTTCTCTCGCCGCCGGCAAGCCGCACCTCCACCACCGTGAACCTCCCCACAGCAGCTGCCGCAAGCCACCTCCCGAGCTCCTCGTTTTCCACCTTCGACCGAGCTACCTAGGGTTTCACCCAAACCCTAGCCTAGGGTTTTGACCTAACCCTTCTCGAGGTGACGATCTTGTTCGTTTTCGTTCAATTTCGTTCAATGTCATCGCTAGGGCTAACCTTGACCGTATTATTCCGTTGATTATCTCGACTCGGTCCTTTCAGAGCTCGTTCGTCGAATTCGGGAAATCTCGCGACCTAGGTCATCTCACCTTGTCACCGTCGTCTCGTCGATCCAAGGTAGCTTCGCGTCTCGATTCACTTCGTATCTAACATGCTTGTTATCTCTAGGGTTTCGTACCTTTTAGTTATACATGTGCTTATAGTAGCTCTTTCTATTCCGTCATTTGCAGCGAGTCAGTCGGTGTGTCAGGGTCAGATCTATTTGCTGAATCCGAGGCCAAGCCTACGGATACAGATTGAGGCCAAGCCTCTCGAGTGACAGTTCACCATCTTACAGAGGCTCTCAGTCAATTGGTCAGCATGGTGCGTTGCAAGAACGCCGGTGGTGCTCCTGGTGATGGGGACGATAGTCCTCCTCGTCGTGCTGAGATTGCGCGTGGAAAGCGCATCAAGATGATGGCCAGAAAGAAGAAGAAGACGCTTACAGAGGCAGAGGTTGCTCAGGCCGTGGCAGATGCTGCAGAGCAGGCAGAGAGAGGTGGCAGGAGCAGTGGCATACACATAGGCGAGCGTCGCTTTCACCTTGAAGGTCGACAGCTCGGCACTGAGGCCACTGAGGGCACAGAGGACACTGGAGCTACAGAGCAGATGTCAGTTGATCCACCTGCAGAGCCGACAGAGGCTACAGAGGCTCCACAGGCTACAGAGGATACAGAGGAGCAGCCAGCTCAGTCTCCACCACGTCGCCGCTCCACACGTGCTCGTACTCAGGTGACACATAGGCCAGAGGGCCAGCGTCGTGGAGCACGTCCTCCTCCCAGAGCTAGAGGTTCACCCCCGGTCGAGCACTTTGACCTGAGGGGTGCTACAGCACGTCAGGTGCAGGGGTTGAGGTTCGTGGAGGTCAGCCGTTGGTTTCCACCTGTCAGAGATCACAGAGCTTCAGAGGGTTTCTATACCCCACTTCAGGAGGATTTCTACAGGGCTTTAGTTGACAGTGGTATTGCTTTCAGACCTCAGAGGGTATGTCGGCTTGAGGCACTGGTTGATGTTGTGGGAGAGCAACTTTGTCCGCACCTGTCCTATATGCCTGGTCTGTCGGATCTTCTTGGATGGACAGGTGCATACTACGGCACATGGGTCAGAGAGTTTTATGCTTCACTTTGGATTGATCCTGCCCATGAGTTTATTCACTTTGCATTTAGAGGCCGCGATCACAAACTTTACAGCTCCAGAGCACGAGAGATCCTCAGACTACCAGCTTCTGACACGAGGATCCATCAGTTGTGTTATGGTCAGACTCCTCCACCCAGACGCCCTCACGGCGGAGCAGTGCCACCTACAGACCTAGTTCGACCCTGCTTTCGTGAGCCTTTTGGCGAAGGGTCTCGTCGTACGCCTGCCAGCCTGACACCACTTGCCAGAGTTTTGGATGCTATTCTCAGACGCACTCTACTTCCCAGACTTGGCTACAGAGAGGGACTGACACGGATGCAACTTTGGGTTGTTCACCACCTTCTCTCACAGACACAGTTTGACATCTGGGATCTTATACTCAGTGAGATGGAGGACACCATTGCTGAGGGCTTCAAGGGTAATCGTCAGCTGCCCTATGCACACTAGATCTGCTTTATTATTAGATCTTCTATTCAGATGCCACCAGAGATCAGGGCGGAGATATCAGACACTACTACTGCTTTCCCTGAGTACGATATCCGTTAGCTTTGGGCCTCAGTTACCAGAGATCAGGCCCCAGTGCTAGGACAGCGTGAGCGCCCAGAGGTTCCTGAGACAGCAGCTGAGCAGGATGCTAGAGTTGACGAGCTTGCAGAGGCAGAGCTTGCGGACCTTGAGGCTCAGACTGCTGATATACCTGAGGATGTGACTTCTGACAGCATCGATGAGGACTACCAGCCCATCCCTAGGTACCGGTCTCCTCGGTCTCACGACCACGAGGCCGGTGGCTCTGGCTCAGCCTCCCGCTCAGACCCAGCCATAGTGGCTATTCTTGAGAGGCTGACCCAGGCCCAGGAGCGACAGGAGCAGCAGATTCAGCGACAGGCTCAGGATACAGCTGCAGCATTTGCACAGATTCAGGCTCGTCAGGACGAGTTTCAGCGTCAGCAGCTTGAGATCCAGAGGTAGCAAGTTGAGATGCAGCGACAGAACCAGCAGCAGTATCTGGACCTTCTGCGCCACCTTGTCACAGTCGGGGTTCCTCCGCCTGCTTCTGTCATGACTCAGGCTTTGCATTCCAGTGGTCCGTCGAGTCAGGGACAGCCGAGCTTCTAGTTTACATCTCCACAGCAGCAGGTCCCCCAATCGTTTCAGTCCCTGAGCTTCACTCCTATTCATACGGGGTTTACACCGTCAGACCAGCCTCGCCCACACCTCTTGACAGGCACACCACTCGGTGATTTCAGTGCCACCTACAGCGAGTTGACTGGTCAGCCGACACCCTCGCATACTACTACGTTTCATACTTCGTCAGGGTTGTCAGCTCCCGAGGCAGCTATTCCACCAGTGACAGGGACCGGGACTACAGAGACTATCCCCTCGTCAGTTGCCTCGACAGATCCCCCAGCTATTGGCTCACTACAGGCTCAGGTCACTCAGACAGATCCTCTTGTTGCTACTCAGTCCGTACCTGTTCCTGTTCAGACCCAGACCGCTTCACAGCCACGTGCTTCTTCAGAGGGTCAGCCAGATAGCTCAGACTCCGAGGGTGATTCGCTACACTTCGTGATTACTCCGCGCACCTCGGCACCCGACACGACTCCGTCTGTCCCCCCGTCAGATCATTAGATTAGTTTTTTGGCGCTTGATGCCAAAGGGGGAGAGAGTAGTTTCAGGGGGAGTTTTGATAGTGGGTTTTCCTTCTTTGTGTGCTACATTCATGCATCATGTTTACTTTTCAGCATTGCATTCGTGTGACATGTCGTCGTGTGGTAAACTTTGAGTCTTAATGTGTTATCTCGTCACAGTTTTAATAAATGTCACCGTTTTAGTTATAGCTCTAAGGTTGTGCTTCCGTGCCTTACTCCGATTTCTTATGAGCTATAATCTTTATGTGTACTAACGTTTTTTGTCTTATCTTATGAGTACACTCTTTTGGCTTGGGACACATAAGCAATTCCTAACCCTTTGTGCTTATTGCCTTTTGCTTATGTGAACCAAGCATGCTCGAAAACCTCCACTCAAATCTTTTGAACCTTAGTGTTGTCATCAATCACCAAAAAGGGGGAGATTGAAAGCATCTAGGCCCCAAGGTTTGGTTTCGGCAATTGATGACAACGCTTTATTACCATGACTAACGTGTGTTTTGCAGAAACTTTGGTAAGTTAGGTCATGGAGGTTATAACTGCTTTGGGCACCATGGTATTCGTGTCCCTTGATGGAAATCGTTTCGGTTTTCAAAAGAGTGACGTCAAGATTAAGGACGGTTAGTTCCGGATGTCGAGGTGTTGAGATGCATTCGGAATAGTCGTTAGGATCTTCGTTTTTCTCTTTTGGCCGTACTATAAAGGGGGGCATGAACGGGTAGCTTGACCTAGGCGAGTCCTATGTTTAGGTGTGGTGCACACTTGTTAAACTTGGCGCTAGGCAACCCTAGAATAGCTCAAAGTTCAGTTGGAAGCAACTTGGTTCAAGTTGCGACGCGTTTCGGAAAGTTTCGGGCTGTTTTCCACTGACCGGACGCGGTCTTCGGCATGACCGGACGCATCCGGTCAGTACGTAACCGCGACTAGGGTTTCGGCCCTGACGACCGGACGCGGTCCTCGCGAGGACCGGACGTGGTGGTCAGTGGCCGACACGTGTCACTTGAGGGAAACACCCGTCGGACGCGACCTGGGTGTGATCGGCGCATCCGGTCACAGTCCAGTAAGGTCCAGAGACGACCGGACGCGTCCGGTCATCATCGATCGGACGCGGCCTCGCGTCCGGTGCACTTACAGTAAGCTCCTTGCACGATCGGACGCGTCCGGTCACCCCTGACCGGCGCGTCCGGTCACTCAGTTGAAAAATCGGGATTCGACCGTTACGAGCGACCGGCACGTCCGGTCACTTCGACCGGCGCGTCCGGTCAGCCCGTGTCAGACAGTAACGGTTCGTTTTGTTTGAGGGGTGTATAAATACATCCCCTCCACCTCTTTTAGAGGTCTCTTGCTCATTTGAACATCTGAGAAAACCCTTTAGAGTGCAAGGGAGTGCAAGAGCTCTAGTGAGGATAGAGATTTGAGAATCAAACCTTGAGTGTTCCTCACTAGCAATTAGAGAGTAGCAAGTGTGCATCCACCTTCTCATTTGGGCTCGTTGTGGTCAAGTGAGAGTTCTAGCTTGTTACTCTTGGTGATCGCCATCACCTAGACGGCTTGGTGGTGATTGGGAGTTTGGTGATCATCCGGCGGAGCTTGTGGATGACCCAACTCATGTTGTGAGCGGTTTTGGGTGATTCACCGCGACGGAGTGTCGAAGAATCAACCCGTAGAGAGCACTTGATCCTTGCGCGGATCAAGGGGGAGCGACACCTTTGCGTGGGTGCTCCAACGAGGACTAGTGGGGAGTGGCGACTCTCCGATACCTCGGAAAAATATCGCCGTGTTCCTTGCCCTTTACATTCAAGCATTTACATTCTCGTATTTACTTTCATTGCTTGATTTACATTCCTAGAATTGCCATGGTAGACTAGGATTGGAAACTAGGGTGCAAAACTTTTGTCGGTAGACTCTCTAGGAACACAAATAGGCACTAGGGGTGAATTCCGGCTTGTAGGACTTAATTCTTGCAATTAATTTTTAGAAAAGCCCAATTCACCCCTCCTCTTGGGCATCTTGATCCTTTCAGGGGCAGACGACGCGGTGAGCTGCAACAAGTAAAGCGAGGAGTTGTGGATTTCTATCGGCTATCGCAATGTAGATGGAGTAAATAGAAAAGAGAGCGTAGATGGGCCTGTTGGGCCCGGTCGCTACGCTGACTCGAGAATGGTCCGAACGCCCTCACCAGAGTATTATAATTTAACAATACTATCTTTGAGTGGCAAGTGATGTGCTCGTTTTTTTGATGGATTTGTTAAGTGATGTGCTCGTTTATGGAGGCGAGTGTTTCAGAGAAAAAAACCAAACACTCTCCAATCTGTGATGATCCCATCCGGATGCCCTCACCAGAGAATTATCATTTAACAATGCTATCTTTGAGTGGCAAGTGATGTGCTGGTTTTTTTTGATGGATTTGTTAAGTGATGTGCTCGTTTATGGAGGCGAGTGTTTCGGAAAAAACAAACACTCTCCAGTCTGTGACGATCCCGGCCTTTGTCGCCATACCTTTGATTCTAAATGGCCGTAGGCTGATGGGAATTCCGATTGACCGGTCCACAATACGTGGGCAAGCTCTGTTCGCTTGAACTTATCAGTCTAGTTTATCAGTAGTACAGTGTTTTTCTCTTAAAAAAATCAGTATCAATCGGCTTATCAACCGCAAAAACCACAGAATCTCTTACGCCAATAATGGGCCAGATTAACATGCCAAACCGAGAGTACGTCTCCTTTGTTTTGTTTTGGCTGCGTCATCTATTTCTGTCCAAGCTCTCCTTATGTGCAGGTTTCAGCCGCTTGAACTTATCAGCCTAGTTTATCAGCTATAGTGCAGTGTTTTTCTCTCACAAAAAATCAGTATCAGTCGGCTTATCAGCCGCAAAAACCACAGAATCTCTTACGCCAATAATGGGCCAGATTAACATGCCAAACCGAGAGTACGTCTCCTTTGTTTTGTTTTGGCTGCGTCATCTATTTCTGTCCAAGCTCTCCTTATGTGCAGGTTTCAGCTGCTCCCTCATTCCCAGGCCAAAATCACTGGTCTGCGGGACTGCAACACGGTTCATATAGCGAAACAGAGTAGAACAGAGCAAAACAGAGTATCACTTCTTCAAATTTTTTCTTTTTAAAAAAAATACTATATAGCAATAGCAGTGTTGCTTGGTGCATGGAGACTTGGACAGCGTGTCGATCGTTGTAGTTGTCAGGTTTCCGGAACAAAAACTGCGCACTTCTTACAATTTACACCATAATATGTCCATATGAATTCTTACGCGCATGCATGGCTTATTGGGTTCTACGCTAATGTGTACGCGCATGCAGCCCGATGCAAAATCACATGCATGCTTGCTTGCTTGACTACTCGTACTATTGTATTTTTGTATGCGCGTGTGGAAGTGGAAGCACACACAGGCCTAAATTTTTGTAATATTTTATCGTACTATAATATAATTTTTATTAAAAATTACAAAATTAGATGGCAAAATACCTAAATTGCATAAATAGATGCCTATCGGCTTACTGATATTGCTATATGGAGCATGTCGGACGTTTGAGTACCGACTGGTACTTGTCGGTTGCCTATAAGCCGATTTGTTTCTGCCACGTGGATATCACTGTTCTGCTGCTAAGGGCGTGGCTCTTATCGGCTACTGTATTGCCGACTAGATCCTATGGGTTACTAGTCCGATAACATGGTGTATGCAATTGAAAATGTTTTTTTTTACTTGACGGAGGATTAGGAATGGTCCACACAACTTCACACGGTAGAGCTAATGTTAAAAGCGACTTGAAGTCTCATACCATGGAGAAAGTATATAAATAAAAAATTGAAAATTACATTTGAATTCTCACATGGTTTTTTTATTTTTTTTTATAGGAATCTTTTTCTGTTGACCAAAAACAAAAGAACTTATAGACCTTTTGTAGGTTTTCGAACCTTTTGTAGGTTTTCAAATAAGATGTAAAAATAGTGGAAAAAAGGCCCGTAGCCTGATGGTTACAAGAGCCTCAGTAGCACCTGATGAGGTCCAAGTTTCGATTTTCCGTGGGAACAAATATTCTAGAATTTAGTGGCATTGCGCTAGTTTAAGGTTCGACTTCTCGTGGGAGAGAATATTCTATAACTTAATGGCGTTGCACTTTCAGTGGTAGGCAACGTGTTCCCGTCGTCAGCGAGACGCCTACGGTGACTTTGTCAATACGAGAATTTGCTGGCCAGTTGACAACGAGACGTCTGTGGTAACTTCGTCAATCTCGGGGTTTTGTCGGCCAGTCGTCGAAGAAGTTTATAGGGTTAGGGTTTGCGTGCATGTGTTCATAGGGATGAGTGTGCGTGTGTTGTGGATGACTATGTTGTACTATGTAATTCTAAAAAATGATGTAAAAAAATTAGAGCTGACATATATAATAACTTTGGCAGTCTTGAAAGATATATTTGAACTTTTGTTAAGCTATTTATGCACTGATTGGGACTCTATCTATAACTTCACCCCTGGACTATATAATGAGGAGTCTTGAAAGATATATTTGAACTTTTGTTAAGCTATTTATGCACTGATTGGGACTCTATCTATAACTTCACCCCTGGACTATATAATGAGGGGTGGAGAGCCCCCGATCAGTATCTGAACCCAAGTTCACAGCGACCCTAGGCAACTAACCATCAGCGCCCCTGTATTGCTCGAGCCGATACCTCCGTCAAGTTCCAAATATGGTAGTTATAATCCTTCTATCAAATAAATAGTAAATTAAAAGGTCTCTTAGCTCATTTAATCATGTTTGACTCGATTATGTTTAGATAATTTTTTAATAGTTTAAATGGTACAAACGGATAATTCATCATTTAGGGTCTAAACGATATGGGTCACCTGTGTTGTGGGTTCATAACCACGGCATATATTAAAAGGTCAATGTGTGAAACTTCCTTGGTTAACAATCAAGACAAGATTTATCCTAGTTCGAGCGTGCTTGCAGCCTTTGCAGGTAGCGGGGGTGGGCTGGCAATCTAGGAGCTCCCCGTTCACTCAGCCGTTGAAATAATAACATCGTTAAATTCTTAAATAAATCCACAAAATTATGAGCACTCAACTTAAGTTGAGGACTTACTCAGGTGGACAGATTTCACTAGAAGAAATCTAACCAGCTAGCTAATTTTTAACTCTGACTAACAATTATCCTTAGTCGATCCTTACTCTAAATTAGTAGATAAAATACTACTTTTCTAACCACAACGTTATATGATTTTTTCTAGAATTTTTAACATCCACTTAAAAAGTTTGAAGATTTTTTGAGATCCACGTAATATTATTCTAGATTGATAAAAGAAAAATAAAATGTACTGATTTACCATGCTTCAATTTTCAACGCATCGTCCTTGATGAATAGCATATCTGTGGAATAAGCCTCTTGGGATTTGGATTAGTGGCAATAGGATAAACAAGTCGGCATATAAATTGATTTGAATGAGTTAAAAAAATTAGTGGCAATTCATCATATTAGAATAGCATATCTGTGGAATAAGCCTCTTGGGATTTGGATTAGTGGCAATAGGATAAACAAGTCGGCATGCAAATTGATTTGAATGAGTTAAAAAAAAGGACAAATCAGTTGGGAAGATGTCCACAGGGGATGAAGCCCTGTCGGTGCACCATAAGCCGATAGGCCCAATCGGCGTGCCAGCTGCCGACAATGTACTAGTCGGCTGCCACGTCAGCTTATCGGCTTCTGAGAGGCCGATAGCTCCCGTTTGCAGGGCAGCTGGGCAACTCCGGGCACTTCTAGACGTGCGCGACGCTCTGTCCCTAGCCTCAGAACAGATCATGATGTCATTCCGTTCCTCACCCTATGTACAATCCACAAGAATAACTGGATCAGGGCATCAATGACACAACGGATCGCATCAGGACTACTGTCATGTCATCCTTGGAGGATGACTCTTCATGTTCATGGGCTACTATACTGCTCAGACTCTGCAGCCATCACCCGATATCCACAAGGTCACTCGGTCCGTCGTAAACTGCATCAAAGTGCTGTTCGCTAAGGCATTGCTCCTGCAAATTATCCACGTCATTATCAATTTCGACAAGAGATTTTTCTCACTAGCCTCATCATGGAGATGGTCACTTGTCTAGAAGAAAAGCTTACCAGAGTATCACAGTCATTCTCAGACCAGAAGAGAGTTATCTCCAGAGTGTCATGGGCGCCAAAGTTGAAATGTCTGAACAATCCCTAATTAAATTTGCTTCACGAAAAGCTCGCCGCTGCCAAAGTTCGAGTCCAAGTTTCAGACAACCTATGCTGGAAAGTCCCGGACCCTCAGCTGCGGAAAAGGCTGCGTGAAGCTATCATTGACAAAGTCGTTTCAGGCTTTACAAAGTACTTGGAGGATAACAGTAGGATCACCCTAGGAGTCACTCCTCAGAAGGTGGCGGAGATGCTGCAGGAGCTATTCGAAGGGTAAACAAGTGCACTGTAGAAGACAAGTTGCCAGTTACTTCTGTGTTTTTCTTGCATGTTTCATGTTCTGTTTCGGGTTTGGAATAAAATGTTGTTGCTTGAAATTTTTAATCATTTTTGTGACCACATAAGGTGTCAGTATATACTAGAGATTGAATTTGTAGCCTCCACAGCAGAGGGGTCAATCTAACAACGAGAAAAAGGTAGGGATTTACATGCACTGGAAGTACAAGGAATCAACGAGCACTGCAAAAATTAAATTAGTAACAAACCTTGTAATCTACATAGCTGGAATTCTGCTTTCAAGAAAGAACTTGGACTGGTTTGCACCAAGGCCAAGCCTAGCATAGAAGGACCCTTAAGAAGTTTGTTAGAGAATCTCCCTGAGTTGTTACTCTCTTTCTTTTTGAGCTTTGCAAACTCTGCTTCATGTACATCTCGTACATTTGTACCCTTGCATATACACTCCCTATATGATAAAAAAAATAGGTGGGGGAATTCCCCCACTAATCCCTAAAAAAATTTAAAGTACTAACCAAACATTTAGACCTGTATATTTGCACTGTTTGACCAAACAGCAGTGTTAAGGAGAGTAGTGACGACTTACGAATAGACTAGTTTCAGAAGTACTCAAGACCAAGAACGTGCCAGAGTGGTAGATCAAGTTTCAAGTTGTGAAAGATTAGTAGATTACAGGTTCTAATCAGTAACCAACCTTGGCACCTAGTAGCAGCAAGAGATAAGGCTTCTGTTTCAAGGCAAAATTTGCAATGAAACTAATCTCTAACATGACCACAAGCATATAGAGCACATTAAGAAATAAGCTGAGGAATTCGCTGAGAAGAGAATGCTCACGTTGGGAACAAACAAGCACTGAAAACTGTTGAGAAGGTAGAGGAAACAGTCGCCGCTGTGGTCATGCCTCGCCGACAAGGAGAGTAGGAGACGGACAGCCTATTCGTTTGGGCTGAAATCTGGCTGATCTGGCTGGTTTTTTGAGAGAAAAACATAGTTGAATGGTTGGCTGATTTGGCTGATAATCTCAAGCGAACAGGTTGAGAGATTTTTTTAGGAGAAAGGAGACGAAGATACAGTGCCCCTTGGGGAGGCCCTAGCTGCCGACCAGGGTGGCAGGAAAGCCCCCGCCGACCCCTCTCCCCCATAATTATTTTTTAAAAAAAGAATTGGGTCATTCCTCTGGTATTCGGGCCGCATTTTCGTTCAGGCTCATGCCCCACCGCAGCCAAGTCAGCCAAGTCAACAGCCATGCAGTTGATTCCAAGATAGCTGGCATCAGCAAATATCTGATACTTTTTTTAAGTAAAAAAAGTTATAACTCCTAAGCCAAGTATCATAATTAAAATCCGATTGCACTATCGTGTTTCTTACAATAAACTCTTCAAAACAAGATCCAGCGTGGATATATTTCGATAAAATTTTTTGACGAACATTTATCTCACGATGAACTGTATTTAAACATAATCATCGAACATCACATTAACACTACACAAACATCGCAAATAAAGTATAGAACATCATATATATACTACGCGAACATCATATGTATCATGAAATTAAAAAAGAAAAAATTTAATGAAGTAATTAATTATAGTCAAATAAAAAGAAGGAAAAATGCTACCGAACATCACAAATACATCGTAGAATATCACATTAACACTACAAGAACATCACAAAAATATAGCATAGAACATCATATGTATACTACGTGAACATCATAAATACATCGTAGAACATCATATTAAGACCACACGAACATCGCTAAATATAGCATAAAACATCATATGTATACGACGCAAACATCACAAAAATACATCGTAGAACATCACATTAAGACTACACGAACATAGCTAAATATAGCATAGAACATCATATGTATGCTATGTGAAAATCACAAATATCATGAAAATTTAAAATAAAATAATAAAATTAGTGAAGTAATTAATTAGAGTCAAATAAAAAGAAGAAAAATGCTACCAAACATAAAATACATCGTAGAACATTACATGTACACTAAATGAACATCACGTGTATCTGTAAAAAAAAGTAAAACATAAAATTATAAATATATGAAAAGAAACAAAAATAAAAAAAGTATGAAAATAGAAAATGAAATAAACAAAATTATTAATTCTATCAAAAAAGAAATTAAAAATGTATAAATGTCAAAAAATAAAAAGATAAGAAAACAAAAAAGAAAGAAAAATAAAAAACTAAATAGAAACAAGGAAAGGAAACAAAAAAGAACAATAAAAAAGAAATAAAATTAATAGAGTAAAATAAAAATAGTAAAAGAATAAAGAAAAAGAAAAGAATGACATAAGATTAGAAAACAGAAAATATAAAAATAAAATAAATGAATGAAAGGAAAGGAAATAAAAAAGAAAAGGAAATAAAAAGAAAAAGAAAACATAAAACATAAAACAAGAAAGGAAATGCACGTAACGTAACTAAACTACTGACTAGAACTCCAGTCTTATAGTCCTAACGCACGTGGAGCTCCAGTCCTGCCGCACGCGCCTCCGCTCGCTGCTAGCATGGGCCACTCCCTTTGCTGCTCCGGTCGCGCGCGTGGGCCGTTCAATAAAAAAAAAGCAGCCCAATAACAGATTCACGGCAGGACTGGTCGGCAGCGACGGGTTCCGGCCCCTTGGGGCTTGGGCACGACGTTGATGGGGATGTGAGATTGACTGGCCCACAATCTTTGGGCAAACAATTTGAATGTGTTGTTTAGCGGAGGTGAGAGCCCAAGTACAACATACACTAATTTGGGCCAGATTAACATGTCAAGCCAACATGTATTTCTTCTTTGTTTTGGCTGTGTTATCTATTTCTTTTTTTAGATAATGAAAAATAGTTCCAGATTCAGGTTTCAGAAAAAAGAAGCATCAGTCTAGACACAAAAAACACACACACACACACACGCACGCACACACCCTCCTTTGCTCTCCTCGTGCAGGTTTCGGCTGCTCCCTCCCATTCCCAGGCCAAAATCACTGGTCTGCAAGACTGCAACACGGTTCATACAGGAGATAGAGCAGAGCAGAGCAAAACAGAGAGTGACATCGAATAGACGGTTGATAAAACCAAAATATAAATACCAACGCTTAGGCGGTTGATGAAACCAAAAAAAAATGGCGATGGATGGTCTGTTAGAAATCTTTACCGGCCGCCCGTGCATCGGTACTTTAGTATTTGTACTTACTCACGATCCGACATTATTTGTGGGCTGTTTTTACAATGAAAACATTGAATACATACATATATATATATATATATATATGGAAGAAAAACTAATAACTAAATAAACTTCTGATAACTTGTATGGTTTGGTGCACTGGTTCATCCTTCAAATAGCTCGTCCAACATCTCTTCCAGTTCCTTGGGAGTGACTCTTGAGGCACTGACAACATTATCCTCCAAGAATTTTGCGAAGGATGGAATGACTTTCTTGATGATGGCTGCCCGCAGCTCTTCCCTCAGCTCTGGGTCTGGAACCTTCCACATCTTTTGCGTGATGTAGGTCTTCTCAAATTTTGTCTCAAACTTCTGTTGTGCTGAGTATCTGGTGAAGCAACGAGGTGTCTGATCCTGCAAGGGCTTCAACACTGGTGTCCAGGATACATGCATATAATTGTTTATGTAGCCATCGATCTTATGAGTCAAGGCATACAGCATGGGGACAAACCGCCGATCTGTGCGAAGTTGATGCCAGACGAAGTAGAAGTTGTTAATCAAGAATAGGAACCTAAGGCTCTGATTCGGGAATGACTGTGACATTCTCGTAAGCTTTTCTTCGAGGGAACGGATCATCAGCACGATCAGGTTGGTATTCTCATCGCTTGTTGCTGCTGGGGTGCCCTTACTACGAACACTGCAGAGTGATGCGGCTACTTCATGAACAGTAGGAGGATCCACTGCAGATCCATTGTAGCTGGTCGTCAGCACAATGATAAAGCTTAGCGCCGACTTAGTGGCCTTGTGAATGCCTGGAGATAGGTCCAGTCCTGAAGCTGTAGTAGGGTCATGGTCATCGCGCGTCAAGGACATGAACTGAGTTCTGATGTAGTGTCTTGTGTCCCATATGGCCTCATCCAACCTGTCCAATTTTGCTAGCAAGAGGCTACTCATCTCGCCGCTTGCCGTAGTAGTTTCTGCTGCGCACAGTTGGATTGAGGAACAGAGCCACGAGTCCCAGAGCTGGACATGCTCTATGGTAGCGGCGAGAGCATCACGGACGTCTATTAGTGCTTGGAACTTGTGAGATGATGCCACTCCACCCCCATTTCCGGGACCAATCTGATGGTTGTCGTCGCTGCTACTAGGATCAATGATTTTCAATGCAATAACGGCATCAACAAAAGGGAGCATCTGCGAGAAGGTTGCTACGAGAAATCCTACCAGCTCCGACGCAGGTGGCCAGGTCGTCTGTAGAGTATCTTCTTCCTCCTCCTCCTCCTGGCTATGGCACCATCCAGTGAAGCTAACGATGGCTCTGCTGATGACGTGCAGTGCTATGACCCAGCTGCGTGCAGTGTGCTGGAGTCGTTGCGAGACGAAGGCCCTCCCCGCAGACGCGTCCAGCTGAGCGAGGTGGACAACCCAGCTGACCTGCAACTCCCAGAGCCACCTGTCCAAGGCACCGCCGCTGCCGCTGGTGGAGTCGATTGTAGCAGACACTCGGGATCCGCCATGGATAAGGTCCCTCACGTGCTCTCGTGTCTTCGCCTTGTCGTGATGACCGACCTCCACCGAACCTTCTTCCGCAACCAACGTGGAGGTGTATTGAGGCATGGACGAATGGAGGACACGAGCAGCTAGAGCTGAGGCGCTGCTGGGGGTGGTTGTGGCTGTGTAGGTGGTGTTGGACACAGTAGTGGTGTAGGTACCTGAAGCAGTGGTGGTGCTACTCATGCCATAGCTGGTGTAGATGTAAATGTAGTCAGCTAGGTCCGGCTGTGGTGGCCTCTGGCTGGGGTGAGGACGACGAACGGAATCGCCGCCGCTGCGCTCGGTGGATGTGGATGAGACCCTCGACCTCCATGCTCCCCACCACGCCATGCCGGATCTTCCGTGAATAGAGTGTAGGTAGTATGAAAGGATATAATGTGCATTATTGCTAATGCATTTCGTCATTTTCTTCTTGACTTGACATGACCTCACCTATCTGGTTGTGGTTCTGGCCGTCTTAAACGGCAACCCAGTGTTAAGACTTTAGTGTACGCGTGTTCACACCAACAGACATGACATGACCGTGAGTCTCTATTCCCTCGTCTCCAGAAGAATACAACTATAAAATTTATGCAACTCAAACTAGCTTAATTTTGATCAAATTCATAATAAATATCATTAACACTTATATGTCCAACTAAATTTACTGTAAAAATATATTTCATAGTTAATCTAATAGACACTTATATGTCCAACTAAATTTACTGTAAAAATATATTTCATAGTTAATCTAATAGTATTTATCTTGTATCATAAATATTAATACTTCTATATAACTTTAATTAAATTTTAAGTCGTTTGACTTCTCAAAAAGTGAGGAGTGCATTCTTTTAGGTCTTTGTCAGTCATCTCGTCCCGGCCATACGGACGTTGTCCACACACGATGAAGTTGGCGTGTTAAGGTCCCGTCGTTCGGACCGTAGCCACGTGCTAGCCCTTCCTCCCCCACCTTCGTACGCGCCGCCCCACTGTCCCGCCGCGGCAACCTTCTTCTTCCTCTCCCCGCCTCCCACTCTCGCCGCCGCTATGGTCTTGCCTCGTCGTGACCGACATCCACCGAACCTTCTTCCGCAACCAACGTGGAGGTGTAGGGAGGCAAGGACGAATGGAGGACACGGCGAGCAGCTAGAGCTGAGGCGCTGGTGGTGGTGGTGGTTGTGGCTGTGTAGGTGGTGTTGGACACGGTGGTGTAGGTACCTGAACTGAAGCAGTGGTGGTGCTACTCATGCCATAGCTGGTGTAGATGTAAATGTATAGTCAGCTAGGTCCGGCTGCGGTGGCCTCTGGCTGAGGTGAGGGCGACGAGCGGAATCGCCGCCGCTGCGCCCGGTGGATGTGGATGAGACCCTCGACCTCCATGCACCCCAACACGCCATGCCAGTGGGCTAGCTAGGTTGCTGCTGTAATAAATAGACTAGTAAGTGCAGTGGTTCTGCATGCCCGTCTTCACACCGCCAAGACTGACATGACCGTAAGGAATTGTACTCCGATCCCTCCATCTACAACAGAATACAACTATGAAATTTATACAGGTCAAACTAGTTTAACTTAGATATAAGTTAATTATAGTGAATAGTATAACATTTATATCTTCAATTATATTTACTATTATAAAAATATATTTATAATTTATTTTACAAGTAGTTATCTTAATGTTAATACTTTTTATATAATTTTGGTTAAATTTTAAATTATTTCACTTTAAAAGAAGTATATCTTTTTATGAACGGAGGTAGGACATATGAACACGTATATATGAGCATTAAAATGCAGTACAGTATTATTTCGTGATAGGACGATTGCTAATTGTAGTGAGGATTCCTCTTTCGCTTTCTTTGTCGTCATCGTCCCCACCGCATCCATATGTTGCCCACACACGGTGAAGCTACAGCAAGTGGCCAAAGACTCAACAGGTCCTTGGCGTTGTCCACAAGATAAAAGAGCATGGGCGCATGGCCATCCAGATTCCAGCCCGCACACGGCAGAGAGCGAACGAACCTTATCCGGTCATCCCAACCAAACACACAGCGATTAATTGTGGATTAATTCTATTTTTAATTTAATTAAATCAAATAAATCCTCGTCCGGTATTAAAAGCTAAGGTCTAATATAGTTACTCAACTTAAATAGATAAATTATATGTGTATTCCTATTAAATAGTTGAGAGAGATTAAGAACGTGCCACATGTGTGTACCACCGCCAACACTAGTGACCTGTGAGTGTGAGCGTGACATGGACGGGCTCCACAAGATGATATGGTGTGGTGGGATGTGGTTTTGCCACTTGGGTCGCTTGACGGAGAGATGTTGCTGGTGTTGGTTGTTACAGGAATAATCGCTCTGTTACTACCGTTGGTCCGTCTTTTGTTACCTCCATCGTTTATTCACGCTCTCATAACGTTTTGTGTAAGCTCGGACCTTTGACAACAGCCTCGTGCAAGACATCAGAAACCATGGTGTGAGCCAACCCACTCTACGACATCATGGGGTGTGGTGGGGTGTGGTTTTACCATTTGGACCTGTTAGGCTGACATCAGAAACCACAAGTGTGAGACAGCCCGCTCCATGACATGATTGGGTTTGTTTAGCAACACTACTATTAGGTAGTAAGATTATTGTTCCAAAATTCAACCTGTGGAGTGGAATTTTACCTCTATGGAATTCCTCGAATAGAGCAATCAAATCTCCTTTAATTATGTTCCAAAATTCTGTAGGTAATCCATCAGATCCCAGAGCTGAATTTCGTTTCTTTTGAAAAATGGCCTTTTTTTACCTCAGTTTCCAAAAAGCTTTGTGTGAGGAGTTCATTTCCAACTTGACTTGAGGAATATCCTCCATTCGCGCCTCGTCCATTGTCACAAATCAAGGCTCGGGAGAACTAAACAAGTTCTTATGATATTTGGTGATATACTTTTGTATATTTGGATCACCACTGATTACACCATTCTCTTGTTCTAACTGAAAGATATGGGTTTCTCTATGTGTCCCATTACCCACTGAATGGAAGCACTTGGTATTTTTGCATCCTTCCAAAGTTTTTTTTTTACCTTTGTTCTTTAGTATCATTTTACTTCTTCCCTAGCTCAGAAGTTGAGCTAACCTTTCATTTAATTAACATGTACTTAGAGTTCGTTCTTCATCATCAAGTTGTAACAATTTGTTCCTTCTGTCTATCAAGCAATTGTTTTTTCTCTTTCTTGTATGCCCTACTAACGTTTTTAATCCAACCCCTAAAGAATTGGCTGAGCCATCTAATTTTAGCTTCCCGACGTTCTAAGGGTGTTTGGCCTAGCTTCTTGCGAATCGACCCTACGACCCTCATGTGATCCAGATGTACTAGCCCTTAAGGTGTGTGACCAATCTTCAAGTCAATAGAATGGTTTCATCTTTTTCTTTCAACTAAATAGGCACTCTCTCCAGCGAATTGAGCATAATTTAGCTGGTTAGGTTCTTTGGGGTTGACCTAGTCATTCGAATTTAAGTCCTCAACTTGACGTGAATACTAGATTTATTTTAAGATTTAGCATTTGGCATGGCTAGCGCCCAGGTTTCCAGATGCTAGCCCCCGTCCGAACACCAGCGACTGCCTCGTCTGCCCCGCCTGCACTTTGCGTACTGCCTGACCCCATGCAGCGTCTGCGCCCCACCTGACCCCACGCGGCGTCTGCGCCCCTGCTTGACCCCACGTGGTGTCTGTGCCCCGCACGGCCCCTTGCACCCTCCAGCAACTGCAGCAGGTTGCAACTTGTACAGCCGTGAATCTACTTTTGAAACATTCAGATGCAATACTTACGACGTACGTCTGAAGACAAATGAAACACCTGAAATATGTGTCTGAAACACTCGCAAAAAAGCTAAAAAACACTTGAAAACCATTGCAAAACATTCGCAACATCAAGATAAAACATTTGCAACATATGTGTGAAACATATACAACATCTAGATAAACAAACTTGCAACATATGTCTGAAAAAACAGATAAAACATTGGGAATAGACGTTTGCGTCATCTATTTATCTCCTTGCTCTCCCCATGTCCAGGTTTCAGCTGCTAGCTCCCACCCATTCCCAGGCCACAAAATCACTGGTCCGCAAGACTGCAACACGGTTCATACAGCGAAACAGGGTAGAACAGAGCAAAACAGAGTATGAATATCACTCCTTCAGATTTTTCTTTTTTTTAAATGTTATAAAGCAATAGCAGTGTTGCTTGGTGCATGGAGACTTGGAGAGCGTGTCGTTGTAGTACTAGTTGTCAGATTTCCAAAACAAACACTGCGCACGTTTTACAATTTACACCGTATGAATGCTTACGCGTATGCATCATGCATGGGTTATTGCATTGGTTCTACGCTAATGTGCAATTGTGCAGCATGCAGCCCGATGCAAAATGACATGCATGCATGCATGCTTGACTACTCGTATTGTATTTTTTTTGTATGTGATTGGGAAGTGGAAGCACACAGAGATAGGTGCATAAGGGCACTCACAATACAAGACTCTGGCCCCTTTCGAATGTGCTGATAAGCCGGCTGAAAAACACTGTTAGCTGATTTGTCGTGAGAGAAAAATACTGTTCCGGCTGAAAAAATAAGCTGAAAAAGACGGATTATAAGCCGGATGAACAGGGCCTCTATCATAGAGTCTAAGAATGTTTATTACACCTTATTTATTGTATTTTGCTGATGTGGCAACATATTTATTAAAGAAAGAGGGAGAAAAAACAAGACTCCAAATCTTATTTAGACTCTAAGTCCACAATATTCGAGCTAATAAATAGCTTTAGACTCTATGATAAAGTCTGCATTGTGAGTGCCCTAAGTTTACAGGTCTAAATTTTTGTGCTCTCTCCATACTAAAAAATAAAGTCCTTTTGGATAAGGCTCGAGTCAAACATTTGGAATATAAATCATGAATAACTTTTAAGTTATTGAGTTTGGAAATGTGAAAACCATATAGATAGATTTGTCTTGGAAAATACTTTCATAAAAATATAAATATATCACTTTTTGATAAATATTTTTATAAAAATAAGAAGTCAAGGTTATGCTTTGGAGACCATGTCGCTGTCCAAAACGACTTCATTTTTTTTAGTATGGATGTAGTATAGGATATCATCTTATATGATGGTTCACTAATTTAGTATGCGTCATAGGGTTATTTGGATTTGTGCCACTGCAATTTTGCAAGTTTGAAAAACTATCATTACTAATTGTCTATTCGCAGTCCGTGTCTATTCGGAACCATGCCATTTCATCTATTGTCTCAACCATGCCATATTCTATGTATCCAACGACATTGGGCCCACATACATGCTACATTAATTTAGTATGGGCCAAAATGGCCCAAGACACTGCCTGCGGGGCCTACATGTGATCTTCTCTAATCCCTCTCTCCTTCCCCACACGTCGGACACCAGTCCACCTCTTCACCGCTAGCACCACTGTACCGCAGACGCGCCTACGTCTGGGTGGGCCCGTGGCCCTAGCCTCGACGTCTGCTCGCCATGCCCGGCATCTAGCGGCGCGGACGACTGTGGAGCCGCGAGCACGGAGGCAGGGTGCAGCAGGGACAGCATCGTGGCCGAATCTGCGGCGCCGGAGATCAGCGACGCGGCGAGGGAGACCACGTCGGCGACAAGACCTAGCACAGCGACGATTGACGGCGACACCCACACAATGCTAATCTCCGCGCACAATGGTCTTTTGTCTAACTCATCCAACGTATCAAGCAATTTTGTTTTCTCTTTTTGTATGCCCTGTTAATATTTTTGGTCCAACCCCTGGTGAAGCCGTCTAATTTTAGCTTCCCAACGTTCAAAGGTTGTGTGACCGATCTTCCTACGATCTTTCCTGCGACCCTTGAAGATGGCCTTCTTGCGGATCAATCCTTGAGCGGTCCCTACGACCCTCATGCGACCCTTGAGGTGTGTGACCGATCTTCATGTTCATAAGATGGTTTCATCTTTTTTCCCCCTTTGACTCTAAAAACAAGCACTCTCCAGCTGTAGCTGATTAAGTTTCTTGGGGTGTAACTTAGTCATCCTAATTACGTGGATACTAGATTTATTTCATGGTTTATTAATGATACTTTTTTTTGAGTGGAAAGTGATGTGCTCATTCATAGAGGCGAGTGTTTCAGGGAAAAAAACATACACTCTCCAATCAATCTGTGATGGTTGTAGGCTGATGGGAATGTCCGATTGACCGGCCCGCAATCTGTGCGCTAAAGATTGAATGGGCTGATCAGAGAAGGCCAGGGCGTGGCATGGGCCAATGGCCCAAATTAAGATGCCAAGGGCTTTTGGTTGCGTTATCTATCTCTCCTTGCTCTCAGGTTTCAGCGGCTCCCTCCCATTCCCAGGCTAAAAGAACAGCTTTGCAAGACTGTAACACGGTTCAGACAGCGAAACAGAGTAGAAAGCAAAACAGAGTATCACTTCTCCATTTTTTTAAAAAAATATAGCAATAGCAGTGTTGCTTGGTGCATGGAGACTTGGACAGCGTGTCATTGTAGTTGTCAGTTTTTTGGAACAAAAACTGCGCACGTTTTACACCTTATGAATGCTTACGCGCATGCATGGGTTATTGGGTTCTATGCTAATCTGTAGCATGCAGACCGATGCAAAATCACATGCATGCTTGCATGCTTGACTACTCGTATTATATTTTTGTATGCGCGTGTGGAAGTGGAAGCAGCGTCGCCTGACGACAGATTGATCTACATGTATGTAATCGTCGTTTGCATGATATGCTTCAAGGAGCTTAACCTAGGACGGAGCTGTCTCTAAAACGTGTGAAGAGAGTAAGAGACTAGAGAGAAACACAGAGACAGGCGTGCATAAGTTTACAGGCCTAAATTTTTGTATTTTTGTATAGGATATCCTATGTGATAGTAAGGGTGTCCCCAGCGGCTGTCGAGTTGGCTAACTAGGAGCAGCACATACCCAATCATAGAGAGAGCCAGAAATCTTACCTAGCTAGCGCGGAGGTAAGACCAACTACAGGGCCGGCAAAAGAGCGCTCTTTTCATATGCAAAAAGGAGGGCCGCGCAGCCAGCAATGGTGACACCTAACTCATAGGTTGCAGCGCTGCTTTTAGCTCGGTTGTAGACCATATATGTAATATTGAAGCTTGAAACTGTTTGCTAGGATGGTCTAGCATACGACTGTAAGACCTCCTAAAACGCTTGTCAGAAGCGTAGTTTGTATGATTGAACTTTTTTTTCTTAAATACAATGATACACAAATCTTCTATGTATTCGAGGAAAAAAAACCGTGGAGGTAAGAGCGTAGCTAGCACATCTCCTAAAATTTTTCAAGTCACTGACATGTTTCCTACTATCTGCCTTTTTATTTTTTAATTATAAAGCAAAAGACATTGGAAGATAGTGAAAATTGTTGTTTACATAATAAGGAAACTATCCAACATATATATTTTGGCTACCATGTCTCTATATTCATTCGGAGAGCACTTCAAGTCACTTTTGGTTTACAACTGCCACAGAACTTATTAGCTAATTTATTTGGGAATTGGCTGCAAGCAATAGTGCCAAAGTAGCGTCTCCAAATTTGGGTGGGCCAAATGTGATATGGTGGTCTATTTGATTGAGTAGAAATGTTGTTGTATTTCACAAAAAAAATTATTTTATATATACTCACTCCATCCCTAAAAAAGAGTCGCAATGGGAATCGTGCAGGTCAAACTTTCTCAATTTTAACTAGGTTTATAGAAAATTCGTGCAACATTTATATCTCCAAATAAGTTTATTATAAACGTATATTCAACGATCTATCTAATGATACTAATTATATATCATAAATATTAATATTTTGTTAAATATATTTGGTCAAAATTAAAAGTTGTTGACCTTTTAGAAAGTGAGAATGACTTTTTTTAGGGACGGAGGGAAAAGGATATTTTCAGGGCTAGATTCGCTTTTAGACCCAATTACAAAAGAAGAGTATTCGGTCAATTATGAAATGGGCATTTGCTGTATGTTGGAAACAGTGGTCATGACAATTTTTGCCAACACATGAGTCTGTTTTCTAATAGGCTCAATGCTTAGCTTTTGTCGTCTGAATTTGTGCTTTGTGCTCGAAGTATTGTTTGAGTTTTTGCTAGTTCTTTCGGTTGGAGGCAGAAATTTTTAATTTTGTTTGGAAAGATGCACAGCTGATGTAGAGACCAGAATAAATACCTCTTTTTTTCTAAAAATAGGGCAGTGTCTATATATGAAACAGAGTATTTTGCGTAAGCATGGACCAATACTCTTTATTTTGCCAAAAAGAACCCAATCTTATTATTATCTCACCGCTGTAATCACATACACACACAAGCACGTATTGCATTGGCTCGTGCATGAACACTGATGATCGCAGCCTAAAAAATACTAACCTCTTATCTTAATACATAATTATACAGCTTTATTTGGTTTTGTTCAGGTCCTGTGCATGCATGCATCGCATTCTATCCACCTTAATTCACACCAAGCTAAGCTGTAAACTAAAATGTTGGCGTGTGAATGTTGAGCAAGGAAACCCTGGTCTGCAGGAGGCTCCTGAACACCTTCTCGCTCTCGCTCTCCAGCTCCCTGACGCACTGCTCCAGCTCCTGCAGCTTCTCCAGCGCCGCACCCTCCCGCCGCTCCTCCCCGTCACCCAGCACCGTCCTCTGCTTGCTCTTGGACAGCGACGGCAGCCTCTTCTTGGGCGAAGCCGAGGCCGGCGACGCCAGCGCCGCCGCGGCATCGGCGACGGCGCCGACCTCGAGGAACACGGCGGCCGCGGCCGCCGCGGTGTCGTTGACGGCCTCGGCGACGGCCCTCGCGACCTCGGCCTCCGCGGGCGCGCCGTTCAGCAGCGCACCGGTGGCTACTGGGCGGGCGCACCTGGCGGCCTCGCGCGCGACAGCCGCGGCGAGCTGCTCGAGCTCCTTGCCGGCCTGCCGCTGCGCGCGCGCGGCCGAGGCCAGCTTGGCGCCGTCGCGCCTGCGCACAGCGGCGCGGAGCTCGGCCGCGTGCTGCCGGAGCGCCACCAGCGCGGCCAGGAACGTGCCGAAGGCGTCGGCCAGGACGAGGAAGCCGTCCAGCAGGCCGTCGGCGGAGTCGGCGGTGCCGGCGGCGCGGGACAGCGCGGCCTGCGCCAGCGGGAGGCGCAGCAGCTCGTCCAGCACGCAGAGGAGCGCGCGGACGTGTGCCAGTGATAGTGGGTACTTGGGCCCCGGGTTGGACGTCCATGACCGCAGCGCCAGGAGCTGGTCGTCCACGTCCGCCAGCAGCGGGTGCGTGTGGCACGGCACGCTGGCCGACCGCACGTGCCCGGCCACCGCTAGCGACCTCGCTGATCTCGCAGGCGGCGGCACGGTCGTCGTCGTCGTCGGCGCCATCGATTCGTCGTCGTCACGTACGATGGATCTCTCCGTACGTACATGTACGTCTTGATGGCTTCGCTAGCTGTGTGATCTGCGGGCGCGGTGGAACTGATGATCACTGATCGAGCTCGGTGACAACCCAAGCGTGTGCGTGTATATATGGAGGAGGAGAGGACGTCGAGAGGAAGGACGACGACGAGGTAGCTATCTGGAGCTGTTGGGTTGTCGCGGTGCTGGTCACTGTTTGAAAAGCCATGCACACGGCGGCAGAGCTGACTAGCTGAGCTGAGCAGGCAGCTGGATGGTGGATCACCGACGAAGCTTCTGTGAAGTGGACGCCTCCCATGCACAGCACACGCAGACTTGCAGGAACCTCACAGGACAGCCAGCTTTGAAAACTGTGCAAGTACGCGGGCATGTGGATGTTCACCGCGCGCATGCATGCCCGCCACGCACGACGCCACGTACTGCACGTACGTACGGTTCTAGCTGGACTTCTGTGGCCGTGCGATTATGAACCAGTGACCGAGATCAGACGTCTCAATCTCATCAATCGATACTTTGGAACGCGGAGCACACGGGAATTTGCTTGTTTATATATATAAGCGCCTGATGAAAATCGAAGTACGTATTGTGAAATTTCTAGCTAGCTCGATTGTAGTAAATCATTCACATAGTCCCTCAAACCAATCAAAGCTACGGTATATCTTGGCATCTTTGCATCCAATCAATTAAGAAATCAATGCTAAGAGAAGCGAGAATGATAAGTCAGGGTCGTCCGTCTCGTCCACTCATGCACGGACTCATCTGTATCTACGCATCTACGCGTCGCACGTTCGCAGGACGGACTCTGCTTGCCCGTGCCGGCCTCGCTAATACAGATCTGCCTGTGCCACTCGCCGGCACCGCCCGCACGCCGTCTGAACTCGCGCCTCCCATCACGGCCGTACTCCATCCGCCTACCGCGGCCACACTGAGGTCCGTGCCACCGACGATCTTCGCACCGACGACCTCCGAGCACTCCGTGGCATGGAGCTCCGCGCCGGCGTCGAACTCCACAAGGTTCGTCCAAGCAGTAAGGTGACATTGCGCGGAAAGCACATGTTGCAAGTGTATGTTTCAAGTGTTTCAGTTGTTTCAAAGGTATGTTACAAGGGTTTCGTATGGATGTTGCAAAAGTAGGTCGGGGTGTTGCATATGTTGCAATGGTTGTACACTTATGTTGCACATGTTTGTTCCCAATGTTTCACCTGTTTTTTCAGATGTATGTTGTAAGTGTGTTTATCTGGATGTTGCATATGTTTCACACATGTTTTAGGTGTTTTATTTGGATGTTGTGTACGTATTGCAATGGTTTTCAAGTGTTTCAGACGTATGTTTCAAATGTTTCATCTTTCTTCAGACAAATGTTGCAAATGTTTCATCGGGATGTTTCGAAAGTAGGTCGGGTGTTGCACATGTCGCAATGGCCCCGGTGGCTGGCGAACAGTGGTCTGCTGCAGGGCTTTAGCTCCTACCTCACGCCTTCCTCGCACGGCGCGCCTCGCCGTCTCCTCTCCCTCCCCTCCCTTCCCTTCCCTCCATCTCGCCGCGGTAGTTCGAGCTCGACGGAAAATCCTACCCGACGAGTACGCAAACGCCAGCGGAGGTGGTGGCCCCGGGTAGGCCGATGGCGGCGCGATGCTCACGTGGTGGCCTCGGAGCAAGCTGAGGTCTGCGCCATCCGCTCACTACGCATGGGAAACAAGCAGCTGTGGGTGTCCGTCTGGACGTCTGGGCGCTAGTAACTCCCTAAGAGAAGCTCAACTTTTTTATTTTCTATATTAAGCCTCTTCTAAGTTTTAGTGACAACAAATTTATAGCGGGAGCTTAAGAGGACACCGTACATTCAGTGGCGATAGTGGGGGCTCGAGCCCCGTCTGAACCAATGTTAGATCTGCCCAACAAACCAGTAACCACCCCTCCCAAAACAAAACAAAAAACCAGTAACCAAACAAGATACATATGCATGCCCTGATGCCCAGTCGAAATCCGAGGATGGAAGGAATTTGAAAATACATATGGGAGGGAGCAGTTTGAAGAGAGGCACATAGAGTAGACTTTGGGGAAGGGAGATGATGCATGTTGGCATTGTTGCATAGTATTGTGGGATTCTAGGGTACGGCTGGCACTGACAGGCACCATGCCAGCTGTGGATGTCGCGGTGTTGCCGGTGGACGGTCCAGTGCCCACAACATCTGCAATAGAATAGAATATGGTGCACGAGGGCATCTCTGGACGACCTGAAAGGAACCCCGCCATCGCAATCGCAGACCATGACTATCCAATATCCATCCATCCATATTCCATAGAGATCGGATCGGATTGTTGACCTAGCTAGCTACTAGCCCAGGGAAGAAGAGATGAGCAAGCTTACAAGCAATAATACTTCTATACAATATATATGCCCTAATAAAGGCTCTGTTTAGCACACCTTAGCTTTACAAATGAAATACTTTTTTTAGTCAGCTCCACCGGCAGCTCCGCCAGTGAAGGTGAAACTGTTTTAGTAAACCGTTCGACAAAAACAAATACCTCACTTCTTTCCTTATCCTATTTCTCTCACTTTTTTTCCTTCTCTCTCCTGACACCTCTTCGTTCTTTTCTCGGCAACGGCTACGTCCGCGCGTGTCCTGGCAGCTGCACCCGCCTGTGCCCCGGTGGCTAACCATTTGGTACAAAAGAGCTTCAAAAGCTCATGAAGCTAGTGGATAGGCTATGTCAAACAAGGCCCAAGTGAAGAATCTTATAGTGTTATTATCAAGACTGTCACGCAAGATAAAATGCAAGGAATATAGATGAAATGATCATCCTCAATGCACGAGATTCCGTTCAATTGTTTCTTAGACATTTAATTCAAAGACTCATCTAGAGTTGTAAAGTGATCCAACAGAGTTCTGTCTTCGTGAAACTGGATTCTTCTCTCTCGATCTTCTTAAAATGTAGCCATACCATCAAAAATATTTATATAACAAATTATTTAAATGCAGATGAAACCTGAATAAAACTCTTAATGAGAGTAGCCCGATGATCCTAGTTTTCTATGTGTCTGATCCACACTTAACAGGCTGTTTCCTAGCTACCATCTGTCCATCTTAGACCAGGTCATGGTTACATCACTCGAGCTTGCTTTGCATTGCTTCCATCTGTATTAGCTGCAGGCAGGCAGGCAAAATGTCTATGGCGATGAGACATGACAGGTGTGCTTCATGCCATTGCGCGCGTATCCTGCAGTTGTGACAGCTCAACCGATCGATGTTTAGACCCCCGGCCCAATTGTGTATGTGTGAACTTGCTTCTTCTTAATCACGCTAGAGTAGACTCAGATCAAATGACTATATATTGTGTATATATAGATCAGAGTCGAGTAGACTCAGATCAAACTAGGTATAGTCTAGATTGGTTTTGGTGTCCAGATTCCAAATGTCTCTCATCCTGCATGCACGTGATGCCATTGACGACAAAATACTGTTATTATTAGCTGTAACCCTGATGCACACGCGGTTAAGCACGCCAGAGAGGCCGATCGAGTCAATCGATGGATATGTAGCCGTTATTTTACCCGTTTTTTGATTGTTTATTAATCGGAGGGGGCACATGTAAGTTTAATTTCATGTTCTAAACTGAAAATTTACTAGCTCTGAAGACACAGTTTGGACATTTGAGAACTAAGGCGTCCATGAATTAATTTGACTGTATTGATTCGCAACTAGTTCAATAGAATAGTCTGAGAGACTCGCCTCACTTACCACTTCGTATTAAATTCCTTAGTTCAAACACCCCATTTCAAATGATCGAAGAAATGGCTGGTTTTTCTTATTACCATTATCAGTAATATAGTGTACCAAGGCGAGTGGGAAAAGTCTCTAAAAAGAACCAAATCGGATCCAAGAACAAGATAAGTATGTCAACCAATTCTACATTTTGTTTATACGTTTGTTTTTGGAAAGCATGTTTTGCTTTCTTTTAGCGTGGGTGGGCCAGGGCTCAAAATCTCGTGATATTTTATCCTAACAAGTGACCTCGGATAAATAAATAAATATATATATATATATGCAATTTGTTTTTGGTTCGAATAAGATTTGTCAATTTCAAATTTTAGTTAAAGTTTCATATTTAAAAAAAAACTAACCGAACTTTCAGCGATTTTCGTTTCTATTGCCCCACTCCCCCTACCGTATATATTTGTGTCATCACCCACAACCGGTAGGCCGAAGGGGTTTTTTTTAGTGGAACCGGTAGGCCAAAGTAAGGGTATATGTTTTGAGCATGGTTGCATTCACTACCGGAGCCGGCTGCTTTGCCGAGGGCCCCAGGCTCTCAGCAAAGTCTTTGCCGAGCGCAGCTCTCGGCAAAGTGCCCTCGGCGAAAATCCGATCGGCAAAAGCTTCTTTGCCGAGAGCCGTTTATCGGGCACTCGGCAAAGCCTTTGCCGAGTGCCCGACGCTCGGCAAAGCGCGAAATAAAAAAAATGCAAAAAAAAACCTAAAAAAATTTTAATTGGGGGAGGGGCCCACTGGCCAGCGTCGTCGGGGAGGACCGTGGGCTCGCGCTCGTCTGAATCCTGGTTCCCGTCGGCGTGCTGCTCCTCGCGGACTTGGGCAGGCTGCTCGAACAGCCCACCCCAGTTGTCAGCGACCACCATGGCATCGATCTGCTTGGGGACACCGACACGGAGGTCCTCGGCAGCATCCTGCTGCTCCTTCGTGGCCACGAGTTCAGCGAAGTGCCGGTCCCAATGGGCATCGGACTCGTCGAACTTCCTGTGCATCTCGGCCAACGTCCTGCGGATCTCGTCGAAGACAAGCTGGAGGGACAGATTCATGGTGAGAGACCGAGAATCGACTGTCTCCGATACCAATTGTTAGCAACCGATGTGCTACTTCACCAACAACTCTAACAATGTGATACAATCGAGATGGAAATTGGGAATAAGTAGCAAGCAAGGGAATAGATGCTAGAAGAAGGTATTAGAAGGATCTAGAAGAACTGGAAGTAGATAATCCGGGTACAAGAGGAAGGGAGGCTAGAGGTGGAAGGAGAACAGTAACTAAGAGGCAGAGGAATTGTGTTCAATTGTTCGATGCTTGACTTGAACTCCTGTTTTCCCTTTTGTAGCTGAAGCTCCCCTTGACAACCTGTCCTGAGCCCACATGGCAGCCATACTATGACAATCAGCTTCCTGGTGGATAATAAATTGCCATTGGATCTAATTAAATCTGAAGCAGATAACCGTGGTAAAGTGTATGTGTTGATGCAAAAGTGAATCTGCAAACATAAAGGGCTAATACCCGAAATCGATATCCAAAGCGTGCCAGTCGATTTGACCTGTTAATCGACAAGGATGAAGATACGAGCACTTTGGTCCTGACAACAGCGATACGCCCGGAAGTCACGGCCAAGAGGTACTCACGCGGAACTCGAGGATCGACAAAGATTGCACTTAGAGCTATGCAACTCGCCGAATCAATGAGAACTCATAAAAAGGAAAAATATGCAAATTGACGAAGTCGCCGAAAAGTAGATGTAAATAAGAGTAAAAGCTGGTTTTTTGATATATTGATTGATCTCTTATTACATTGCCCTTCACTCTATATTTATACCCTGATCTATAGAAACATAACCAAATACGACTAGGACACTAAATCCAATTCTAAGGAAAAGAACATGACTTTGACACAACTCAGACTCTACTAATCGTAAACAAGGAAATCAACTCCTATTTTATTCCATAGTCCGCCTTAATCACGATGGTATTCTTATCGACCTCCTTTTCACCGGCACAACCCCTGTTCCATCGACAACAACCTTCGATCTCCTTCCATCGGTACATTCCCTGTTTCATCGGCTGCAGTCTTCATACCTTCCTTCATCGGTACATTCCCTTATCTCATCGGCAACAGTCTCCAAACCCTCTTCCATCGGCATCGGCAATAACACCCTTAACCTCATCGGCAACATTCCAAATTAAATTCATACACTGTCACCGCTTAAAAACAAACTTATTCTCCTTGGCTATCAATTTACACGGCAATCTTTCCCTTGCTGATTAGCCTTTCCTGATCATCTTGACACGTGCTAAAAATGATGTCAACACATGCCCCCCAATTTCGGAGTATAAGATACTGATGCTCCGAAATTTACTCCAACTGATGCTTGCTATCATCTATTTCTTTAACCCATTCTCCAAGCATAACATGATTTGTTACCAAATTCAATCAAATCTAGATCCAATCCATGTATCTCAATATATATCGCATACTTTCCAACCTTCTTTGCCTTAACTACGGTTGTGATACCAAAATAACAATCCATCAACAAGATCTTACCGCAATGCATCATTTTTAGAACTGAAAAATCTTGTATCAAGATATCCTTCAAGTCATGATTACTTGCCGTCAAATCTTCTGCACCATCCCTTGATTGTCGTGCGAACAGTTACCATATCCAACTGAACCACCTCGATCCATCCGCATACGGCATAGAGATAAGTCAAGAATATCCCTACTCCAAATAACCTATAAATAGATTCCTCCGGGCTGTTCATCTTCTACCTTCAAACTCCACCCTTTGGCATTCTCACTCCGGCGGCAACCCTAACCAACAACCGCGCGTCTTCAACTCATCAGAACCATCATCATCTTCAAGTTCCCAGCTCGTGCCCTCATCCTGAAGCAATGGCTGTTAACTTTGACGTCCCTGCGGTTTGTTCTTCCTCTCATTACTTTTACTTTAATCCTTTCGGTTTCCTGCGAATTCTTACAGTTGACATCTTTCTTTCTCTTTCATTTTCTTGGCCCTTCAAACCTAGGAACTTCGCAACACACTAGTGATTCCAACCCATCAACCTCCCCTCCATTGCTTAGGTCCGATGGGTGACCCAGATCCAACTGATTTGATTAATGCAGAGGCAAATCGTATTCCCTTCAAATCTCAGAATTTCTCTTTGAATCTGTGGAAAGACACGTTCCGTTCTTGGCCCAAACCCACCAAAGGGTGGAAAAATTGGTTTCTGAGGGTCAACAGATCAATGCAAGTGTTCTGGGCAGAACGGAAAATAGATCAGTGTATCAGGCTGTCCATTGCCGATATGCAAAAGAATGAATCCATGATGATAGCTGCTGCTCAGTTTTGGTCTAACACCACCAACACCTTCATGTTCGGTCATGGCCCATGTGCCCCTACTCTTGCCGATGTATACATGCTCACAGGCTTAGACATCTCAACTGTCGATGAAGGCCTTATTTTCGGCAGAAAAGCTGAATACAGAGTAACTACACGCAACATCGGCGGCTGGACGGGATATATCCAGGAGTATCAAAAGACTGGCACCGTCAATCAAAGGGAGCATGCCACATTCCTGAACATGTGGTTGAAAAAGTTTATTTTCTGCGGACGATCGGTAGGACCAACTAACGCTTTCCTCCCAGCAGCAGAACTCTTGGCCAACGGTGTCAGATTCCCACTTGGCCGATATCTCCTGAGCTCAACCTACCACCTTCTCCACCAAGTATCTCAGAAGCTTATACTTGGCGAACCCATCGGCAATCTGGGAGGCCCATGGTGGTTTGTTAATATGTGGTTAAACGCTCACATGCACAAGCGTTTACAGTGGGATCTCTTTGCTCAGGAATTCCCACGAGAGATTCCCGAAGAGTACGTCCTTAGGGATGATGAATCGGCAACACGCCCCCCTCTCAACTTCGGTGAAGCAATCATCGTCCTTCCCGGAACAGAAGCCAATGAGGACCAAATCGGCAGATTTTTTCAAACTTTCTACCATGGCCTCCCTCGTGACCTCAGGGCTTGGGTGCCTTATATTGATGAGGATAACAAGTTCCCTCTCCTCTTCAATTTTGCCGATAGTGATCTGAACCAAGACAATGATCTCATGATGGCCATTATCACCCCCAGAGCAATCCCAGTCAACACATTTGGCAGCGGGAAAGCCTCCCACATTACTTATGAATTCTACAATCCATCGGCAGTATCTCGCCAGCTGGCCTTTGGGCAACTGCCCATCAAACTGTGCTATGCCGATGTGATTAAACCCAGAGAAATCATTACTGCTGGAACTGAATGGAGCAGGATAGTAAGACTTGCTCCCGATGCCGATATTTCAAATGTCGATCTCTCCGCCTGGTCACCAGCTTCTTTCATAACAGAGTCATATAAGCAATGGTGGCAGGAGTGGAAAGAACAGCTGTTTTCAACGTCTGTTCACACATATCGGCACCTGATCGACCCCGATTATGCTATTCCTGATAATGCAGTAAGTTCCTTTCAACTTTTGTCCTTTTCCTTCCTTTTATTATGTGTATCGGTAACTAACCTTCCTTGAAACAGGCTGATGATCCAGTTCCATCGATAAGCAAAAGCGGAAAACCCTTCAACCTCCATTCAGCCTCTCCAATTTCAGCAATCGGTTACAACGCCCCCACCCTAGAAGCCTTGACCTTCCAAAGGGCTCGCACCAAAATCGGCACTTCCAGACCAAGACTGGGAACATCCAGGGCTTCTCCAAAGGCTGCTGCTTCAAGCCTGATCAAGGCTTTTAAGGTAACAATCTTGCTTACTCTCTTTTCTGCCGATACACTTCATATTAACATACAACTATCAGGGTGTACAAGCTGCAGCTGGATCATCATCAGCAACTTTACCAAGCACCGCAACTTCTACCCCTCCTTCAGAGGTATTCTCTTATTTTTTTTATTTTTTTATTTTTCTCTATTAAACATTCAATCTTATACCTGTTTTTGCAGCAACAAATGGACACATCGGTAAGCACACCAAGCATGCAGGCTCCCCAACCAACAGATGTTGATGCCCCCCAGCCAGTTGTTGTTGAAGCACAAACAAAGCGTAAAGCTTTGACCGATGCTGAGGCTCAACAGAAACAACAGAAACCTACACCAGCCCCTGCGTCTGCTCCAACACCCGTCGATCAGCCCTCTGAACAAACTGCTCCTGCCCAAGATACGTCATCGGCAATTATACCTCAAGGGCCGACTACCGATGTGGTCATAGAAGACATTCCATCGGCATCTTCTGCCGATCCTTCGCATGACCCTTTACAAGCTGCTCCCTCAAGCCAAGCTCAAGAAATCGCCCTGAAGCAGGTAAACCAATCAATTACTTGGTTTATTATATCCCCAAATATCATAAATAGGATTTCTAATTCTCTTTATTTCATAGGAACAAGACTCTCCCGATAGCTTATTCTCTTTTGCTATCGATGTTTCTGATGATGACGGAGAAGAAGCGAGTTCCTCCCTGGCGTTGGGAACAATATCATCAGACACCTATGGCAAGCTAGAAACCCTTCTAAATCTGCTGCAGCAAGACACTGCCCAATTGGTGATCGACTCGGATCCTGCGAGGTCTATCTTCAAAACGATCCGCGGCCAAGTCCCCGCTAATATTGAAGAAATCATCTTTCCAGCAGTCCATCTGGAGAGCAGATAGCTTCAATATCAAAGGGCCGTTCATCGTATTGCTGACAGAGCAGCTCAGTCTCAACTTAAAGAAGAAATGCTACAGCTGAAGCAGACTGCAGACGAGAAGCACAAGAACATCAACAATTTGCAAGCCTCCAGTGCCGATATTAGACAGAAAATCTCAGATCTATCGGCAAAGAAAGCAGCCCTGCTAGCTGAACTGGAAAAGGTTGAGACAGCTCTGACTCAGGCTAAACAAGAAGAAGACCAGCTTCCTGACGCCATTAAAGCCCTTCAACAGGAACGAGATGCTCAAGCTCGCAAGGCCTTGGCCTTGAAAAAGAAAATCAAGCCTGTGGAAGGAAGTGCCGATGAAGATGCCAAAGAGTTAAAAGAAGCCGATGAAATTCGCCTGCGTGCGATATCAGCCATCCAGGCTTTGTTAAATTAGCGCATCGGCACAATTAATACTTTGTTTTAACTCCAGCCGATAGGATTGTTATCGGCAACTATACTCTTTATGCATCTATCCAGATACTAGGGTAATATTTCTTTAAATATTTTCCATTTAACGCTCTGGGAAATACAACTCCTTCGAGAGTTTCAAGAATATACGCATTACCAGGAACAGACTGATTTATCCGATATGGACCTTCCCAATTAGGAGACCATTTGCCAAACTTAGAACTTTTAGTCCCAATCGGTAAAATCAATTTCTAGACTAATTCACCATCGGCAAATTCCTTTACCTTCACTTTCTTGTCATACCACTTAGCTACCCTTTTCTTATTCTCCTCGATGTTAACCAAAGCTTTTAACCGATGACCTGCTACATCTTCCAATTCATCTTTCATAAGAATATCATAATCATCGGCTGTCAGATGATCCTGAAAGCGCATTCGCCTAGATCCAATATCTACTTCTATTAAATCATCTGCCGATGTAAATCCTTGACCTAGTTTTCCATCATCGGTAAATCTATCCATTAAAACTCCTCTTCAGAACCGACTTCTTGGATCGGTAGAATTTCATAATCGGCAATCTTGAGAAACTCCTTTTCCCAGGCTTCTCCCGATATGCACTTGGTTCGCTCATAAGTATCTGATTCTGCCGATGCAATGATATAAGAAGAGTCACCAGGAACAACTTCAATCTTATCTCCAATCCATTGTACATATAAGAAGAGTCACCAGGAACAACTTCAATCTTATCTCCAATCCATTGTACCAGACATTGATGCATTGTAGAAGGAACACAACAATTAGCATGAATCCAATCCCTTCCCAAAAGTAAATTATATGCACCCTTGCCATTAATAACAAAGAAAGTTGTCGGCAAAGTTTTACTGCCGATGGTCAACTCAACACATACTGCCCCTTTAGCTGGTGACACATTGCCTTCAAAATCCTTTAGCATCATATCGGTCTTAGTTAAGTCTTGATCTCCCTTACCAAGCTTCCGATACATCACATAAGGCATGATATTAATCGCAGCTCCTCCATCAATAAGTATCTTAGATACAGGCTGCCCATCAACTCTGCCTTTTATAAACAAAGCCTTGAGGTGTTGTCTCTCATCATCAGCAGGCTTCTCAAAAACAGCCATCATTGGATCTAACATTAATTGAGCTATCTGATCAGAGGAAACAGCCTCTTCTTCGCTGTCAGCCAGAGCCAAAAATTCCATCGGCAACATAAACACCATATTGACATCTGCCGATGGACCTTTATTCTTGTGCCTTATCTGCCACTGCTGGTTACCAGATCTCTCATTGGAGGGGCTTTCTTCTTGATATAAATCTTTTTGACGCTCTCGCTGCATTTTTCTCTTCTGTGTCTTTGTCAAACCTTCTGGACACCATTGAGGAAGCTTAGTTTTCCACACTGGCTGATAAGTCCTAGTTGTCTCCACACGACGTATATTAGGATCCCTGTAAAATATTTCTTCATCAGGAACTCTTGCATTTGCCATCTCTTCGAGTTCCTCTTGGTTTCTTGGAAAATATGCAACGCGTTTACCAAGCCTTTCGTGCACACTGAGCCTGCCCCCCAGCCGATCATGTACTGATGCTCTCCCTCTGATCGGCTCATTAATGAGCAAACCTTGATTACCAGATTGAAACCTTCTTGCAGGATGATTAACTCCATAATAGCCATTGCACTCTGGACAATTTTCAACAGTAGGTAACTTAATACCTTCTTCCCAACAATGAATAAAAAACGGACAATTCCAATGATCCTTATGCCGATTCCACTCTTCTTGATGCCTTTCCTCTTGTTGTCGTCGATACCGGTCTCTTCGCTGACGCCATCCTTCTTGTTGTCTTCGATGAGTAATCACGATGCCAGATCGAGGAGGCCTCCCAGAACCGCCACTCTCCGTCAATAGCCCCTTGCCTTTTGCATCATCGGTAGTTATCCGATGTTGGGGATCTACTGATGCATTCTTTTCAGCAGCTACCGATGTCAACACCTTAATTTTCCCTTTAGCATCCAACATATTTGCTGGAAAAGGATGTTGATCAATTTTCATTGGCTTTTGAATCTTGGAATTGCCAAATTTTATCCTGCCAAACTCAATAGCTAACTGCAATTGCTGTCTAAACACCTTGCACTCATTGGTACTGTGTGAAGTTGCATTATGCCACTTGCAATACAGCATATGCTTCAACTCTTCTACCGATGGGATCACATGATTGAGTGACAATTTAATCTGGCCCTCCTGAAGCAAAAGATCAAATATTTTATCAGCTTTGGTGACATCAAAAGTAAACTTCTCTAGCTCTTTGTGACCAAAGGGACAAGATATCGGCTTCTTATTCTTAACCCACTCTGCCAAACCGATAACTGGTTCATTATCTGAATCAGAATCTTCTGCCTCTTCAACAAATGAAACTTTCTTGTTCCAATTTCTCTTAGGTTCAAAAACCCTAGTGTCTTGATCAGAAATCCTTTGTACTAAATGACTTAGGCTTTCGAACTCCTGAGAAGCATATCTGTCCTTAAGGTGTGGTAATAATCCCTGAAAGGCTAAATCGGCAAGCTGCCGATCATCCAATACCAAACTATAACATTTGTTCTTTACATCTCGTAGCCTTTGCACAAAGCCTTCTACCGATTCATCACCTTCTACCGATTCATCATTGCGCTGTTTCATCTTTACCAAATCGGTAAGCTTCTTTTTATGAATTCCAGCAAAGAAATACTTATGAAATTGCTTTTCCAGATCAGCCCAGGTGATAATAGAATTTGGCGGTAATGAAATAAACCACGTAAATGCTGATCCGGATAGAGATGACGAGAACAGACGAACTCTCAATTCATCTCTACAAGCTGCCTCTCCACATTGAATAATAAAATGATTAACATGCTCCATGGTTGATGTATCGTCTTGCCCAGAGAATTTAGTGAAATCTGGCACTTTGTAACGATTTGGGAGAGGAATTAAATCATATGCCGGAGGGTACGGAGTCCGATATGAATAGGTATTAACCTTGGGCTTGATCCCAAATTGATCCCTCATAATTTCTGCTATCTTATCGGCCCAAAAAACATCGACATCTTGCTGACGATATGGTTGAATCTCTGCTGGAGGTATCTGTTGATACCCTTCTGCACACCTTTGTTGCCCATGATCTCCAGCAATTGGCATATTTGCTACTAACTGTGGTCCATTAACCTGCTGAAAAGGATTCATCGGCTGAGCTGCCGATGCTTGATTCTGAAAACCAGCATGCATGTGTCCTTGATGAACTCCTGTGGCTTGCTGACCTGGCTGAACTGTATGTTGAGTAGGAAACTGCCCTGACCAATTATTAGTATTCATCGGCACAAAGTTTGCCGATGGCTGGTAGCTTGTTGGCATTGCTGGATAATTACATCCAACTTGAGGCATAACCTGGACTCCAGGTTGACTGGTGATAGGAGCCTTCTGCTGCATCGGTAACAAATTTGCCGATGGACTTGAACTAGATGTTTGACCCAGAGACGCCTGAAAACCTCCTAGACTCGGTTGTACAGTAGTTGTAATATATTGAGGCGCTTGGGCTATCGGCAAACCAGCCGATGGAATAGGAGTTTTTCCCGCTGCGTCAAACCCTTGAGATAATCCGTGATTGAAAGTAGATGGCTCCGGAGGCATACCATATCCCCACCAATTAGCAGGAGTTTGATTACTCTGTGGTATATGACTTGATAAAGCTGATGCTGATAGATCTGTACCAAGCTGAACTCGTCCTGATAATGCTGAATCTGGACGCACCGGAGTAGACTGTGCATTAGATAATCCTGCTGATACTGGAGGAGAAGAAATCTCTATACCCGCAACGGCTGGAGGAGCCGATGGAGCAACAGCAGATGCTGCTTCTGGCTGATGATAAGCAGGCCCGACGTAATGATGTGACGCTTGCCCTTCTTTGAAAGTTCGAATCACAGCATTATGAACAGTATTGGACAGCACATTGGAGTGATTAATTAAAGCATGATTCACCGCAGAATTAACCATCTCTTGAAGTTTACCAGGATTAGGATCAAAGGTAACCTGCCGAGGCAACGGCAAGTCCTGCTTCTGGATGACTTGTCCACTTTTGTTCATGCTGAATGACTTCAAGCAAAGCTGTCTATATTCTTCAATAGCCCTCTCCATAGCCTGCTTGCGATGATATTCCCAGCATCGATCTCATGATTAGGCATCTTGACTAGATCTGTCCCACCGGGCGTGCCAAAAGATGTGTTGATGCAAAAGTGAATCTGCAAACACAAAGGGCTAATACCCGAAATCGATATCCAAAGCGTGCCAGTCGATTTGACCTGTTAATCGACAAGGATGAAGATACGAGCACTTTGGTCCTGACAACAGCGATACACCCGGAAGTCACGGCCAAGAGGTACTCACGCAGAACTCGAGGATCGACAAAGATTGCACTTAGAGCTATGCAACTCGCCGAATCAATGAGAACTCGTAAAAAGGAAAAATATGCAAATTGACGAAGTCGCCGAAAAGTAGATGTAAATAAGAGTAAAAGCTGGTTTTTTGATGTATTGATTGATCTCTTATTACATTGCCCTTCACTCTATATTTATACCCTGATCTATAGAAACATAACCAAATACGACTAGGACACTAAGTCCAATTCTAAGGAAAAGAACATGACTTTGACACAACTCAGACTCTACTAATCGTAAACAAGGAAATCAACTCCTATTTTATTCCATAGTCCGCCTTAATCATGATGGTATTCTTATCGACCTCCTTTTCACCGGCACAGCCCCTGTTCCATCGGCAGCAACCTTCGACTCCATCGGTACATTCCCTGTTTCATCGGCTGCAGTCTTCATACCTTCCTTCATCGGTACATTCCCTTATCTCATCGGCAACAGTCTCCAAACCCTCTTCCATCGGCATCGGCAATAACACCCTTAACCTCATCGGCAACATTCCAAATTAAATTCATACACTGTCACCGCTTAAAAACAAACTTATTCTCCTTGGCTATCAATTTACACGGCAATCTTTCCCTTGCTGATTAGCCTTTCCTGATCATCTTGACACGTGCTAAAAACGATGTCAACAGTATGAAACTCGTATTGGAAACCAAACACATTCTGATAGCATGATCACCAGGATTATGGCGTCACGTCTACAAGAAGAGCTTGCCAGCCGGTCAGAAACATTTTTTTCCTATGAACAAGGCCTTAGGTTCTTATTCTTGCTCAACAACTCACACCGATTACACCAATGTTTGCGGTCCGTTGAACCAGGGTGGTCTTGGCTCCAATTTTATGTCGATTCCCTTTTTACCAAAGTCAATGGCTACATGCAGAGCTATCTACAAGTATCTTGGGCTCCAGTGTTGTCGTGCTTGTTCAATCCTATTCCTCGGTTCTTGGGGAAAAACTACTCCCCACTGACTAGGTTCGAGTCCGAATTTGAAAAGACTTACATCACTCAAAAGCAGTGGAAGGTCCCAGATCCTGATGTTAGGAAAAATCTGCGAACTGCTATCGTTGAGCAAATCATTCCGGACTACACAAAATACATAGAGGAGAACAATATTACCACGCCAAGACTCGCTCCCCAGGAGCTACAAGAGATGTTGCAAGAACTATTCGAAGGATGATCAACAGAATACACCTCCAATGACAGGTCACTGTTGGTTTTCATCTATGTTGGTGTGTTGGACAGAAATGTTGTCGCTTCAGATGACTTGACTTCTGAAGATGTATATGAACAAAGCACGCGTGTATAATCAACCAGGATTAAACCAAGTCTATTTGTGCATATATATTTATTTATCTACCTTTCTAAAATAAATATGGAACATCATAGGAGCTATCTCTCTTTCTGCGTTGTAAGCTTGTACCAGCATCAGTGACAGCACCAAATGATGTTTATATGCTCTTTCAAGCCTCATGAATTGTTCACTCTCAACTTTCAGTTTTCTCCAAGTGCTGCATTGACTGAAAATGATGTTTATTAAAGTCTAATAAAATCTAAGAGAAGTATCCATATGTGTGGCATTGTTAATCCTGGTTACATTTGTGCTCACTGCTTTGTTTCGGAGGTGGAACAAAATGTTGTTGCTTCCAACGACTGACCTCCTGAAGATCTGTGTGAAATCGATGAAATCAAGCTGAAGCACCACAAGTTTGTTGATTTTCTTTGTTGGTAAAATTGCTGCACATTTTTTACTTAAGTACCTGGAACAGCATAGAAGAAATCAAGCTGAAGCACAAGTTGAAAGTTTGGTCATTTTGACTTCCAAATGAGTGGTTTGTTTTGCCCTCAATCTTACTCTGTTCTGCTCTGTCTTGCACATGGACTCTGCACTGGCTGTGTTAGCGAGAAACTCTGCACGTCGTCCATGTTCCATGGTTCTCCTGAAGTGTAGCAAGGGTAGTTATTAGCTAGTTAGTTGGCGAGTCATGTGTGTACATGTACTTAACTGGCTGTGGGCATCTAGGGACTTGCTAACGCCCGGACGTCCGGGCGCTAGCGTCCGGACGGTGCCCGCACAACGAGTGAGCAAGCACCCTAGCGCGTCGGGCTCGCAAGTAAGCGCCCCGGCAGCGGGCCTGCGCGGTCCTGGACATCGCCCACGCCATCAGCTGCTTCCCACGCGCATCCTATGTGCAACACCTAATCTACTTTTAAAACATCCAGATGCAACAGTTGCAATATACAAAAGAAGACAGGTGAAACACTTGAAACAAAACGACTGAAAACACTTGAAAACCGTTGCAAACATATGCAACATCCAGATAAAACACTTGCAACATACGTATGAAACACCTGAAATACTTGAAACATATGCTAGCAACATGCATGTATATGCAACATCCAAATCTACTTTTGCAACATCCAGATAAAACACTTGCAACATACGTCTAGAACATTTGAAACATTTGGAACATAAACTTAAAACATACGTATAGACATTAGAACATGTGCAACATCCCGATCCAGTTTTGCAACATCGATATACAACACTTGTAACATACCTCTGAAACATCTGAAACACTTGAAATATACTCTTACAACATGCGCTTTCAACGTAGCGTCTACTTGCTGCTTGGACAAATGGAGGCTCGTTGACGCGAAACTCGATGCCAGCACGGAGTGGCGCAAGGGGGGGCTGCTTGGACAAATGGAGGCTCGTTGACGCGAAGCTCGATGCCAGCACGGAGTGGCGCAAGGGGGGATGCCAGCGGGCGGGCGACTGTGCGGTTCTCGGCGACAGGGCGGGCAGGTGCGGTCCCCCATGGTGGAGGCGACTGCGTCAGGTGATTGCGCTGCCTGCGGCGAGTGTCCCCACACTAGGAAAGTGAGCGGCGAGCAGGCGAAGCCGTGGAGTCGGCCGCAGAAGACGCATGCGCGCGGTGAAAGAAGGCCGCGACGGGGAGGAATGGGAAATCGGCATTTATTTATTTATTTTTTTACGGAGAAGCTGGGAGCCAGCTCCGTATTGAGCTCTGCAGGCCTAGGAAAGACGTGTACGGAGCGTCATACGCCTTGAGGAGAGCATTTCCGTGAATACCAGGGAGGGTTGTTTTCCATTCGTTTTCTACAGCCTACATGGATCTAAGGTTCCTTTATTGTGAATTTAATATTAAACTAATTTGATACTCTAGGTGTTGGTGTATCTTCAATAGAACTTAAGCTTATGATAAAATTAAAACGGTCTCTATTTTGGAACAGGAGTAGTATATACAAGACAGAATATTTTGCATAAGCATGAACCAATACTCTTTATTTTGCCAAAAAGAATCCATTCTTATTGTCTCACGTCTGTAATCACATACACAAGCACGTATTGTATTGGCTCTTGCATGAACATTGATGATCGCAGCCTAAAAAATATCCTCTTAATAATAGTTATACCACTTTATTTGGTTTGTTCAGGTCGTATGCATGAAACAAGTCAACAACTTTCAAACCAAGCTGTAACTAAAACATTGGTGTGTGAATGTTGAGCAAGGAAACCCTGGTCTGCACTAGGAAGTTGGGGTACCTTTCGTTTAACATATACTTAGATTTAGTTCTTCATCATCAAGCTGTAACAATTTGGCCTTTTTGTCTAACTCATCCACTTTATCAAGCAATTGTTTTTTCTTTTTCCTTTTGTATGCTCTATTAATATTTTTGGTCCAACCTGTAAAGAATTGGTGAAACGTTCTAAGATTGCATGACCCTCTTGCAAATCGATCCTCGAGCTGTCCCTATGACCCTCAAGCCATCCAGACGTGCTAGCCCTTTAGTTGTGTTACAGATCTTCATGTTAACTAGAACATTAACAAATGACAATACGAATAGTAACCGATAATTATACTATGTCCATACATACTTTGCAACTACAACCAATTAAGTTGGAACCATGTAAACATAGTGTACAATACATAAGGATTGTCGAAACATATGTGATTTTACAATCCTCTCTCTCAAGTCTCATTCAGCATCATTCAACAGAATCTTGTTACCTTCTTCACTTTTCATCTCTGTCCTTTCAGCCATGCAATAATTCATCATTTCCACAGCCTAAAATTCAGTGTATATGTTTTAATTATAAAATGGTAATTAGAACAAGTCACTAAAACACTAAGAAATTGGATGCATATACACACTTAATTTGAACCTCAAACATTTCCATGCACGGTACGAAAAATCTTCTGCAAATAAGAAATTGCAATCGTTCATTGCGCTGCTAACAGTCCTAAAATAATTTATAGATACTGAGCAAGAATCTTAGTTCTAGTAGCACATGAATTTAACATATGTGAGTGAGGCATTTCAGTACTTTTAAGGCATTTCAATAAGCTTGTGCCAATGAACAGATGGATTACTCAAAGTCTAAGACATATCAAGCAGAGCATGTGCTAATGAACAAATAGATTACTCAGAAATGTGAAGAAGTATAGAACTGACAGATCAGTATTGGCCGAAGTATCATCCTGAAAAATTTATTGTACTAAATTGTTTGCCTATAAATTTTTTTATGGTGGACCACTGAACCGTGAGAGAATGGTGGCTGTAAAAATGCATCTTTATTTCTACTCCAAGCTATACGTTGCTAAAGGAGGGTTTATAGTGTGGTGATCTAAAGCAACCTGCTTACTGTACTGCAAGCAAAATTTCAAGTTGCCTACTGCTTGCCAACAACGAGAAGCGACCTTGCTGATCAAATGACCCAAACAGCACCTAGAGATAAATCAGTACATCTCATATAAGCGAGATCCACAAGCAATTAGAGAAGTAAATTTAGATATATAGACTTTCAAATCAGAACATCTAACAACACCAAAAGTATAAGAACCTACTTACCTGTATGCATTTAAGGTTAAGATCTGACAGAACATTAAAGTCACCGACAGGAATCCTGCAATAGACAAGATCTTTACTTAAAGAGCAATAGAGCACACGGACATCAGACATGGTGCTCCTTGATATCATGCCAAGGTGTTTAGCTGTGGAAACTATAAGCATCAGACTAAGAAGCAAGTCAATATCACCTCGTGATGGTAGCTAAACATTTAATATTGTCCAAAAGGCTAATAGCTATATTAATTTTGGTTAAATCTTTTACACCAAGAACTTTGAAACTTACTCGCACAACACGTCACCGATGAGCATCCAGTTGCCATCGTTGTGGCGTTGTCCTTGTACACCATGGCGTGCTCCTAGTCGCCATACCCATCCATAAGCCCTACACAAAGCAAAACAGAAAGCGCATTCATCTTCAGTTTCCGTCTCCCCATGGCTTATATATGCAAGCGTCGTTATCTGCAAGGATATCAATAATTGCTGGAGCAACTTTATGCTTGAATCCTCATCAAGTTACTAATCCGATAACAATCACCACCAACCTAACCTCACAGGCACATCTTTGAAATGCACTACACCTTAGGAAAAATATTCTTCCTAGTCCCCAAGTAGCGCTAGTTTGACATGCCTTTGTGCACATTATCCTAAAGACCCAATCACCCAAACGACATTGGTGGTCCAAGAAGAACAGAGCAATGCGCACAATAATCCATGGAGCAGAGCCAGAGTGCACCATGAGAGGATAGGGGAGCACGCACCTGTGTAGTTAGGCATCTCTGTTGAGCAGTAAGATTGCTTGTCCCTCACCACTTTGAACCTCGAGGGTGCTGACGGCCGGATCTGGCGCCAGTCTCTACGGGCGACCATGGATCTGGCCTGGCCCTCCATGGATTTGGCCAACTCGCATCTTGGATTTGGCCATATATCCTCGCGTGCAAATGGCACCTCCATGCCATGGATCTCCATCGGAAGTTGTCTGCTGAAACGATCCTACATTCCGCGAAGGGAATGCCACATATTCGACGTGTAATAGATGAACAAGTTCATGCCATTACCCAAATCTTAGTCGAATAACAGAGTCATACACGAATATCAGAGTACAAATTGAAGGTTTACATTAATTATTATCACCGCCACGCAGGGTGGAACATGCTCACACACAGCATCTGGAACAGCTTCTCGTAGACAGCAGCGGAAACTAGGACTCCTCGCACCAAGCTTGAGCGCAGGGCGAACCCCTACTCCTCCCAGTCGTCCTCCTCGTCATACTCGGGCTCCGAGCCTGCCAAAAATCTATCAGTACTCTTGGTACTGGCCACGCATCGCCCACCCTATGATGCATTTGCTTTGTAGAACTGGATGCAATTGAGGTTGAGAAGAGAAACCTATCTTTGGCTGTGGTTTCCTATACGATTATTCATTATTTTAATAATATAAGTTTATCAAATTTTAACCCATTTCATCCCCCACATGTTATCCTATCCCATCACACATCTCATCACCACATCACAACTCAACTCACTCTCTCATCGGCATGGATGACTCCCTCTCGTCCATGTCTCAGCGGCCTCAGCCGGAACACTGCTCTGCAACCCAGGGGAGGTAGAAGGACTCCTCTCACTAGTCAAGTGAAGCTGTACTTAGGAAAGGTCCATAGCCGAAAGGTTCGGCATATGTATCGATCGATCAACCAGAAACTCTGCAGAGGTTTACACATCCCACAAGATAGCTATCCTCGACGATGCCTCGTCTAAGCTGATTCCGGGCCGCCTTCCGACTAGAAACGGTACCACTCTATCACTCAGAACTAGGGCCGTGTCAGAGTACCACCGACACGCTGAGACTGTGAGACGTAGTACTTGGCCCCTGAGTACTACGCTGTCTTGGAAGGGTGTGGGTCCTCATGCCCGTACCTCCCTACACTATCCGCTAACCTCTCAATAGTAGTGGCACCGTACTAGCAAGTCGAACGTTCGTCTCCTCCCCACAGAAGCGAGTGGATGTGCAAGGATTCCTAAGACCTGATCCACGGACATATCAGTCCTTAGGGTGACTAAGCAGGATATCTTCACAAGGGGAAAGCCGTTTTCCGCTCAACGGAACACCCGGCACCCCGTGCCATCACAGCACCTCCCATCCCGGGGCTTCATCCCACGAAGACACTCCACCCCGGGACCTCTCCCTGTCACATGTACCCACCACAGGCACCTCACATGGCGAACGCCCAGGTAGCATCCTCCGGCAAGACTTGTCCTCATGACTCGTCGTAGATCCTGCTCGGTCGACTAGACCCTCACCATACACACCCAAGACTCACGCCAAGATCTCCCCAGGTTCATTATCAGGTTATTAACAGGTTTACGGCACCTTGTGTCTTATCTCAAACGCCTCTCACTCACCAGCATCACATCACAGATATAATGCGAGTAAGAGTAAAGCAGAAGTAACAAGTAATATAGCAGCGTCTAGCCTAACAGCAGGGTGAGCAGGAGTGAGGTTGCAACAAGGTAAATGGCTCAAAAGCAGTGACTACCATGCAACCTATCATCATTATTTGCAGTGATAAATAGAGCACTAGCAATTCTAATCATTTGCAATGCGTAATAGGATCTACGAGTGGGTGGGGCGTGGCACCTGGCAGGTCATCTCCCAAGTCGTCGGTGTAGTCAGGGTCGAACTCCTCAGTCGGTGGCTCCTCCGGGTCTGTCAAACTAACATATATAGCCACGTTAGCGGCTCCTATAGAGGTGCACAAAGAAGCAACTGAAAACCGAAAGACCCAAATACACTCAAGCATAGGCCTATGACTTAGAGTTTATTTTTAGAAAAATTTGGACTCTGGTTTGGCATTTTTCTGAGCTACGGTTAATTAATTATGAATTTTCGAAGATTTAAATGTTATCTGAAAAAGAAAAATAGTTGATTAACCAGGGCTTGACACGTGGCAGCCTATGATTGGTCGAGTGAACAGTGCAGATGACAGGTGGGGTCCATGAATAGTTCACCGCGAGAGACTGGCCACGTGGCGCAACTGGGTCTCTACCGGGCTTGGTCTACACGTGGGTGGTTCACGGTGGACTAGGGGTTGCGGTCCTATAGACCGATGGCTCAGCTCATGGTGGACCATGTCCATCTTTTCCCCTCCTCTCTCGGGTTCACGGTGAGCCCAACCCACGGACCGGTATGCCCGGTCCACCCCTTTCCCCCTCTCCTCTGTTTTCACCGCACGGTGATCGCCGGCGACGTGCTTGCCGTGGAGTGCGGCATGGTGGCCCGGTGGCGGGGTAAACTAGGCGGCTAGGCTCGCCAGGGTTTAGCGAACTTCATCCACTCATCCTCTTTATGTGCGGTGGCCGGGTTCACCTGAAAAGGACATGCCACGGCGGCGCTCAGCTCGTGATGACCCCGGCGAGCTATGATAGCGTCGCGGCCCTCCGGCCTCCCTCTTTCCCCAACTACCCGCGCGGCACCCGTCCCTCGCTAAGGCGACACCGACTACGTACCTCTCTCCTGTCCCTGCCACTCCGGTGAGCGAGAACGTCCTCGCCATGGCCGTGCTCTGGCCATGGCGGGCACGCTCCGCGTGCGGTGACCGTGGCCGCGTTCCAGTGCTCTGGCGGCTTGGCACCACCCGAAAAGGGCTCGTGCGGGTGCGCGTGGGTGTGTGCCTTGTGTATGCGGCGAAAAAAGGGGGTGGCTTGCACCATTCTTGGTCGGGCGTGCAGCGGCGGCTATGCCGGCGGTGCTCACGGAGGAAACCAGACGGAGAGCAAAGCGGGGAAGCAAGGCTCACCGTGGTGTCGATGGCGAGAGGGTGGCGGTGCAGGGCGACTTGGTGCAGCGATGACGAGAAGCCGTGCAGTGCTGGTCCGGTCCGCGACGGTGGCAAGGACGAGGGTGTCGCCTCCGCCTTCGGCGACATGGGCGGCTTTGGCTTTTGGCCCCCCTCTCTCGGCCTCCTTCCTCTCTCGACCTCCTCCCTCCCCTTCTCCCTTCTTGGCTTGGTGAGGTCCGGGCGATGCCACAAGGTGGCGGATGGACGGGAATTGGGGTCGTGGGCTCAGAACTCTGGCTTTTATAGCCCTGGCCCGATCATGGCAGCGGCGGACGGCTCACAGACCATCTGGGGTACGTGTATGGTGGGGAACACCCCTAGGCTAGGGATTCTAGGGGGGTGCGGGTGGTTAGGCGGCGGCCAAGGCTTTGATTTGGTGCCCGCCCGGTCAAAAGAGGGGGGCGATGGCGTCACGGCGGCAGAGCTGCTGGCGACGTCACTGTGGCCAATTTGAAAAAGAGCAGGGGAGGTGAAGGCACGGATTGTGGACGTGGCTAGCATCCGAGTGCGGGAGGCTAGCGGAATTTCGAAACGGACGGCGAGATCCTGCAGGGCGCCTTCGGATTCCTCCCCGCTCCCTAGCGCAGCTGCTCTGCTCGCAGGGGAAAAGCAGAGGAGCGGGGGTGAGGTGGGGAAGGTGATGACGTGCGGGCCCCGCTCGTCAGCCAGTACGGGTTGCTTGCTGGGCCAGCTCGCGGTGATGGGCCAGAGCACGGGAGCTGGGCTCCTTAGCTCGGCAGCGGGCGCACTCGGCCAGGCAGGCCCGTGGCCGCATGGGCCAGTGCAGCTGCTTGGGCCGGTGGAGGCCGAAATGGCCTTTTCCATTTCCTAGTTTATCCTAAGTCTTTCCTATTTCTATTTCTAATTAAGTCAAGGCCACTTATATGCAAATACATATGTGCCACTTGTGTACTTGTCCTTAGGGGTAGACACTAGGGGTCTGGGGTAGGTTAGGGTTCCATCCAAGGGTAGGTACTTAGGTTAGTTAATTAATTCACAATTAATTGATTAGCAAGGTTAATTTAAAGGCAAAATAAGTTGTTGATTTTATTAACAACTCATAAACCAAATAAACTCCAACTCATGAGTAGATAATTAAATGCAAATGCTCTACTTTGCTATGTAAGTGATACTTGTGCAACTACATGGGTGTTTTTCCTATATGACACTCACCAAACATGGGCATGTTTGTGAAAAAATTTTCAGTTGTGATTTTTGGGTTTCGGTAAAACTAGGATGTTACATCTACCCTGGGCTGCCGCCACGCTAGAGCTCTCCGGTAGTGCCCGAGCAACTCAGGCTCCATGCGGTGGAGAGATGTCAAATTAGAGAGAAGGGGAAAAAGGAGATGGAGGGAGAGAGCAATGGAGGGAAAGGAGATGAAGGTACCTCTCGTAGGAGGCCCGTGTGCTAGCTGGGCGGAGGAACACCTGTGGACGAGGTCAAGGAGCGACGACGGTGATATGGGTGTGGCATCGGTGACCGGAAGAAGAGAGAGAAAGTAGAGAGACAAATGAGGATGGGGTTAGGGTTTAGGTTGGGTGGAGGGGCTCTCCACACTCCAGGGGGTTACGTGAAAAAGGAAGTCTCAAATTTTCTCTTCTTTGTGTCAGAATACAATTTAACAAGGGTTCAAATGAAAACAATCTCAACGTGGACACTGTTTAGGGAGAAAGAACTGGACTGCGGGTTAGTTTTTGAAAACTGGAGGGCTTTTACGCAAAACAAGCAAGGACGTGTGTCGACGCGCGGATGAGCTAGCAATGCCTTGAATTCTTTGGTGGGAGGAGAGTAGAGTGGGTTTTAAACAACCCCGATAAGATGGTTTCATCTTTTGTTTACCATTTAACTCTAAACAGTCTCTTCTAGCTAGACTCCTTGCTCATAGTGGAGCAGCTTGAGGGCGAGCAATCCATGTACTGAGGAGGCCCTCCTCTCCCCCGCCGGTGGCCACTCCGGCCCCGGTGTCCACCGTAGCCAGCCGCTAATGGCCACCCCGGCCCCGCCGCCCACCATAACTGTTGCTGCTTCGCTCGCCTCCATGGCCTCTCCTTCGGAGCGTGGCTCTCAGTCACGTCGTTCCTGGGCTAACGAGGTCGAAGAGGACAAGGAGATGGACTCCTTGTGTGACCGCTTCACCGGGGCGTCGAGCCTCAACCCGTTCGCACCCACTTTCTCGCCGGCATGATCTGGGGCCGGGGATGCGAAACGGGTGTCCTTCACCGACTCTGACGTTTTTGCGGACTCCGAGCCCCCTCCCCACCACCGAAGGGAAAGGGCAAGCAAGTTGCGTTGCCGCGTCGGTGCTGCCCATGGAGAAGACGACATGCCTACACCCCGGTTTACGGTGGCTTCCAGGCGGACGCGTGCCGCACGCACCCGCGTGTCTTTCCGCCGCGCGGTTGCGTTGCCTCCGCCGTCATTCATCCTGCCCGTCCCACGGGTCCGCTGGATGTGGAGGGCTTCTACCAGGTGCAAAGCCACCATCGTTGGCGCCGGCGTGCCCCACTCAAACCACTAAAACCTGTCCCCAAGAACCTTGTTGGTCTGTGCTTCCATTGCCTGGCAGGTGACCACATCAAGGCAAACTGCATCTGGAGGGCGAGGTGCTTCCTTTGTAAGCAGCCGGGCCATGAGGCCAGGGATTGCCGGCTTGTACTCCGTCGATCAAATGGCAAGCGTGGACACTCGTTGTCCCATCGCGACACACGTTGTCGTGCCGTCCCGCACCGGTGCGCTATGCATCGGAGGGCTGCAAACAACGATACAGGGCCTGCGCTCGGTCGGTCTCTACCGGCCACTCTCCGTCCATGCCCCACTGCTGCAAACCTCCGACTCCTCCACCGCCACCGCCACCTCCTAAGGATCCTGACATGGAGGTCATGGCTTACTTGAACCCGGGACCTGGCGCACCACCAGCAGAGGGACGTCTCACGGAGATAGTCATCATCCTCGCTCTGCGGAGCTTGAGGCAGCCGAGGAGGATCTCTCACGTGCGCTGGTTGCGATCGTTGGGGGAACGCGGCCCGTGGTCACCTCGGCCATGGTGCGGCACCATCTCTGCAACCACTTCAGCTTCCCCGTGGAGACCTTCTCCGTCCATTGTCACCCCTTCACCTTGCTCTGGCAGCCTTGGAGGCGCACATCCATGGCCTCAGCGGGAGCCTTCACTTTTCAGAGTGCTCGTCGGAATGAAGAATGTCCCGGCCCATGCCCGGAGTGCCTCCATTGCTGAGCGCATTCTGGGTACATCCTGTGCCAGTGTCGAGATTGCTCTGCTGGAGGTCGTGCTTGAGGACGACGACCACAAACTCTTTGTCCATCCCTGTGCCTGGTGCATTCACCCGAAGCTTGTGCCGGATAAGAAGATCATGGCCATCCTGAAACCACTGGTCCCTGAGGCGCTGGTGGACATGACGGAGCTTCCTGCCCTCCGCTATCTGGTCAGTTGCCGCGTCGTTGAGTTTCAAGACTCGTCTGTCACCCGGCACACATCCGATGACGATGATGGGCATGGCAGACCTGACGATGACGATGAAGACGACAATGGGATTTCACTGGGCAACGGGCGCGGGCCCACCTTCAGGTCACGGTGGACTATTCTCGTCGGCTCGTTTGCATGCCCGGTCGTCACATTGCGCACAGTTGGTCGACAGGAGGTGGTGCGCTGTGTGTCGTGCGCGATTGGCCACCAGTCGGCGATGCATGGGGTCGGGACCCGTGTGTTCCCGGTCGAAAGCTATCAGGGGGTAAAGGATATCGTTGGCCCATCGCCCGATAGATGCGGATTTGGGAAGATCCGTGGACCCCATGTTATGTGAAGCTGCCGCACGACCTTCCCAGTCAAGAAAGAAGGACCACCAGGCGCCACAGCTGTGCGAGCCGTACCATGATGACGCCTCACTCCTTGGTTCCTGAGCGGGCGGGGACCAAGGCTTCATCGTGGCGTAACTACGCGAAGACTAGTCACTGCTCGCGGGTGCGCGCACCATATGTCGCTTGGACCTAGCAGCAGGACCGGGTTTCCTAGAAGACCCTATGGCTAGGCTAGATTGCGCCAGCGCCAGGGATCTTGGTGAGTGCGAGTGCCTTCCTAGGCCTCTGCCTTCTGACCCAGGCCCAAATCTCTCTGCGGAGGCCGATGACCCAACGTAGGCCGCACAAACTGACTCTCTGGCCTAGGTGTCCTTGAGCCAGTGCCCCATCATGATGGAAGACACTGCGGCCGATGGCCCGTCGGATATGCAGCCTGTTGCCGGACGAGCTACAAAACCCACGCTGGTTGCCGGGTTCATTGACTCCCTCAGGCTACTGCTGCAAGAAACCCTGATCCGATCCGCGCCGTGTCCCCGTGTCACACACCATGTCGACTTCGATTTCATGCCACGGCGCAGCGACAGGCTTGCAGCCAAATCGGCCTTCCGTGACCCGCAGCCGGAGAAGCAAGCGAAGCGGGTGAAGATGAACAAGTGGCAAAACAGACCTGATGACGTGGTCAACTCTACTCTGAACGCCGCAATTGCAACCAAGTTCCACGAGACCTTCGCGGAACCATTGTCGTCCTCTAAGAAGGCAGCGATGCATGAACTCTTCCCCGTGCGCGGTGCACGCTGGGCAACGCCGACCGTTGAGTCGGACTAAGCTTCTGCTACTCGTCGTCACTAAGTAGGGTTCCCCAATGAGTGCAAATCACATCCTTGTATGGAACGCACATGGCTTGAATAGCCGTGCATGTCGTAGTGTTGTTAGAGATATCGTCGATGAGCAGTGTGCCTCCATTGTATGTCTGCAAAATTCCAAGGTCACAGACTTTTCTATAACCCTGAACATTGACATAACAGGGATCGACTTCGACTATATTAGCCTCCCTGCGGTTGGTATTGCTGGGGGGCTGTTGTCGCTTGGCGCCCTGATCTTTGGAACGCCTCACTCCCTTGTGTGTGCCGGTTCTCCATCACTGTCAAAATGATACCGCTGGATGGTATGGGCGAACCTTTGGTGGATGTCCAACGTATACAGCCCTACGGCTAGTGTGGACAAGGCTGCCTTCCTCCAGGAGTTGCATGTCATCTGAGCCAACTACCCAGGCCCTTGGCTACTGTGCAGTTATTTCTACTTGATCTATAGAGCTGCTGATAAAAACAATGGAAGGCTACATCATGGGTTGATGCGTAGCTTCCGTAGCGCGTTGGACGCAACTAGAGGAGCTACACCTCTCTGGCCGCCTCTTCACTTGGTCGAACGGAAGAGACCACCCCCACGCTAGAACGGCTCGACCAAGCTTTCGCCACAATTGAATGGATGAAGCAGTACACATGTCACCAATTGCGGAGTCTCTCGTCTGATTGCTCCGACCACGCACCACTACTGCTCGTGCTTAACTCTGAACCATGGGCACGACCACGCTTCCGGTTCGACCATTACTGGTCCAAGATTGACGATTTCCTGGACGTCATGCAGGTCACCTGGGGGGGCTTGCCGTGTCGATGCAGACGCCTGTCGCTCTCTGGACCAAAAGTTGCGTGCTCTGGCTAGGGCTCTCAGGAGTTGGCGCGCCACCCATGTCGGCAATGTCCGGCTACAGCTGGCGGCGGTGTGGGCCGTGATCTATGAGTTTGACGTCGCGGAAGAGACCAAGCCCTTGTTGCCTAGTGAGCTCGAGCTACGCCATGAACTAAAGGCCAACGTTCTTGGCCTGAGCTCCCTGGTGCGGTCTATGGCCAGGCAACATGCCAGAACACAGGGTTTGCAAGAAGGGGATGCTTGCACCAAGTACTTCCACCTACAAGCTTGCCACCGACATAGCAAAAACTACCTGTTCACGGTCTCTTATGACGGCCAGACTTTCAGTGAAGAAGATGCTAAGGCTGACATAGTCTTCTCCTACTATAATAGTTTTCTTGGCTCTGCATTCACAAGGCAACACCGCATTGACCTGTCGCAACTAGACATCCCGCAACTAGACCTTAGTGAGCTGGTTGCTTCGTTCTCAGCGGAGGAAGTCGCACGAATCATTCATGAGTCACCAGCGGATAGAGCGCCCGGCCCGGATGGGTTTAATAGGGCATTCTTCAGGGTGGCCTAGGAGGTGGTTGGCCCCGACGTCGTGCAAGCTCTCGGCATGGGCTATCAAGCAAATCGACAAGAGGCGGAGAGCATTCCTGTGGGCGGGTACTGACTCCACCGGTGGTCGTTACAAGGTGGCTTGGCCCATTGTGTGCTCGCCTAAGGAACATGGCGGGCTGGGGCTGCCCGACCTCCGAATACTCGGCTTCGCATTACATCTACGTTGGGAGTGGTTGCGGCGAACTCAACCAGACACAGCCTAGGCATGGCTGCCGTCAAGACCGAAACACGCTGTGGTCGCCATGTTCAGCGCCTCTGTCTCGATTCAGGTGGGCGATGGCACCACCGCACGCTTCTGGACAAACTCCTAGCTTCCAGATGGCGCAATCTACCTCTTCGCTCCAAACCTCTTCCGTGTGATCGACAGTCGCCGGTGTAACCGCACAGTAAGGGATGCGCTGCTCAACCACCAGTGGGCGCGGGACATCACCGGTGCTGCTCAACTACCAAAATGAAAGTTGTAGATCATTAAAATTTATGAAACTTCGTAGTTGACGACTTTTTGATTTGAAATCATCTTGTGGGCCATATCGGCCAAATAGGCCTGTCGGCCGCCCACCGGCCGACAGGTCCTAAATGACCTCGGATGGAGAAACTACCAAAATGAAAGTTGTAGATCTCGAAAAGTTATGAAACTTTGCAGTTGACAACTTTTTCATTTGAAATCATTTAGGGCGTCAAACAATCAATTTATATTTAGTTTAGTATAATATGTGGGGAACCAAAATCCATTATAGGCACATGTCAGCACGAGGTGCGGTGATAGAGGAGGCTACACGTGAGGGGGGGCCGCGGGTTCGAATCCTCGCAGCCGCAAAGCGCGTGATTTTCATGCGAAAAGTGTCGCGACTTCGTAGTTGACAACTTTTTAATTTGAAATCGTCTTGTGGGCCATATCGGGCAAATAGGCCGGTCGGTGGCCGACAGGTCCTAAATGACCTCGGACGGAGAAACTATCAAAACGAAAGTTGTAGATCCCTAAAATTTATGAAACTTCGTAGTTGACGACTTTTTGATTTGAAATGATCTTGTGGGCCATATCGGGCAAATAGGCCTGTCGGCCGCCCACCGGCCGATAGGTCCTAAATGACCTCGGATGGAGAAACTACCAAAATAAAAGTTGTAGATCTCGAAAAGTTATAAAACTTTGCAGTTGACAACTTTTTCATTTGAAATTGTTTAGGGTGTCAAACAATCAATTTATATTCAGTTTAGTATAATATGTGGGGAACCAAAATCCATTATAGGCACATGTCAGCACGAGGTGTGGTGATAGAGGAGGCCACGCGTGAGGGGGGGGCGCGGGTTCGAATCCTCGCAGCCGCAAAGCGCGTGATTTTCACGCGAAAAGTGTCGCGACTTCGTAGTTGACAACTTTTTAATTAGAAATCGTCTTGTGGGCCATATCGGGCAAATAGGCCGGTCGGTGGCCGACAGGTCCTAAATGACCTCGGACGGAGAAACTACCAAAATGAAAGTTGTAGATCCCTAAAATTTATGAAACTTCGTAGTTGACGACTTTCTGATTTGAAATGATCTTGTGGGCCATAGCGGGCAAATAGGCCTGTCGGCCGTCCACCGGCCGACAGGTCCTAAATGACCTCGGATGGAGAAACTACCAAAATAAAAGTTGTAGATCTCGAAAAGTTATGAAACTTTGCAGTTGACAACTTTTTCATTTGAAATCGTTTAGGGCGTCAAACAATGAATTTATATTCAATTTAGTATAATTTGTGGGGAACCAAAATCCATTATAGGCACATGTCTGCACGAGGTGCGGTGATAGAGGAGGCTACGCGTGAGGGGGGGCCATGGGTTCGAATCCTCGCAGCCGCAAAGCGCGTGATTTTACCGCGAAAAGTGTCGCGACTTCGTAGTTGACAACTTTTTAATTTGAAATCGTCTTGTGGGCCATATCGGGCAAATAGGCCGGTCGGTGGCCGACAGGTCCTAAATGACCTCGGACGGAGAAACTACCAAAATGAAAGTTGTAGATCCCTAAAATTTATGAAACTTCGTAGTTGACGACTTTTTGATTTGAAATCATCTTGTGGGCCATATCGGGGAAATAGGCCTGTCGGCCGCCCATCGGCCGACAGGTCCTAAATGACCTCGGATGGAGAAACTATCAAAATGAAAGTTGTAGATCTCGAAAAGTTATAAAACTCTGCAGTTGACAACTTTTCCATTTGAAATCGTTTAGGGCGTCAAACAATCAATTTATATTCAGTTTAGTATAATATGTGGGGAACCAGAATCCATTATAGGCACATGTCAGCACGAGGTGCAGTGATAGAGGAGGCTACGCGCGAGGGGGCCGCGGGTTCGAATCCTCGCAGCCGCAAAGCGCGTGATTTTCATCCGAAAAGTGTCGCGACTTTGTCGTTGACAACTTTTTAATTAGAAATCATCTTCTGGGCCATATCGGGCAAATAGGCCGGTCGGTGGCCGACAGGTCCTAAATGACCTCGGACGGAGAAACTACCAAAATGAAAGTTGTAGATCATTAGAATTTATGAAACTTCGTAGTTGACGACTTTTTGATTTGAAATCACCTTGTGGGCCATATCGGGGGAAATTGGCCTGTCGGCCGCCCATCGGCCGACAGGTCCTAAATGACCTCGGATGGAGAAACTACCAAAATGAAAGTTGTAGATCTCGAAAAGTTATGAAACTTTGCAGTTGACAACTTTTTCATTTGAAATCATTTAGGGCGTCAAACAATCAATTTATATTCAGTTTAGTATAATATGTGGGGAACCAAAATCCATTATAGGCACATGTCAGCACGAGGTGCGGTGATAGAGGAGGCTACACGTGAGGGGGGCCGCGGGTTCGAATCCTCGCAGCCGCAAAGCGCGTGATTTTCATGCGAAAAGTGTCGCGACTTCGTAGTTGACAACTTTTTAATTTGAAATCGTCTTGTGGGCCATATCGGGCAAATAGGCCGGTCGGTGGCTGACAGGTCCTAAATGACATCGGACGGAGAAACTATCAAAACGAAAGTTGTAGATCCCTAAAATTTATGAAAATTCATAGTTGATGACTTTTTGATTTGAAATCATCTTGTGGGCCATATCGGGCAAATAGGCCTGTCGGCCGCCCACCGGCCGATAGGTCCTAAATGACCTTGGATGGAGAAACTACCAAAATAAAAGTTGTAGATCTCGAAAAGTTATAAAACTTTGCAGTTGACAACTTTTTCATTTGAAATTGTTTAGGGTGTCAAACAATCAATTTATATTCAGTTTAGTATAATATGTGGGGAACCAAAATCCATTATAGGCACATTTCAGCACGAGGTGCGGTGATAGAGGAGGCCACGCGTGAGGGGGGCCGCGGGTTCGAATCCTCGCAGCCGCAAAGCGCGTGATTTTCACGCGAAAAGTGTCGCGACTTCGTAGTTGACAACTTTTTAATTTGAAATCGTCTTGTGGGCCATATCGGGCAAATAGGCCGGTCGGTGGCCGACAGGTCCTAAATGACCTCGGACAGAGAAACTACAAAAATGAAAGTTGTAGATCCCTAAAATTTATGAAACTTCGTAGTTGACGACTTTTTGATTTGAAATCATCTTGTGGGCCATATCGGGCAAATTGGCCTGTCGCCCGCCCACCGGCCGACAGGACCTAAATGACCTCGGATGGAGAAACTACCAAAATGAAAGTTGTAGATCTCGAAAAGTTATGAAACTTTGCAGTTGACAACTTTTTCATTTGAAATCATTTAGGGCGTCAAACAATCAATTTATATTTAGTTTAGTATAATATGTGGGGAACCAAAATCCATTATAGGCACATGTCAGCACGAGGTGCGGTGATAGAGGAGGCTACACGTGAGGGGGGGGCGCGGGTTCGAATCCTCGCATCCGCAATGCGCGTGATTTTCATCCGAAAAGTGTCGCGACTTCGTAGTTGACAACTTTTTAATTAGAAATCGTCTTCTGGGCCATATCGGGCAAATAGGCCGGTCGGTGGCCGACAGGTCATAAATGACCTCGGACGGAGAAACTACCAAAATGAAAGTTGTAGATCCCTAAAATTTATGAAACTTCGTAGTTGACGACTTTTTGATTTGAAATCATCGTGCGGGCCATATCAGGCAAATAGGACTGTCGGCCGCCCACCGGCCGACAGGTCCTAAATGACCTCGGATGGAGAAACTACCAAAATGAAAGTTGTATATCTCGAAAAGTTATGAAACCTTACAGTAGACAACTTTTTCATTTGAAATAATTTAGGGCATCAAACAATCAATTTATATTTAGTTTAGTATAATATGTGGGGAACCAAAATCCATTATAGGCACATGTCAGCACGAGGTGCGGTGATAGAGGAGGCTACGCGCGAGGGGGGGCGCGGGTTTGAATCCTCGCATCCGCAATGCGCATGATTTTCATCCGAAAAGTGTCGCGACTTCGTAGTTGACAACTTTTTAATTAGAAATCGTCTTGTGGGCCATATCAGGCAAATAGGCCGGTCGGTGGCTGACAAGTCCTAAATGACCTCGGACGGAGAAACTACCAAAATGAATGTTGTAGATCCCTAAAATTTTTAAAAATTCACAGTTGACAACTTTTTGATTTGAAATGATCCTGTTGGCCATATCGGGCAAATAGGCCTGTCGGGCCATATCGGGCAAATAGGCCTGTCGCCCGCCCACCGACCGACAGGTCCTAAATGACCTCGGATAGAGAAACTACCAAAATGAAAGTTGTAGATCTCGAAAAGTTATAAAACTTTGCAGTTGAACACTTTTTCATTTCAAATCGTTTAGGGCGTCAAACAATGAATTTATATTCAGTTTAGTAAAGGAGGGTACGCACGAGGGGGGCCGCGGGTTCGAATCCTTGCATGCGCAATGCGCGTGATTTTCATCCGAAAAGTGTCGCGACTTCGTAGTTGACAACTTTTTAATTAGAAATCATCTTCTGGGCCATATCGGGCAAATAGGCCGGTCGGTGGCCGATAGGTCCTAAATGACCTCGGACGGAGAAACTACCAAAATGAAAGTTGTAGATCCCTCAAATTTATGAAACTTCGTAGTTGACGACTTTTTGATTTGAAATCACCTTGTGGACCATATCGGGCAAATAGGCCTGTCGCCCGCCCACCGGCCGACAGGTCCTAAATGACCTCGGATGGAGAAACTACCAAAATGAAAGTTGTAGATCTCGAAAAGTTATGAAACTCTGCAGTTGACAACTTTTTCATTTGAAATCGTTTAGGGCGTCAAACAATCAATTTATATTCAGTTTAGTATAATATGTGGGGAACCAAAATCCATTATAGGCACATGTCAGCACGAGGTGCGGTGATAGAGGAGGCTACACGCGAGGGGGGGGCGCGGGTTCGAATCCTCGCATCCACAATGCGCATGATTTTCATCCGAAAAGTATCGCGACTTCGTAGTTGACAACTTTTTAATTAGAAATCGTCTTGTGGGCCATATCAGGCAAATAGGCCGGTCGGTGGCCGACAGGTCCTAAATGACCTCGGATGGAGAAACTACCAAAATGAAAGTTGTAGATCCCTAAAATTTATGAAACTTCGTAGTTGATGACTTTTTGATTTGAAATGATCTTGTGGGCCATATCGGGCAAATTGGCCTGTCGCCCGCCCACCGGCCGACAGGACCTAAATGACCTCGGATGGAGAAACTACCAAAATGAAAGTTGTAGATCTCGAAAAGTATGAAACTTTGCAGTTGACAACTTTTCATTTGAAATCGTTTAGGGCGTCAAACAATCAATTTATATTTAGTTTAGTATAATATGTGGGGAACCAAAATCCATTATAGGCACATGTCAGCACGAGGTGCGGTGATAGAGGAGGCTACGCGTGAGGGGGGCCGCGGGTTCGAATCCTCGCAATGTGGGGGAACCAAAATCCATTATAGGCACATGTCAGCACGAGGTGCGGTGATAGAGGAGGCTACGCGTGAGGGGGGCCGCGGGTTCGAATCCTCGCAGCCGCAAAGCGCGTGATTTTCACGCGAAAAGTGTCGCGAATTCATAGTTGACAACTTTTTAATTTGAAATCATCTTCTGGGCTAAATCGGGCAAATCGGCCGGTCGGTGGCCGACAGGTCCTAAATGACCTTGGACGGAGAAACTATCAAAATGAAAGTTGTAGATCCCTAAAATTTATGAAACTTCGTAGTTGACGACTTTTTGATTTGAAATGATCTTGTGGGCCATATCGGGCAAATAGGCCTGTCGGCCGCCCACCGACCGATAGGTCCTAAATGACCTTGATGGAGAAACTACCCAAATGAAAGTTGTAGATCTCGAAAAGTTATAAAACTTTGCAGTTGACAACTTTTTCATTTGAAATTTTAGGGTGTCAAACAATCAGTTTATATTCAGTTTAGTATAATATGTGGGGAACCAAAATCCATTATAGGCACATTTCAGCACGAGGTGCGGTGATAGAGGAGGCCACGCGTGAGGGGGGCCGCGGGTTTCGAATCCTCGCAGCCGCAAAGCGCGTGATTTTCACGCGAAAAGTGTCGCGACTTCGTAGTTGACAACTTTTTAATTTGAAATCGTCTTGTGGGCCATATCGGGCAAATAGGCCGGTCGGTGGCCGACAGGTCCTAAATGACCTCGGACAGAGAAACTACAAAAATGAAAGTTGTAGATCCCTAAAATTTATGAAACTTCGTAGTTGACGACTTTTTGATTTGAAATCATCTTGTGGGCCATATCGGGCAACTGGCCTGTCGCCCGCCCCACCGGCCGACAGGACCTAAATGACCTCGGATGGAGAAACTACCAAAATGAAAGTTGTAGATCTCGAAAAGTTATGAAACTTTGCAGTTGACAACTTTTTCATTTGAAATCGTTTAGGGCGTCAAACAATCAATTTATATTCAGTTTAGTATAATATGTGGGGAACCAAAATCCATTAGAGGCCACATGTCAGCACGAGGTGCGGTGATAGAGGAGGCTACACGCGAGGGGGGGGGGCGCGGGTTCGAATCCTCGCATCCACAATGCGCATGATTTTCATCCGAAAAGTATCGCGACTTCGTAGTTGACAACTTTTTAATTAGAAATCGTCTTGTGGGCCATATCAGGCAAATAGGCCGGTCGGTGGCCGACAGGTCCTAAATGACCTCGGATGGAGAAACTACCAAAATGAAAGTTGTAGATCCCTAAAATTTATGAAACTTCGTAGTTGATGACTTTTTGATTTGAAATGATCTTGTGGGCCATATCGGGCAAATTGGCCTGTCGCCCGCCCACCGGCCGACAGGACCTAATGACCTCGGATGGAGAAACTACCAAAATGAAAGTTGTAGATCTCGAAAAGTTATGAAACTTTGCAGTTGACAACTTTTTCATTTGAAATCGTTTAGGGCGTCAAACAATCAATTTATATTCAGTTTAGTATAATATGTGGGGAACCAAAATCCATTATAGGCACATGTCAGCACGAGGTGCGGTGACGCAATGCGCGTGATTTTCATCCGAAAAGTGTCGCGACTTCGTAGTTGACAACTTTTTAATTAGAAATCGTCTTCTGTGCCACTAAATGACCTCGGACGGAGAAACTACCAAAATGAATGTTGTAGATCCCTAAAATTTTTGAAAATTCACAGTTGACAACTTTTTGATTTGAAATGATCCTGTGGGCCATATCGGGCAAATAGGCCTGTCGCCCGCCCACCGACCGACAGGTCCTAAATGACCTCGGATAGAGAAACTACCAAAATGAAAGTTGTAGATCTCGAAAAGTTATAAAACTTTGCAGTTGAACACTTTTTCATTTCAAATCGTTTAGGGCGTCAAACAATGAATTTATATTCAGTTTAGTATAATATGTGGGGAACCAAAATCCATTATAGGCACATGTCAGCACGAGGTGCGGTGATAGAGGAGGGTACGCACGAGGGGGGCCGCGGGTTCGAATCCTTGCATCCGCAATGCGCGTGATTTTCATCCGAAAAGTGTCGCGACTTCGTAGTTGACAACTTTTTAATTAGAAATCATCTTCTGGGCCATATCGGGCAAATAGGCCGGTCGGTGGCCGATAGGTCCTAAATGACCTCGGACGGAGAAACTACCAAAATGAAAGTTGTAGATCCCTCAAATTTATGAAACTTCGTAGTTGACGACTTTTTGATTTGAAATTACCTTGTGGACCATATCGGGCAAATAGGCCTGTCGGCCGCCCACCGGCCGACAGGTCATAAATGACCTCGGATGGAGAAACTACCAAAATGAAAGTTGTAGATCTCGAAAAGTTATGAAACTCTGCAGTTGACAACTTTTTCATTTGAAATCGTTTAGGGCGTCAAACAATCAATTTATATTCAGTTTAGTATAATATGTGGGGAACCAAAATCCATTATAGGCACATGTCAGCACGAGGTGCGGTGATAGAGGAGGCTACACGCGAGGGGGGGGGGCCGCGGGTTCGAATCCTCGCATCACAATGCGCATGATTTTCATCCGAAAAGTATCGTGACTTCGTAGTTGACAACTTTTTTAATTTGAAATCGTCTTGTGGGCCATATCGGGCAAATAGGCCGGTCGGTGGCCGACAGGTCCTAAATGACCTCGGATGGAGAAACTACCAAAATGAAAGTTGTAGATCCCTAAAATTTATGAAACTTCGTAGTTGACGACTTTTTGATTTGAAATCCTCTTGTGGGCCATATCGGGCAAATGGGCCTGTCGGCCGCCCACCGGCCGACAGGTCCTAAATGACCTCGGATGGAGAAACTACCAAAATGAAAGTTGTAGATCTCGAAAAGTTATGAAACTTTGCAGTTGACAACTTTTTCATTTGAAATCGTTTAGGGCGTCAAACAATCAATTTATATTCAGTTTCGTATAATATGTGGGGAACCAAAATCCATTATAGGCACATGTGAGCACGAGGTGCAGTGATAGAGGAGGCTACGCCCGAGGGGGGGCACGGGTTCGAATCCTCGCAGCCGCAAAGCGCGTGATTTTCACGCGAAAAGTGCCGCGACTTCATAATTGACAACTTTTTTTAATTTGAAATCATTTTGTGGGCCATATCGGGCAAATAGGCCGGTCGGTGGCCGACAGGTCCAAAATGACCTCGGATGGATAAACTACCAAAATAAAAGTTATAGATCCCTAAAATTTATGAAACTTCGTAGTTGACGACTTTTTGATTTGAAATCATCTTGTGGGCCATATCGGGCAAATTGGCCTGTCGGCCGCCCACCGATCAACAGGTCCTAAATGACCTCAGATGGAGAAACTACCAAAATGAAAGTTGTAGATCTCGAAAAGTTATGAAACTTTGCAGTTGACAACTTTTTCATTTGAAATCGTTTAGGGCGTCAAACAATCAATTTATATTCAGTTTAGTATAATATGTGGGGAACCAAAATCCATTATAGGCACATGTCAGCACGAGGTGCGGTGATAGAGGAGGCTACGCGCGAGGGGGGGGGGCGCGGGTTTGAATCCTCGCATCCGCAATGCGCATGATTTTCATCCGAAAAGTGTCGCGACTTCGTAGTTGACAACTTTTTAATTAGAAATCATCTTGTGGGCCATATCAGGCAAACAGGCCGGTCGGTGGCCGATAGGTCCTAAATGACCTCGGACGGAGAAACTACCAAAATGAAAGTTGTAGATCCCTCAAATTTATGAAACTTCGTAGTTGACGACTTTTTGATTTGAAATCACCTTGTGGACCATATCGGGCAAATAGGCCTGTCGGCCGCCCACCGGCCGAAAGGTCCTAAATGACCTCGGATGGAGAAACTACCAAAATGAAAGTTGTAGATCTCGAAAAGTTATGAAACTTTGCAGTTGACAACTTTTTCATTTGAAATCGTTAAGGGCGTCAAACAATCAATTTATATTCAGTTTAGTATAATATGTGGGGAACCAAAATCTATTATAGGCACATGTCAGCACGAGGTGCGGTGATAGAGGAGGCTACACGCGAGGGGAGGCGCGGGTTCGAATCCTCGCAACCACAATGCGCATGATTTTCATCCGAAAAGTATCGCGACTTCGTAGTTGACAACTTTTTAATTAGAAATCGTCTTGTGGGCCATATCAGGCAAATAGGCCGGTCGGTGGCCGACAGGTCCTAAATGACCTTGGACGGAGAAACTACCAAAATGAAAGTTGTAGATCCCTAAAATTTATGAAACTTCGTAGTTGACGACTTTTTGATTTGAAATCATCTTGTGGGCCATATCGGGCAAATAGTCCTGTCGGCCGCCCACCGGCCGACAGGTCCTAAATGACCTCGAATGGAGAAACTACCAAAATGAAAGTTGTAGATCTCGAAAAGTTATGAAACTTTGCAGTTGACAATTTTTTCATTTGAAATCGTTTAGGGCGTCAAACAATCAATTTATATTCAGTTTAGTATAATATGTGGGGAACCAAAATCCATTATAGGCACATGTTAGCACGAGGTGCGGTGATAGAGGAGGCTACGCGTGAGGGGGGCCACGGGTTCGAATCCTCGCAGCCGCAAAGCGCGTGATTTTCACGCGAAAAGTGTCGCGAATTCATAGTTGACAACTTTTTAATTTGAAATCATCTTCTGGGTCAAATCGGGCAATTAGGCCGGTCGGTGACCGACAGGTCCTAAATGACCTCGGACGGAGAAACTATCAAAATAAAAGTTGTAGATCCCTAAAATTTATGAAACTTCGTAGTTGACGACTTTTTGATTTGAAATGATCTTGTGGGCCATATCGGGCAAATTGGCCTGTCGACCGTCCACCGGCCGACAGGTCCTAAATGACCTCGGATGGAGAAACTACCAAAATGAAAGTTGTAGATCTCGAAAAGTTATGAAACTTTGCAGTTGACAACTTTTTCATTTGAAATCGTTTAGGGCGTCAAACAATCAATTTATATTCTGTTTAGTATAATATGTGGGGAAACAAAATCCATTATAGGCACATGTCAGCACGAGGTGCGGTGATAGAGGAGGCTACGCACGAGGAGGGGCCACGGGTTCGAATCCTCGCATCCGCGATGCGCGTGATTTTCATCCGAAAAGTGTCGCGACTTCGTAGTTGACAACTTTTTAATTAGAAATTGTCTTCTGGGCCATATCGGGCAAATGGGCCGGTCGGTGGCCGACAGGTCCGAAATGACCTCGGACGGAGAAACTACCAAAATGAAAGTTGTAGATCCCTAAAATTTATGAAACTTCGTAGTTGACGACTTTTTGATTTGAAATCATCTTGTGGGCCATATCGGGCAAATAGGCCTGTCGGCCGCCCACCGGCCGACAGGTCCCAAATGACCTCGAATGGAGAAACTACCAAAATGAAAGTTGTAGATCTCGAAAAGTTATGAAACTTTGCAGTTGACAACTTTTTCATTTGAAATCGTTTAGGGCGTCAAACAATCAATTTATATTCAGTTTAGTATAATATGTGGGGAACCAAAATCCATTATAGACACATGTCAGCACGAGGTGCGGTGATAGAGGAGGCTACGCGCGAGGGGGGCACGGGTTCGAATCCTCGCATCCGCAATGCGCATGATTTTCATCCGAAAAGTGTCGCGACTTCGTAGTTGACAACTTTTTAATTAGAAATCGTCTTGTGGGCCATATCAGGCAAATAGGCCGGTCGGTGGCTGACAAGTCCTAAATGACCTCGGACGGAGAAACTACCAAAATGAATGTTGTAGATCCCTAAAATTTATGAAACTTCGTAGTTGACGACTTTTTGATTTGAAATGATCTTGTGGGCCATATCGGGCAAATAGGCCTGTCGCCCGCCCACCGGCCGACAGGTCCTAAATGACCTCGGATGGAGAAACTACCAAAATGAAAGTTGTAGATCTCGAAAAGTTATAAAACTTTGCAGTTGAACACTTTTTCATTTGAAATCGTTTAGGGCGTCAAACAACCAATTTATATTCAGTTTAGTATAATATGTGGGGAACCAAAATCCATTATAGGCACATGTCAGCACGAGGTGCGGTGATAGAGGAGGCTACGCACGAGGGGGGCCGCGGGTTCGAATCCTCGCATCCGCAATGCGCGTGATTTTCATCCGAAAAGTGTCGCGACTTCGTAGTTGACAACTTTTTAATTAGAAATCGTCTTCTGGGCCATATCAGGCAAATAGGCCGGTCGGTGGCCGACAGGTCCTAAATGACCTCGGACGGAGAAACTACCAAAATGAAAGTTGTAGATCCCTCAAATTTATGAAACTTCGTAGTTGACGACTTTTTGATTTGAAATCACCTTGTGGACCATATCGGGCAAATAGGCCTGTCGGCCGCCCACCGGCCGACAGGTCCTAAATGACCTCGGATGGAGAAACTACCAAAATGAAAGTTGTAGATCTCGAAAAGTTATGAAACTTTGCAGTTGACAACTTTTCATTTGAAATCGTTTAGGGCGTCAAACAATCAATTTATATTCAGTTTAGTATAATATGTGGGGAACCAAAATCCATTATAGGCACATGTCAGCACGAGGTGCGGTGATAGAGGAGGCTACACGCGAGGGGGGGCGCGGGTTCGAATCCTCGCATTCCACAATGCGCATGATTTTCATCCGAAAAGTATCGCGACTTCGTAGTTGACAATTTTTTAATTAGAAATCGTCTTGTGGGCCATATCAGGCAAATAGGCCGGTCGGTGGCCGATAGGTCCTAAATGACCTCGGACGGAGAAACTACCAAAATGAAAGTTGTAGATCCCTAAAATTTATGAAACTTCGTAGTTGATGACTTTTTGATTTGAAATGATCTTGTGGAAACTTCGTAGTTGACGACTTTTTGATTTGAAATGATCTTGTGGGCCATATCGGGCAAATTGGCCTGTCGGCCGCCCACCGGCCGACAGGTCCTAAATGACCTCGGATGGAGAAACTACCAAAATGAAAGTTGTAGATCTCGAAAAGTTATGAAACTTTGCAGTTGACAACTTTTTCATTTGAAATCGTTTAGGTCGTCAAACAATCAATTTATATTCAGTTTAGTATAATATGTGGGGAACCAAAATCCATTATAGGCACATGTCAGCACGAGGTGCGGTGATAGAGGAGGCTACGCATGAGGAGGGGCCGCGGGTTCGAATCCTCGCATCCGCAATGCGCGTGATTTTCATCCGAAAAGTGTCGCGACTTCGTAGTTGACAACTTTTTAATTAGAAATCGTCTTCTGGGCCATATCGGGCAAATGGGCCGGTCGGTGGCCGACAGGTCCTAATTGACCTCGGACGGAGAAACTACCAAAATGAAAGTTGTAGATCCCTAAAATTTATGAAACTTCGTAGTTGACGTTTTGATTTGAAATCATCTTGTGGGCCATATCGGGCAAATAGGCCTGTCGGCCGCCCACCGGCCGACAGGTCCTAAATGACCTCGAATGGAGAAACTACCAAAATGAAAGTTGTAGATCTCGAAAAGTTATAAAACTTTGCAGTTGAAAACTTTTTCATTTGAAATCGTTTAGGGCGTCAAACAATCAATTTATATTCAGTTTAGTATAATATGTTGGGAACCAAAATCCATTATAGGCACATGTCAGCACGAGCTGCGGTGATAGAGGAGGCTACGCGCGAGGGGGGGTGCGGGTTTGAATCCTCGCATCCGCAATGCGCATGATTTTCATCCGAAAAGTGTCGCGACTTCGTAGTTGACAACTTTTTAATTAGAAATCGTCTTGTGGGCCATATCAGGCAAATAGGCCGGTCGGTGGCTGACAAGTCCTAAATGACCTCGGACGGAGAAACTACCAAAATGAATGTTGTAGATCCCTAAAATTTATGAAACTTCGTAGTTGACGACTTTTTGATTTGAAATGATCCAGTGGGCCATATCGGGCAAATTGGCCTGTCGCCCGCCCACCGGCCGATAGGTCCTAAATGACCTCGGATGGAGAAACTACCAAAATGAAAGTTGTAGATCTCGAAAAGTTATAAAACTTTGCAGTTGAACACTTTTTCATTTGAAATCGTTTAGGGCGTCAAACAATCAATTTATATTCAGTTTAGTATAATATGTGGGGAACCAAAATTCATTATAGGCACATGTCAGCACGAGGTGCGGTGATAGAGGAGGCTACGCACGAGGGGGGCCGCGGGTTCGAATCCTCGCATCCGCAATGCGCGTGATTTTCATCCGAAAAGTGTCGCGACTTCGTAGTTGACAACTTTTTAATTAGAAATCGTCTTCTGGGCCATATCGGGCAAATAGGCCGGTCGGTGGCCGATAGGTCCTAAATGACCTCGGACGGAGAAACTACCAAAATGAAAGTTGTAGATCCCTCAAATTTATGAAACTTCGTAGTTGACGACTTTTTGATTTGAAATCACCTTGTGGACCATATCGGGCAAATAGGCCTGTCGGCCGCCCACCGGCCGTCAGGTCCTAAATGACCTCGGATGGAGAAACTACCAAAATGAAAGTTGTAGATCTCGAAAAGTTATGAAACTTTGCAGTTGACAACTTTTTCATTTGAAATCGTTTAGGGCGTCAAACAATCAATTTATATTCAGTTTAGTATAATATGTGGGGAACCAAAATCCATTATAGGCACATGTCAGCACGAGGTGCAGTGATAGAGGAGGCTACACGCGAGGGGGGGTGCGGGTTCGAATCCTCGCATCCACAATGCGCATGATTTTCATCCGAAAAGTATCGCGACTTCGTAGTTGATAACTTTTTAATTAGAAATCGTGTTGTGGGCCATATCTGGCAAATAGGCCGGTCGGTGGCCGACAGGTCCTAAATGACCTCGGACGGAGAAACTACCAAAATGAAAGTTGTAGATCCCTAAAATTTATGAAACTTCGTAGTTGATGACTTTTTGATTTGAAATGATCTTGTGGGCCATATCGGGCAAATTGGCCTGTCGCCCGCCCACCGGCCGACAGGACCTAAATGACCTCGGATGGAGAAACTACCAAAATGAAAGTTTTAGATCTCGAAAAGTTATGAAACTTTGCAGTTGACAACTTTTTCATTTGAAATCGTTAAGGGCGTCAAACAATCAATTTATATTCAGTTTAGTATAATATGTGGGGAACCAAAATCCATTATAGACACATGTTAGCACGAGGTGCGGTGATAGAGGAGGCTACGCGTGAGGGGGGCCACGGGTTCGAATCCTCGCAGCCGCAAAGCACGTGATTTTCACGCGAAAAGTGTCACGAATTCATAGTTGACAACTTTTTAATTTGAAATCATCTTCTGGGCCAAATCGGGCAAATAGGCCGGTCGGTGACCGACAGGTCCTAAATGACGTCGGACGGAGAAACTATCAAAATGAAAGTTGTAGATCCCTAAAATTTATGAAACTTCGTGTTGACGACTTTTTGATTAGAAATGATCTTGTGGGCCATATCGGGCAAATAGGCTTGTCGGCCGCCCACCGGCCGACAGGTCCTAAATGACCTCGGATGGAGAAACTATCAAAATGAAAGTTGTGAATCTCGAAAAGTCATGAAACTTTGCAGTTGACAACTTTTTCATTTAAAATCGTTGTGGGCATCAAACAATCAATTTATATTCAGTATAGTATAATATGTGGGGAACCAAAATCCATTATAGGCACATGTCGGCACGAGGCGCAGTGATACAGGAGGCTACACGCGAGGGGGGGCCGCGGGTTCGAATCCTCGCAGCCGCAAAGCGCGTGATTTTCACGCGAAAAGTGTCGCGTCTTCGTAGTTGATAACTTTTTAATTAGAAATCGTCTTGTGGGCCATATCGGACAAATAGGCCGGTCGGTGGCCGACAGGTCCTAAATGACCTCGGACGGAGAAACTACTAAAATGAAAGTTGTAGATCCCTAAAATTTATGAAACTTCGTAGTTGACGACTTTATGATTTGAAATCATCTTGTGGGCCATCTCGGGCAAATTGGCCTATCGGCCGCCCACCGGCCAACAGGTCTTAAATGACCTCGGATGGAGAAACTACCAAAATGAAAGTTGTAGATCTCGAAAAGTCATGAAACTTTGCAGTTGACAACTTTTTCATTTGAAATCGTTTATGGTGTCAAACAATCAATTTATATTCAGTTTAGTATAATATGTGGGGAACCAAAATCCATTATAGGCACATGTCGGCACGAGGTGCGGTGATAGAGGTGGCTACGCGCGAGGGGGGGCGCGGGTTCGAATCCTCGCATCTGCAATGCGCATGATTTTCATCCGAAAAGTGTCGCGACTTCATAGTTGACAACTTTTTAATTAGAAATCGTCTTGTGGGCCATATCGGGTAAATAGGCCGGTCGGTGGCCGACAGGTCCTAAATGACCTCGGACGGAGAAACTACCAAGATGAAAGTTGTAGATCTCTAAAATTTATGAAACTTCGTAGTTGATGACTTTTTGATTTGAAATCATCTTGTGGGCCATATCGGGCAAATAGGCCTGTCGGCCGCCCACCGGCTGACAGGTCCTAAATGACCTCGGATGGAGAAACTACCAAAATGAAAGTTGTAGATCTCGAAAAGTTATGAAACTTTGCAGTTGACAACTTTTTCATTTGAAATCGTTTAGGGCGTCAAACAATCAATTTTTATTCAGTTTAGTATAGTATGTGGGGAACCATAATCCAATAAAGGCACATGTCAGCACGAGGTGCGGTGATAAAGGAGGCTACGCGCGAGGGGGCCGCCGGTTCGAATCCTCGCATCCACAATGCGCGCGATTTTCATCCGAAAAGTGTCGCGACTTTGTAGTTGACAACTTTTTAATTAGAAATCGTCTTCTGGGCCATATCGGGCAAATTGGCCGGTCGGTGGCCGACAGGTCCTAAATGACCTCGGACGGAGAAACTACCAAAATGAAAGTTGTAGATCCCTAAAATTTATGAAACTTCGTAGTTGACGACTTTTTGATTTGAAATCATCTTGTGGGCCATATCGGGCAAATAGTCCTGTCGGCCGCCCACTGGCCGACAGGTCCTAAATGAACTCGGATGGAGAAACTACCAAAATGAAAGTTGTAGATCTCGAAAAGTTATGAAACTTTGCAGTTGACAACTTTTTCATTTGAAATCGTTTAGGGCGTCAAACAATCAATTTATATTCAGTTTAGTATAATATGTGGGGAACCAAAATCCATTATAGGCACATGTGAGCACGAGGTTCGGTGATAGAGGAGGCTACGCGCGAGGGGGGGCGCGGGTTCGAATCCTGGCATCCGCAATGCGCATGATTTTCATCCGAAAAGTGTCGCGACTTCGTAGTTGATAACTTTTTAATTAGAAATCGTCTTGTGGGCCATATCGGGCAAATAGTCCGGTCGGTCGCCGACAGGTCCTAAATGACCTCGGACGGAGAAACTACCAAAATGAAAGTTGTAGATCCCTAAAATTTATGAAACTTCGTAGTTGACGACTTTCTGATTTGAAATGATCTTGTGGGCCATATCGGGCAAATAGGCCTGTCGGCCGCCCACCGGCCGACAGGTCCTAAATGACCTCGGATGGAGAAACAACCAAAATGAAAGTTGTGGATCTCGAAAAGTTATGAAACTTTGCAGTTGACAACTTTTTCATTTGAAATCGTTTAGGACGTCAAACAATCAATTTATATTTAGTTTAGTATAATATGTGGGGAACCAAAATCCATTATAGGCACATGTCAGCACAAGGTGCGGTGATAAAGGAGGCTACGCGCGAGGGGGCCGCCGGTTCGAATCCTCGCATCCGCAATGCGCGTGATTTTCATCCGAAAAGTGTCGCGACTTCGTAGTTGACAACTTTTTAATTAGAAATCGTCTTCTGGGCCATATCGGGCAAATTGGCCGGTCGGTGGCCGACAGGTCCTAAATGACCTCGGACGGAGAAACTACCAAAATGAAAGTTGTAGATCCCTAAAATTTATGAAACTTCGTAGTTGACGACTTTTTGATTTGAAATCATCTTGTGGGCCATATCGGGCAAATAGGCCTGTCCGCCGCCCACTGGCCGACAGGTCCTAAATGACCTCGGATGGAGAAACTACCAAAATGAAAGTTGTGGATCTCGAAAAGTTATGAAACTTTGCAGTTGACAACTTTTTCATTTGAAATCGTTTAGCGTGTCAAACAATCAATTTATATTCAGTTTAGTATAATATGTGGGGAACCAAAATCCATTATAGGCACATGTCGGCACGAGGTGCGGTGATAGAGGAGGCTACGCGCGAGGGGGGCACGGGTTCGAATCCTCGCATCTGCAGTGCGCATGATTTTTATCCGAAAATTGTCGCGACTTCGTAGTTGACAACTTTTTAATTAGAAATCGTCTTGTTGGCCATATCGGGCAAATAGACAGGTCGGTGGCCGATAGGTCCTAAATGACCTCGGACGGAGAAACTACCAAAATGAAAGTTGTAGATCCCTAAAATTTATGAAACTTCGTAGTTGACGACTTTTTGATTTGAAATCATCTTGTGGGCCATATCGGGTAAATTGGCCTATCGGCCGCCCACTGGCCAACAGGTCTTAAATGACCTCGGATGGAGAAACTACCAAAATGAAAGTTGTAGATCTCGAAAAGTTATGAAACTTTGCAGTTGACAACTTTTTCATTTGAAATCTTTTATGGTGTCAAACAATCAATTTATATTCAGTTTAGTATAATATGTGGGGAACCAAAATCCATTATAGGCACATGTCGGCACGAGGTGCGGTGATAGAGGATGCTACGCGCGAGGGGGGGCGCGGGTTCGAATCCTCGCGTCTGCAATGCGCATGATTTTCATCCGAAAAGTGTCGCGACTTCGTAGTTGACAACTTTTTAATTAGAAATCGTCGTGTTGGCCATATCGGGCAAATAGGCCTGTCGGTGGCCGACAGGTCCTAAATGACCTCGGATGGAGAAACTACCAAAATGAAAGTTGTAGATCCCTAAAATTTATGAAACTTCGTAGTTGACGACTTTTTGATTTGAAATCATCTTGTGGGCCATATCGGGCAAATAGGCTTGTCGGCCGCCCACCAGCCGACAGGTCCTAAATGACCTCGGATGGAGAAACTATCAAAATGAAAGTTGTGGATCTCGAAAAGTTATGAAACTTTGCAGTTGACAACTTTTTCATTTGAAATCGTTTAGGACATCAAACAATCAATTTATATTCAGTTTAGTATAATATGTGGGGAACCAAAATCCATTATAGGCACATGTCAGCACGAGGTGCGGTGATAGAGGAGGCTACGCGTGAGGGGGGGCCGCGGGTTCGAATCCTCGCAGCCGCAAAGCGCGTGATTTTCACACGAAAAGTGTCGCGTCTTCGTAGTTGACAACTTTTTAATTAGAAATCGTCTTCTGGGCCCTATCGGGCAAATAGGCCGGTCGGTGGCCGACAGGTCCTAAATGACCTCGGACGGAGAAACTACCAAGATGAAAGTTGTAGATCTCTAAAATTTATGAAACTTCGTAGTTGATGACTTATTGATTTGAAATCATCTTGTGGGCCATATCGGGCAAATAGGCCTGTCGGCCGCCCACCGGCCGACAGGTCCTAAATGACCTCGGATGGAGAAACTACCAAAATGAAAGTTGTAGATCTCGAAAAGTTTTGAAACTTTGCAGTTGACAACTTTTTCATTTGAAATCGTTTAGGGCGTCAGACAATCAATTTTTATTCAGTTTAGTATAATATGTGGGGAACCAAAATCCAATATAGGCACATGTCAGCACGAGGTGCGGTGATAAAGGAGGCTACGCGCGAGGGGGGCCGCGGGTTCGAATCCTCGCATCCGCAATGCGCGTGATTTTCATCCGAAAAGTGTCGCGACTTCGTAGTTGACAACTTTTTAATTAGAAATCGTCTTCTGGGCCATATCGGGCAAATTGGCCGGTCGGTGGCCGACAGGTCCTAAATGACCTCGGACGGAGAAACTACCAAAATGAAAGTTGTAGATCCGTAAAATTTATGAAACTTCGTAGTTGATGACTTTTTGATTTGAAATCATCTTGTGGGCCATATCGGGCAAATAGGCCTGTCGGCCGCCCACTGGCCAACAGGTCATAAATGAACTCGGATGGAGAAACTACCAAAATGAAAGTTGTAGATCTCGAAAAGTTATGAAACTTTGCAGTTGACAACTTTTTCATTTGAAATCGTTTAGGGCGTCAAACAATCAATATATATTCAGTTTAGTATAATATGTGGGGAACCAAAATCCATTATAGGCACATGTCAGCACGAGGTTCGGTGATAGAGGAGGCTACGCGCGAGGGGGGCGCGGGTTCGAATCCTCGCATTCGCAATGCGCTTGATTTTCATCCGAAAAGTGTCGCAACTTCGTAGTTGACAACTTTTTAATTAGAAATCGTCTTGTGGGCCATATCGGGCAAATAGTCCGGTCGGTCGCCGACAGGTCCTAAATGACCTCGGACGGAGAAACTACCAAAATGAAAGTTGTAGATCCCTAAAATTTATGAAACTTCATAGTTGACGACTTTTTGATTTGAAATGATCTTGTGGGCCATATCAGGCAAATAGGCCTGTCGGCCGCCCACCGGTCGACGGGTCCTAAATGACCTCGGATGGAGAAACTACCAAAATGAAAGTTGTGGGTCTCGAAAAGTTATGAAACTTTGCAGTTGACAACTTTTTCATTTGAAATCGTTTAGGGCGTCAAACAATCAATTTATATTCAGTTTAGTATAATATGTGGGGAACCAAAATCCATTATAGGCACATGTCAGCACAAGGTGCAGTGATAGAGGAGGCTACGCGCGAGGGGGGTCGCAGGTTCGAATCCTTGCAGCCGCAAAGCGCGTGATTCTCACACGAAAAGTGTCGCGACTTCGTAGTTGACAACTTTTTAATTTGAAATCGTCTTCTGGGCCATATTGGGCAAATAGGCCGCTTGGTGGCCGACAGGTCCTAAATGACCTCGGCTGGAGAAACTACCAAAATGAAAGTTGTAGATCCCTAAAATTTATGAAACTTCGTAGTTGACGACTTTTTGATTTGAAATCATCTTGTGGGCCATATCGGGCAAATTGGCCTATCAGCCGCCCACCGGCCAACAGGTCCTAAATGACCTCGGATGGAGAAACTACCAAAATGAAAGTTGTAGATCTCGAAAATTTATGAAACTTTACAGTTGACAAATTTTTCATTTGAAATCGTTTATGGTGTCAAACAATCAATTTATATTCAGTTTAGTATAATATGTGGGGAACCAAAATCCATTATAGGCACATGTCGGCACGAGGTGCGGTGATAGAGGAGGCTACGCGCGAGGGGGCACGGGTTCGAATCCTCGCATTTGCGATGCGCATGATTTTCATCTGAAAAGTGTCGCGACTTCGTAGTTGACAACTTTTTAATTAGAAATCGTCTTGTGGGCCATATCAAGCAAATAGGCCGGTCGGTGGCCGACAGGTCCTAAATGACCTCCGACGGAGAAACTACCAAAATGAAAGTTGTAGATCCCTAAAATTTATGAAACTTCGTAGTTGATGACTTTTTGATTTGAAATCATCTTGTGGGCCATATCGGGCAAATAGGCTTGTCGGCCGCCCACCAGCCGACAGGTCCTAAATGACCTCGGATGGAGAAACTATCAAAATGAAAGTTGTGGATCTCGAAAAGTTATGAAACTTTGCAGTTGACAACTTTTTCATTTGAAATCGTTTAGGGCATCAAACAATCAATTTATATTCAGTTTAGTATAATATGTGGGGAACCAAAATCCATTATAGGCACATGTCAGCACGAGGTGCGGTGATAGAGGAGGCTACGCGCGAGGGGGGGCCGCGGGTTCGAATCCTCGCAGCCGCAAAGCGCGTGATTTTCACACGAAAAGTGTCGCGTCTTCGTAGTTGACAACTTTTTAATTAGAAATCGTCTTCTGGGCCCTATCGGGCAAATAGGCCGGTCGGTGGCCGACAGGTCCTAAATGACCTCGGACGGAGAAACTACCAAGATGAAAGTTGTAGATCTCTAAAATTTATGAAACTTCGTAGTTGATGACTTATTGATTTGAAATCATCTTGTGGGCCATATCGGGCAAATAGGCCTGTCGGCCGCCCACCGGCCGACAGGTCCTAAATGACCTCGGATGGAGAAACTACCAAAATGAAAGTTGTAGATCTCGAAAAGTTTTGAAACTTTGCAGTTGACAACTTTTTCATTTGAAATCGTTTAGGGCGTCAGACAATCAATTTTTATTCAGTTTAGTATAATATGTGGGGAACCAAAATCCAATATAGGCACATGTCAGCACGAGGTGCGGTGATAAAGGAGGCTACGCGCGAGGGGGGCCGCGGGTTCGAATCGTCGCATCCGCAATGCGCGTGATTTTCATCCGAAAAGTGTCGCGACTTCGTAGTTGACAACTTTTTAATTAGAAATCGTCTTCTGGGCCATATCGGGCAAATTGGCCGGTCGGTGGCCGACAGGTCCTAAATGACCTCGGACGGAGAAACTACCAAAATGAAAGTTGTAGATCCGTAAAATTTATGAAACTTCGTAGTTGATGACTTTTTGATTTGAAATCATCTTGTGGGCCATATCGGGCAAATAGGCCTGTCGGCCGCCCACTGGCCAACAGGTCATAAATGAACTCGGATGGAGAAACTACCAAAATGAAAGTTGTAGATCTCGAAAAGTTATGAAACTTTGCAGTTGACAACTTTTTCATTTGAAATCGTTTAGGGCGTCAAACAATCAATATATATTCAGTTTAGTATAATATGTGGGGAACCAAAATCCATTATAGGCACATGTCAGCACGAGGTGCGGTGATAGAGGAGGCTACGCGCGAAGGGGGGCGCGGGTTCAAATCCTCGCATCCGCAATGCGCATGATTTTCATCCGAAAAGTATCGCGACTTCGTAGTTGACAACTTTTTAATTAGAAATCGTCTTGAGGGCCATATCGGGCAAATAGGCCGGTCGGTGGCCGACAGGTCCTAAATGACCTCTGACGGAGAAACTACCAAAATGAAAGTTGTAGATCCCTAAAATTTATGAAACTTCGTAGTTGACGACTTTTTGATTTGAAATCATCTTGTGGGCCATATCGGGCAAATAGGCTTGTCGGCCGCCCACCGGCCGACAGGTCCTAAATGACCTCGGATGAAGAAACTACCAAAATGAAAGTTGTAGATCTCGAAAAGTTATGAAACTTTGCAGTTGACAACTTTTTAATTTGAAATCGTTTAGGGCGTCAAACAATCAATTTATATTCAGTTTAGTATAATATGTGGGGAACCAAAATCCATTATAGGCACATGTCAGCACAAGGTGCGGTGATAGAGGAGGCTACGCGCGAGGGGGGCCACGGGTTCGAATCCTCGCAGCCGCAAAGCGCGTGATTTTCACGCAAAAAGTGTCGCGACTTCGTAGTTGACAACTTTTTAATTAGAAATCGTCTTGTGGGCCATATCGGGCAAATAGGCCGGTCGGTGGCCGACAGGTCCTAAATGACCTCGGACGGAGAAACTACCAAAATGAAAGTTGTAGATCCCTAAAATTTATGAAACTTCGTAGTTGACGACTTTTTGATTTGAAATCATCTTGTGGGCCATATCAGGCAAATAGGCCGGTCGGTGGCCGACAGGTCCTAAATGACCTCGGACGGAGAAACTACCAAAATGAAAGTTGTAGATCCCTAAAATTTATGAAACTTCGTAGTTGACGACTTTTTGATTTGAAATCATCTTGTGGGCCATATCGGGCAAATAGCCTTGTCGGCCGCCCACCGGCCGACAGGTCCTAAATGACCTCGGATGGAGAAACAATCAAAATGAAAGTTGTGGATCTCAAAAAGTTATGAAACTTTGCAGTCGACAACTTTTTCATTTGAAATCGTTTAGGGCATCAAACAATCAATTTATATTCAGTTTAGTATAATATGTGGGGAACCAAAATCCATTATAGGCACATGTCAGCACGAGGTGCGGTGATAGAGGAGGCTACGCACGAGGGGGGGCCGCGGGTTCGAATCCTCGCAGCCGCAAAGCGCGTGATTTTCACGCGAAAAGTGTCGCGTCTTCGTAGTTGACAACTTTTTAATTAGAAATCGTCTTGTGGGCCATATCGGGCAAATAGGCCGGTCGGTGGCCGACAGGTCCTAAATGACCGCGGATGGAGAAACTACCAAGATGAAAGTTGTAGATCTCTAAAATTTATGAAACTTCGTAGTTGATGACTTTTTGATTTGAAATCATCTTGTGGGCCATATCGGGCAAATAGGCCTGTCGGGCGCCCACCGGCCGACAGGTCCTAAATGACCTCGGATGGAGAAACTACCAAAATGAAAGTTGTAGATCTCGAAAAGTTATGAAACTTTGCAGTTGACAACTTTTTCATTTGAAATCGTTTAGGGCGTCAAACAATCAATTTATATTCAGTTTAGTATAATATGTGGGGAACCAAAATCCAATATAGGCACATGTCAGCACGAGGTGCGGTGATAAAGGAGGCTACGCGCGAGGGGGGCCGCGGGTTCGAATCCTCGCATCCGCAATGCGCGTGATTTTCATCTGAAAAGTGTCGCGACTTCGTAGTTGACAACTTTTTAATTAGAAATCGTCTTCTGGGACATATCGGGCAAATTGGCCAGTCGGTGGCCGACAGGTCCTAAATGACCTCGGACGGAGAAACTAACAAAATGAAAGTTGTAGATCCCTAAAATTTATGAACTTCGTAGTTGACGACTTTTTGATTTGAAATCATCTTGTGGGCCATATCAGGCAAATAGGCCTGTCGGCCGCCCACCGGCCGACAGGTCCTAAATGACCTCGGATGGAGAAACTACCAAAATGAAAGTTGTAGATCTCGAAAAGTTATGAAACTTTGCAGTTGACAACTTTTTCATTTGAAATCGTTTATGGCGTCAAACAATCAATTTATATTCAGTTTAGTATAATATGTGGGGAACCAAAATCCAATATAGGCACATGTGAGCACGAGGTGCGGTGATAAAGGAGGCTACACGCAAGGGGGAACCTGGGGTTCGAATCCTCGCATCTGCAATGCGCGTGATTTTCATCCGAAAAGTGTCGCGACTTCGTAGTTGACAACTTTTTAATTAGAAATCGTCTTCTGGGCCATATCAGACAAATTGGCCGGTCGGTGGCCGACAGGTCCTAAATGACCTCGGACGGAGAAACTAGCAAAACGAAAGTTGTAGATCCCTAAAATTTATGAAACTTCGTAGTAGACAACTTTTTGATTTGAAATCATCGTGTGGGCCATATCGGGCAAATAGGCCTGTCGGCCGCCCACTGGCCGACAGGTCCTAAATGACCTCGGATGGAGAAACTACCAAAATGAAAGTTGTAGATCTCGAAAAGTTATGAAACTTTGCAGTTGACAACTTTTTCATTTGAAATCGTTTAGGGCGTCAAACAATCAATTTATATTCAGTTTAGTATAATATGTGGGGAACCAAAATCCATTATAGGCACATATCAGCACGAGGTTCGGTGATAGAGGAGGCTACGCGCGAGGGGGAACCGCGGGTTCGAATCCTCGCAGCCGCAAAGCGCGTGATTTTCACGCGAAAAGTGTCGCGACTTCGTAGTTGACAACTTTTTAATTAGAAATCGTCTTCTGGGCCATATCAGGCAAATTGGCTGGTCGGTGGCCGACAGGTCCTAAATGACCTCGGACGGAGAAACTAGCAAAACGAAAGTTGTAGATCCCTAAAATTTATGAAACTTCGTAGTTGATGACTTTTTGATTTGAAATCATCTTGTGGGCCATATCGGGCAAATAGGCCTGTCGACCGCCCACTGGCCGACAGGTCCTAAATGACCTCGGATGGAGAAACTAACAAAATGAAAGTTGTAGATCCCTAAAATTTATGAACTTCGTAGTTGACGACTTTTTGATTTGAAATCATCTTGTGGGCCATATCAGGCAAATAGGCCTGTCGGCCGCCCACCGGCCGACAGGTCCTAAATGACCTCGGATGGAGAAACTACCAAAATGAAAGTTGTAGATCTCGAAAAGTTATGAAACTTTGCAGTTGACAACTTTTTCATTTGAAATCGTTTAGGGCGTCAAACAATCAATTTATATTCAGTTTAGTATAATATGTGGGGAACCAAAATCCAATATAGGCACATGTCAGCACGAGGTGCGGTGATAAAGGAGGCTACACGCAAGGGGGAACCGCGGGTTCGAATCCTCGCATCTGCAATGCGCGTGATTTTCATCCGAAAAGTGTCGCGACTTCGTAGTTGACAACTTTTTAATTAGAAATCGTCTTCTGGGCCATATCAGGCAAATTGGCCGGTCGGTGGCCGACAGGTCCTAAATGACCTCGGACGGAGAAACTAGCAAAACGAAAGTTGTAGATCCCTTAAATTTATGAAACTTCGTAGTAGACAACTTTTTGATTTGAAATCATCTTGTGGGCCATATCGGGCAAATAGGCCTGTCGGCCGCCCACTGGCCGACAGGTCCTAAATGACCTCGAATGGAGAAACTACCAAAATGAAAGTGGTAGATTTCGAAAAGTTATGAAACTTTGCAATTGACAACTTTTTCATTTTAAATCGTTTAGGGCGTCAAACAATCAATTTATATTCAGTTTAGTATAATATGTGGGGAACCAAAATCCATTATAGGCACATGTCAGCACGAGGTGCGGTGATAGAGGAGGCTACGCGTGAGGGGGGCCGCGGGTTCGAATCCTCGCAGCCGCAAAGCGCGTGATTTTCACGCGAAACGTGTCGCGACTTCATAGTTGACAACTTTTTAATTTGAAATCGTCTTCTGGGCCATATCGGGCAAATAGGCCGGTCGGTGGCCGACAGGTCCTAAATGACCTCGGACGGAGAAACTACCAAAATGAAAGTTGTAGATCCCTAAAATTTATGAAACTTCGTAGTTGACGACTTTTTGATTTGAAATCATCTTGTGGGCCATATCGGGCAAATAGGCCTGTCGGCCGCCCACTGGCCGACAGGTCCTAAATGACCTCGGATGGAGAAACTACCAAAATGAAAGTGGTAGATTTCGAAAAGTTATGAAACTTTGCAATTGACAACTTTTTCATTTTAAATCGTTTAGGGCGTCAAACAATCAATTTATATTCAGTTTAGTATAATATGTGGGGAACCAAAATCCATTATAGGCACATGTCAGCACGAGGTGCGGTGATAGAGGAGGCTACGCGTGAGGGGGGCCGCGGGTTCGAATTCTCGCAGCCACAAAGCGCGTGATTTTCACGCGAAAAGTGTCGTGAATTCGTAGTTGACAACTTTTTAATTTGAAATCGTCTTCTGGGCCAAATCGGGCAAATAGGCCGGTCGGTGGCCGACAGGTCCTAAATGACCTCGGACGGAGAAACTACAAAAATGAAAGTTGTAGATCCCTAAAATTTATGAAACTTCGTAGTTGACGACTTTTTGATTTGAAATGATCTTGTGGGCCATATCGGGCAAATTGGCCTGTCGGCCGCCCACCGGCCGACAGGTCCTAAATGACCTCGGATGCTACCAAAATGAAAGTTGTAGATCTCGAAAAGTTATGAAACTTTGCAGTTGACAACTTTTTCATTTGAAATCGTTTTGGGCGTCAAACAATCAATTTATATTCAGTTTAGTATAATATGTGGGGAACCAAAATCCGTTATAGGCACATGTCAGCACGAGGTGCGGTGATAGAGGAGGCTACGCGTGAGGGGGGCCGCGGGTTCGAATCCTCGCAGCCGCAAAGCGCGTGATTTTCACGCGAAAAGTGTCGCGACTTCGTAGTTGACATCTTTTTAATTAGAAATCGTCTTATGGGCCATATCGGGCAAATAGGCCAGTCGGTGGCCGACAGGTCCTAAATGACCTTGGACGGAGAAACTACCAAAATGAAAGTTGTAGATCCCTAAAATTTATGAAACTTCGTAGTTGACGACTTTTTGATTTGAAATCATCTTGTGGGCCATATCGGGCAAATAGGCCTGTCGGCCGCCCATCGGCCGACAGGTCCTAAATGACCTCGGATAGAGATACTACCAAAATGAAAGTTGTAGATCTCGAAAAGTTATGAAACTTTGCAGTTGACAACTTTTTCAATTGAAATCGTTTAGGGCGTCAAACAATCAATTTATATTCAGTTTAGTATAATATGTGGGGAACCAAAATCCGTTATAGGCACATGTCAGCACGAGGTGCGGTGATAGAGGAGGCTACGCACGAGGGGGGCCGCGGGTTCGAATCCTCGCATCCGCAATGCGCGTGATTTTCATCCGAAAAGTGTCGTGACTTCGTAGTTGACAACTTTTTAATTAGAAATCGTCTTCTGGGCCATATCAGACAAATTGGCCGGTCGGTGGCCGACAGGTCCTAAATGACCTCGGACGGAGAAACTAGCAAAACGAAAGTTGTAGATCCCTAAAATTTATGAAACTTCGTAGTAGACAACTTTTTGATTTGAAATCATCGTGTGGGCCATATCGGGCAAATAGGCCTGTCGGCCGCCCACTGGCCGACAGGTCCTAAATGACCTCGGATGGAGAAACTACCAAAATGAAAGTTGTAGATCTCGAAAAGTTATGAAACTTTGCAGTTGACAACTTTTTCATTTGAAATCGTTTAGGGCGTCAAACAATCAATTTATATTCAGTTTAGTATAATATGTGGGGAACCAAAATCCATTATAGGCACATATCAGCACGAGGTTCGGTGATAGAGGAGGCTACGCGCGAGGGGGAACCGCGGGTTCGAATCCTCGCAGCCGCAAAGCGCGTGATTTTCACGCGAAAAGTGTCGCGACTTCGTAGTTGACAACTTTTTAATTAGAAATCGTCTTCTGGGCCATATCAGGCAAATTGGCCGGTCGGTGGCCGACAGGTCCTAAATGACCTCGGACGGAGAAACTAGCAAAACGAAAGTTTTAGATCCCTAAAATTTATGAAACTTCGTAGTAGACAACTTTTTGATTTGAAATCATCTTGTGGGCCATATCGGGCAAATAGGCCTGTCGACCGCCCACTGGCCGACAGGTCCTAAATGACCTCGGATGGAGAAACTAACAAAATGAAAGTTGTAGATCCCTAAAATTTATGAACTTCGTAGTTGACGACTTTTTGATTTGAAATCATCTTGTGGGCCATATCAGGCAAATAGGCCTGTCGGCCGCCCACCGGCCGACAGGTCCTAAATGACCTCGGATGGAGAAACTACCAAAATGAAAGTTGTAGATCTCGAAAAGTTATGAAACTTTGCAGTTGACAACTTTTTCATTTGAAATCGTTTAGGGCGTCAAACAATCAATTTATATTCAGTTTAGTATAATATGTGGGGAACCAAAATCCAATATAGGCACATGTCAGCACGAGGTGCGGTGATAAAGGAGGCTACACGCAAGGGGGAACCGCGGGTTCGAATCCTCGCATCTGCAATGCGCGTGATTTTCATCCGAAAAGTGTCGCGACTTCGTAGTTGACAACTTTTTAATTAGAAATCGTCTTCTGGGCCATATCAGGCAAATTGGCCGGTCGGTGGCCGACAGGTCCTAAATGACCTCGGACGGAGAAACTAGCAAAACGAAAGTTGTAGATCCCTAAAATTTATGAAACTTCGTAGTAGACAACTTTTTGATTTGAAATCATCTTGTGGGCCATATCGGGCAAATAGGCCTGTCGGCCGCCCACTGGCCGACAGGTCCTAAATGACCTCGAATGGAGAAACTACCAAAATGAAGTGGTAGATTTCGAAAAGTTATGAAACTTTGCAATTGACAACTTTTCATTTTAAATCGTTTAGGGCGTCAAACAATCAATTTATATTCAGTTTAGTATAATATGTGGGGAACCAAAATCCATTATAGGCACATGTCAGCACGAGGTGCGGTGATAGAGGAGGCTACGCGTGAGGGGGGCCGCGGGTTCGAATCCTCGCAGCCGCAAAGCGCGTGATTTTCACGCGAAAAGTGTCGCGACTTCATAGTTGACAACTTTTTAATTTGAAATCGTCTTCTGGGCCATATCGGGCAAATAGGCCGGTCGGTGGCCGACAGGTCCTAAATGACCTCGGACGGAGAAACTACCAAAATGAAAGTTGTAGATCCCTAAAATTTATGAAACTTCGTAGTTGACGACTTTTTGATTTGAAATCATCTTGTGGGCCATATCGGGCAAATAGGCCTGTCGGCCGCCCACTGGCCGACAGGTCCTAAATGACCTCGGATGGAGAAACTACCAAAATGAAAGTGGTAGATTTCGAAAAGTTATGAAACTTTGCAATTGACAACTTTTTCATTTTAAATCGTTTAGGGCGTCAAACAATCAATTTATATTCAGTTTAGTATAATATGTGGGGAACCAAAATCCATTATAGGCACATGTCAGCACGAGGTGCGGTGATAGAGGAGGCTACGCGTGAGGAGGGCCGCGGGTTCGAATTCTCGCAGCCACAAAGCGCGTGATTTTCACGCGAAAAGTGTCGTGAATTCGTAGTTGACAACTTTTTAATTTGAAATCGTCTTCTGGGCCAAATCGGGCAAATAGGCCGGTCGGTGGCCGACAGGTCCTAAATGACCTCGGATGGAGAAACTACAAAAATGAAAGTTGTAGATCCCTAAAATTTATGAAACTTCGTAGTTGACGACTTTTTGATTTGAAATGATCTTGTGGGCCATATCGGGCAAATTGGCCTGTCGGCCGCCCACCGGCCGACAGGTCCTAAATGACCTCGGATGCTACCAAAATGAAAGTTGTAGATCTCGAAAAGTTATGAAACTTTGCAGTTGACAACTTTTTCATTTGAAATCGTTTTGGGCGTCAAACAATCAATTTATATTCAGTTTAGTATAATATGTGGGGAACCAAAATCCGTTATAGGCACATGTCAGCACGAGGTGCGGTGATAGAGGAGGCTACGCGTGAGGGGGGCCGCGGGTTCGAATCCTCGCAGCCGCAAAGCGCGTGATTTTCACGCGAAAAGTGTCGCGACTTCGTAGTTGACATCTTTTTAATTAGAAATCGTCTTATGGGCCATATCGGGCAAATAGGCCAGTCGGTGGCCGACAGGTCCTAAATGACCTTGGACGGAGAAACTACCAAAATGAAAGTTGTAGATCCCTAAAATTTATGAAACTTCGTAGTTGACGACTTTTTGATTTGAAATCATCTTGTGGGCCATATCGGGCAAATAGGCCTGTCGGCCGCCCATCGGCCGACAGGTCCTAAATGACCTCGGATGGAGATACTACCAAAATGAAAGTTGTAGATCTCGAAAAGTTATGAAACTTTGCAGTTGACAACTTTTTCAATTGAAATCGTTTAGGGCGTCAAACAATCAATTTATATTCAGTTTAGTATAATATGTGGGGAACCAAAATCCGTTATAGGCACATGTCAGCACGAGGTGCGGTGATAGAGGAGGCTACGCACGAGGGGGGCCGCGGGTTCGAATCCTCGCATCCGCAATGCGCGTGATTTTCATCCGAAAAGTGTCGTGACTTCGTAGTTGACAACTTTTTAATTAGAAATCGTCTTCTGGGCCATATCGGGCAAATAGGCCGGTCGGTGGCCGACAGGTCCTAAATGACCTCGGACGGAGAAACTACTCCCTCTATCCCAAATTATAAGACGTTTGACTTTTTTGACACCAAGTTTGACCACTCGTCTTATTCAAAAAAATTGTACAAAATATCAATTTTTTATCGTAGCTTGGTATATTAATAAAAGTTCTTCAAGAATGACTTAAATTTGACTATATTTGTATAATTTTTTTGAATAAGACGAGTGGTCAAACTTAGGGTAAAAAAAGTCAAACGTCTTATAATTTGGGATGGAGGGAGTACCAAAATGAAAGTTGTAGATCCCTAAAATTTATGAAACTTCGTAGTTGACGACTTTTTGATTTGAAATCATCTTGTGGGCCATATCGGGCAAATAGGCCTGTTGGCCGCCCACCGGCCGACAGCTCCTAAATGACCTCGGATGGAGAAACTACCAAAATGAAAGTTGTAGATCTCGAAAAGTTATGAAACTTTGCAGTTGACAACTTTTTCATTTGAAATCGTTTAGGTCATCAAACAATCAATTTATATTCAGTTTAGTATAATATGTGGGGAACCAAAATCCATTATAGGCACATGTCAGCACGAGGTGCGGTGATAGAGGAGGCTACGCGCGAGGGGGCGCGGGTTCGAATCCTCGCATCCGCAATGCGCATGATTTTCATCCGAAAAGTGTCGCGACTTCGTAGTTGACAACTTTTTAATTAGAAATCGTCTTGTGGGCCATCTGAGGCAAATAGGCCGGTCGGTGGCCGATAGGTCCTAAATGACCTCGGACGGAGAAACTACCAAAATGAATGTTGTAGATCCCTAAAATTTATTAAACTTCGTAGTTGACGACTTTTTGATTTGAAATGATCTTGTGGGCCATATCGGGCAAATTGGCCTGTCACCCGCCCACCGGCCGACAGGTCCTAAATGACCTCGGATGGAGAAACTACCAAAATGAAAGCTGTAGATCTCGAAAAGTTATGAAACTTTGCAGTTGACAACTTTTTCATTTGAAATCGTTTAGGGCGTCAAACAATCAATTTATATTCAGTTTAGTATAATATGTGGGGAACCAAAATCCATTATAGGCACATGTCAGCACGAGGTGCGGTGATAGAGGAGGCTACGCGTGAGGGGGGCCACGGGTTCGAATTCTCGCAGCCACAAAGCGCGTGATTTTCACGCGAAAAGTGTCACGAATTCGTAGTTGACAACTTTTTAATTTGAAATCGTCTTCTGGGCCAAATCGGGCAAATAGGCCGGTCGGTGGCCGACAGGTCCTAAATGACCTCGGACGGAGAAACTACCAAAATGAAAGTTGTAGATCCCTAAAATTTATGAAACTTCGTAGTTGACGACTTTTTGATTTGAAATGATCTTGTGGCCATATCGGGCAAATTGGCCTGTCGGCCGCCCACCGGCCGACAGGTCCTAAATGACCTCGGATGGAGAAACTACCAAAATGAAAGTTGTAGATCTCGAAAAGTTATGAAACTTTGCAGTTGACAACTTTTTCTTTTAAAATCGTTTAGGGCGTCAAACAATCAATTTATATTCAGTTTAGTATAATATGTGGGGAACCAAAATCCGTTATAGGCACATGTCAGCACGAGGTGCGGTGATAGAGGAGGCTACGTGCGAGGGGGGCCGTGGGTTCAAATCCTCGCAGCCGCAAAGCGCGTGATTTTCACGCGAAAAGTGTCGCGACTTCATAGTTGACAACTTTTTAATTTGAAATCGTCTTCTGGGCCATATCGGGCAAATAGGCCGGTCGGTGGCCGACAGGTCCTAAATGACCTCGGACGGAGAAACTACCAAAATGAAAGTTGTAGATCCCTAAAATTTATGAAACTTCGTAGTTGACGATTTGAAATCGTCTTCTGGGCCATATCGGGCAAATAGGCCGGTCGGTGGCCGACAGGTCCTAAATGACCTCGGACGGAGAAACTAACAAAATGAAAGTTGTAGATCCCTAAAATTTATGAAACTTCGTAGTTGACGACTTTTTGATTTGAAATCATCTTGTGGGCCATATCGGGCAAATAGGCCTGTCGGCCGCCCACTGGCCGACAGGTCCTAAATGACCTCGGATGGAGAAACTACCAAAATAAAAGTTGTAGATCTCGAAAAGTTATGAAACTTTGTAGTTGACAACTTTTTCATTTGAAATCGTTTAGGGCGTCAAACAATCAATTTATATTTAGTTTAGTATAATATGTGGGGAACCAAAATCCATTATAGGCACATGTCAGCACGAGGTGCGGTGATAGAGGAGGCTACGCGTGCGGGGGGCCGCGGGTTCGAATCCTCGCAGCCGCAAAGCGCGTGATTTTCACGCGAAAAGTGTCGCGACTTCGTAGTTGACAACTTTTTAATTAGAAATCGTCTTATGGGCCATATCGGGCAAATAGGCCAGTCGGTGGCCGACAGGTCCTAAATGACCTCGGACGGAGAAACTACAAAATGAAAGTTGTAGATCCCTAAAATTTATGAAACTTCGTAGTTGACGACTTTTTGATTTGAAATCATCTTGTGGGCCATATCGGGCAAATAGGCCTGTCGGCCGCCCATCGGCCGACAGGTCCTAAATGACCTCGGATGGAGATACTACCTAAATGAAAGTTATAGATCTCGAAAAGTTATGAAACTTTGCAGTTGACAACTTTTTCAATTGAAATCGTTTAGGGCGTCAAACAATCAATTTATATTCAGTTTAGTATAATATGTGGGGAACCAAAATCCATTATAGGCACATGTCAGCACGAGGTGCGGTGATAGAGGAGGCTACGCACGAGGGGGGGCCGCGGGTTCGAATCCTCGCATCCGCAATGCGCGTGATTTTCATCCGAAAAGTGTCGCGACTTCGTAGTTGACAACTTTTCAATTAGAAATCGTCTTCTGGGCCATATCGGGCAAATAGGCCGGTCGGTGGCCGACAGGTCCTAAATGACCTCGGACGGAGAAACTACAAAATGAAAGTTGTAGATCCCTAAAATTTATGAAACTTCGTAGTTGACGACTTTTTGATTTGAAATCATCTTGTGGGCCATATCGGGCAAATAGGCCTGTCGGCCGCCCATCGGCCGACAGGTCCTAAATGACCTCGGATGGAGATACTACCTAAATGAAAGTTATAGATCTCGAAAAGTTATGAAACTTTGCAGTTGACAACTTTTTCAATTGAAATCGTTTAGGGCGTCAAACAATCAATTTATATTCAGTTTAGTATAATATGTGGGGAACCAAAATCCATTATAGGCACATGTCAGCACGAGGTGCGGTGATAGAGGAGGCTACGCACGAGGGGGGGCCGCGGGTTCGAATCCTCGCATCCGCAATGCGCGTGATTTTCATCCGAAAAGTGTCGCGACTTCGTAGTTGACAACTTTTCAATTAGAAATCGTCTTCTGGGCCATATCGAGCAAATAGGCCGGTCGGTGGCCGACAGGTCCTAAATGACCTCGGACGGAGAAACTACCAAAATGAAAGTTGTAGATCCCTAAAATTTATGAAACTTCGTAGTTGACGACTTTTTGATTTGAAATCATCTTGTGGGCCATATCGGGCAAATAGGCCTGTCGGCCGCCCACCGGCCGACAGGTCCTAAATGACCTCGGATGGAGAAACTACCAAAATGAAAGTTGTAGATCTCGAAAAGTTATGAAACTTTACAGTTGACAACTTTTTCATTTGAAATCGTTTAGGGCGTCAAACAATCAATTTATATTTAGTTTAGTATAATATGTGGGGAACCAAAATCCATTATAGGCACATGTCAGCACGAGGTGCGGTGATAGAGGAGGCTACGCGCGAGGGGGGGCGCGGGTTTGAATCCTCGCATCCGCAATGCGCATGATTTTCATCCGAAAAGTGTCGCGACATCGTAGTTGACAACTTTTTAATTAGAAAACGTCTTGTGGGCCATATCAGGCAAATAGGCCGGTCGGTGGCCGACAGGTCCTAAATGACCTCGGACGGAGAAACTACCAAAATGAATGTTGTAGATCCCTAAAATTTATGAAACTTCGTAGTTGACGACTTTTTGATTTGAAATCATCTTGTGGGCCATATCGGGCAAATTGGCCTGTCGCCCGCCCACCGGCCGACAGGTCCTAAATGACCTCGGATGGAGAAACAACCAAAATGAAAGTTGTCGATCTCGAAAAGTTATGAAACTTTGCAGTTGACAACTTTTTCATTTGAAATCGTTTAGGGCGTCAAACAATCAATTTATATTCAGTTTAGTATAATATGTGGGGAACCAAAATCCATTATAGGCACATGTCAGCACGAGGTGCGGTGATAGAGGAGGCTACGCGCGAGGGGGGGGGCGCGGGTTCGAATCCTCGCATCCGCAATGCGCATGATTTTCATCCGAAAAGTGTCGCGACATCGTAGTTGACAACTTTTTAATTAGAAAACGTCTTGTGGGCCGTATCAGGCAAATAGGCCGGTCGGTGGCCGACAGGTCCTAAATGACCTCGGACGGAGAAACTACCAAAATGAATGTTGTAGATCCCTAAAATTTATGAAACTTCGTAGTTGATGACTTTTTGATTTGAAATGATCTTGTGGGCCATATCAGGCAAATTGGCCTGTCGCCCGCCCACCGGCCGACAGGTCCTAAATGACCTCGGATGGAGAAACAACCAAAATGAAAGTTGTTGATCTCGAAAAGTTATGAAACTTTGCAGTTGACAACTTTTTCATTTGAAATCGTTTAGGGCGTCAAACAATCAATTTATATTCAGTTTAGTATAATATGTGGGGAACCAAAATCCATTATAGGCACATGTCAGCACGAGCTGCGGTGATAGAGGAGGCTACGCGTGAGGGGGGCCACGGGTTCGAATTCTCGCAGCCACAAAGCGCGTGATTTTCACGCGAAAAGTGTCACGAATTCGTAGTTGACAACTTTTTAATTTGAAATCGTCTTCTGGGCCAAATCGGGCAAATAGGCCGGTTGGTGGCCGACAGGTCCTAAATGACCTTGGACGGAGAAACTACCAAAATGAAAGTTGTAGATCCCTAAAATTTATGAAACTTCGTAGTTGACGACTTTTTGATTTGAAATGATATTGTGGGCCATATCGGGCAAATTGGCCTGTCGGCCGCCCACCAGCCGACAGGTCCTAAATGACCTCGGATGGAGAAACTACCAAAATGAAAGTTGTAGATCTCGAAAAGTTATGAAACTTTGCAGTTGACAACTTTTTCATTTGAAATCGTTTAGGGAGTCAAACAATCAATTTATATTCAGTTTAGTATAATATGTGGGGAACCAAAATCCGTTATAGGCACATGTCAGCACGAGGTGTGGTGATAGAGGAGGCTACGTGCGAGGGGGGCCGTGGGTTCGAATCCTCGCAGCCGCAAAGCGCGTGATTTTCACGCGAAAAGTGTCGCGACTTCATAGTTGACAACTTTTTAATTTGAAATCATCTTCTGGGCCATATCGGGCAAATAGGCCGGTCGGTGGCCGACAGGTCCTAAATGACCTCGGACGGAGAAACTACCAAAATGAAAGTTGTAGATCCCTAAAATTTATGAAACTTCGTAGTTGACGACTTTTTGATTTGAAATCATCTTGTGGGCCATATCGGGCAAATAGGTATGTCGGCCGCCCACTGGCCGATAGGTCCTAAATGATCTCGGATGGAGAAACTACCAAAATAAAAGTTGTAGATCTCGAAAAGTTATGAAACTTTGCAGTTGACAACTTTTTCATTTGAAATCGTTTAGGGCGTCAAACATTCAATTTATATTCAGTTTAGTATAATATGTGGGGAACCCAAATCCATTATAGGCACATGTTAGCATGAGGTGCGGTGATAGAGGAGGCTACGCGTGCCGGGGGCCTGATACGACCATGCCAGCGTCGGCGATCTCGCCGAGCTTTTCCACCTCTTCACCGACCTCTCCGGCTACATCTCTGACCCCTGCAGGACCGATCACTCGTAACCGCGCTAAGAAGATACAACAAGAGGTGCACGCGCTACTTTATGAATTTCAATTAAACACTAAGGAGAACTTTATGCTACCTAAATCTTGTGTGTTAACATTGCTTAGGTACACAAGAGAGAATAAGCAGAATACATCAGGGGCGAACCAGAATGAAGAACCAAGCTCGAGTCAGTCCAGCGTGACAGGAATGTCAAGAAGGAACAGTCATATCTTTTGACTTCCAAAAGCTATGAAGGTCATTCTGGACTTGTTGGAAAGATCTTGAAGTCTATTTTCCAATGCTTCTAACCCCAACCAGTTTGAAGTTTTCCTCAAGGCGTCCGACCAGTTTTAGTGTTGACTGGTCAGAGGGTCCACAGTCTGCCTGAAGTCCAAATCTTCGTATTAAACTGTACCAATCTACAAAGTGTCATAAAGCACGGTGCATATGGTGTGAAAGCTTATCTAGTTAGCTTTCAAACGCATCCAGCCGCACGTCATTTGAAGTTTTCTAGAAGGAGTTATTATCAAAACGCTGAAGACTGTGCAGAGTCAAACAGCCACGCAGAATCAGCACTGGAGCCATTTCGAGGAGGTCCTTTCACACTAGCGACGAGTTTATTTTTGCTTCGTGTTTTCACCTATTCTGGAGGGTTGTTCCATCTATAAATACTCCCCTATGTCTCAGATGTAAAAAAACTTTTTGATAATTTGAGATAATCCCAGATATATTGCAGTCGAGCTGCCGAGTGCTTACTCAACCCTTGTTCTTCCTTGTTCTTCCTGGACTTGTGAGGAGATCTCTCTGAGATCCACTGGTTCGTGCTCTACGGGTTCCAATACGGCTGCCCCGTCTTGTGTGGATTAGCTCTGGTTGTGGTTCTGCGGTCGTTCGGAGATCGAGTCGAAGTCTTCGCGGTTTCGGTGTCTCTCTCCCCGTCGCTTGGTCGCATCCAACCTTGGCAGGTATAAAGCTAGTTATCCGCTGTTCTACAGCAAGTTATCTTTGTGTTCATCAACCTACTGTCGTGAAGATCAGGCCAACCTTGTACCGTTATCCGATCGGTACTTATCATGTGGTAATCAGAGCTATCGTTGTCACGGTAGGTTTTGTTATCATCCACTTATATATCCATCCTTCGTTTACATTTGCTACTGTTTTCATCCATCATATATATATTTATGATTTGTTCATGTCCTATAGTCCACTAAAAAAGCCACAAAAAATCCTATTGCCATTTCGTGGTACTGTTTCTTTGTGTTCATTTCGTTCATCTTGTTGCTAGTCACCATCATCGTTGTCCTTCCGCCGTACTCTCATTTTATTTTTATCTGCACCCCTCATATGTTATCTTGTGTTTGCTGAAGAAACAAAAAATCTAAAAAAAAGTGTGAAAGAAAGAGTAAAAAAAGAAGAAAAAAAAGAAGCGAAGAGAAGTGAAAAGGGGTTGTGCTACGGTTTCTGAAAACCCAAGTTTTATATCTGTAAATTCAGTGTGTGGTGCACTGGATAGCAACATACATATCTTGTTTTGAACGATCTGTATCACCTTGTTATAGTACCATAGCCCTCCTTGTTAGCCACCTATAGCTCCACCAAAACCTAAACCGGGACAATCGATTCGTAATCCTTACGACCTCTCAACCACCTCCGTTGAGGCTGCCACACCAGCACCATTACAGTCCTTGAGATCAGGAAAGAACTTGGGTAAGTAAGAGGTGAGATTGTGTGTGTCCATAAATTTTCTATTCCACTTTCTCTTGCTGTCCCTAACATGGCAGGATCAGATTCAAGTGTCCATGGTGGGAACCGTGGAGATAGGGAGCCCCCTGTCTCACGGGCTGAACTACGTCATGTGGCTGATTCACTTGTGGAGGCAATGGAGAGGATGCTTGATGCGCGTCTTCCCATGGCGGGAGGCCAAGGGCCACCTCGCCCTCATGAAGACCATCATCGAGAGGAATCTGGAGATGAGAATTCTGGTTTCGGCCATGGATTCAATCATTTCGGGAATGGTCGTGGAGGACATGGTGGTGGTCGCCGTGTTGATTTTGATGATCAGCGTGGTGGTCGTCGTGTACATGGGCATCGTGCACACAGGCGTCATGTACGATTTGAAGATGAAGAGTTTGACGACCATGATGAAGAGGAAGGGCCTTATGGTGATGAAAATCCCTTCGGTCATGGCGGGGAATTTGAGCGGCGTCGGTATCATCGTCGGCATGCTGATTTTGAAGATAGGGGATATCGCCGTGGTCGTCGACAGCATGAAGAACCAGACAATATTGCTCGTGTCAAGTTAAGTATTCCAAAATTCACCGGCACGGAGAATGCAGATGAGTTCCTTGAATGGGCTGAGCAGTGTGATCAAATTTTTAGAATTCATAATCTTTCAGATCAGCGCCGTGTGAACCTTGTTTCAGTTGAATTCTCTGGTTATGCTCTCACTTGGTGGAATCAAATTCAGGAGAATCGGCTTGAGTTGGGACTTGGGTATATTAACACTTGGGAAGAGATGAAGCAAGTAATGAAGAGACGATTTGTACCTTCGAGCTATCAGCGAGATCTCAGAAACCGATTGCAAAAGTTGAAGCAAGGGAAGAGATCGGTTGATGAATATTTCAAGGAAATGGAGTTGCTGTTAGTGCGGACTAGAACCAGAGAAGATCCAGAGTCTAAGATGGCAAGATTTCTAGAAGGTCTCAATGAAGAAATCTCTGGTTTTGTGGAGATGTTTCCATATCATAACTTGCAAGACCTCGTTGATCAAGCTATGCGTACAGAGAAGAAAATTCAAAAGAAGTTCAAGAGAAAGAGAATGAGATTCAGCCTGATGAAGGAGAACACAACTATTTTATTTCACTTCGTGTGTTGAGTGTCACTGCTGAAAAGAAGAGAATGGGCAGCGACATAATCTTTTTCATACAGAGGCATGATCAAGGATAAGTTATGCCGAATTAATGTTGATAATGGAAGTAGCAATAATATTGCTAGCCAAGAATTAGTGGACAGATTGGGATTGAAGCCGCGGCGTCACCCTAAGCCATACAAGATGTAGTGGCTTAATGATTGTGGAACGTTGCGTGTAAGTCATATTGTGACTGTGCCTTTCTCTGTGGTAAATATAATGATCATTTGGAGTGTGACGTGGTGCCTATGCAAGGTGTCAGCTGCTTACCCCCCACCTTCTCCCTTGAAGGAGAACACAACTATTTTATTTCACTTCGTGTGTTGAGTGTCACTGCTGAAAAGGAAGAGAATGGGCAGCGACATAATCTTTTTCATACCAGAGGCATGATCAAGGATAAGTTATGCCGAATTAATGTTGATAATGGAAGTAGCAATAATATTGCTAGCCAAGAATTAGTGGACAGATTGGGATTGAAGCCGCGGCGTCACCCTAAGCCATACAAGATGTAGTGGCTTAATGATTGTGGAACGTTGCGTGTAAGTCATATTGTGACTGTGCCTTTCTCTGTTGGTAAATATAATGATCATTTGGAGTGTGACGTGGTGCCTATGCAAGCGTGTCAGCTGCTGCTAGGTAGACCATGGTTATATGATCGTGATGTTCAGATTTTTGGAAGAACCAACAAGCTGTCTTTTGTATACAAAGGAGAGCGAATTTCTTGCTTCCTTTGACACCGGAGAAATTTTAAAAGATGATCTCAAGAAGAAACAACGAGAGAGCGAGAACCACTTAAGAGTGATCCACAAAAATAGTGAGGATGAGTTTCCACAGCCAAATAAAACCCCACAGCTGCAAAGAACCCAGAAACCGGGGAAAGAAGGGTTAGTCATGATGGCTAGGAAAGGGATCTAAAGGAGTTGAGTGAACCTAATGCCATGTTCTTTGTACTCTTGTACAAGGACACTCTTTTTGCTACTACACCTTACCCTCTACCCTGCCAAGTGTTGTTTTTGATGTGTTACAGGATTTTGAGGATGTGTTTCCAGACGAGGTGCCACCAGGGCTGCCACCCCAAGAGAGGGATCGAGCATCAATCGATTTGGTTCCTGGTGCTTCACTTCCAAATCGCGCTGCCTACCGTACCAACCCGGAGGAAACCAAAGAAATCCAGCGACAAGTGGAGGACTTGATCAAAAAAGGGTATGTGCAAGAAAGCCTTTCACCTTGTGTTGTTCCAGTCCTTTTAGTTCCTAAGAAAGATGGATCTTGGCGAATGTGTGTGGACTGCCGTGCAATTAACAACATCACTGTGAGGTATAGGCATCCCATTCCAAGATTAGATGATATGCTTGATGAACTTAGTGGTGCTATAATTTTCACTAAAATTGATTTAAGGAGTGGTTATCACCAAATTCGTATGAAAGAAGGAGATGAATGGAAAACAGCCTTTAAGATAAAATTTGGGCTGTAGGAATGGTTGGTGATGCCCTTCGGTATGACAATGCACCTAGCACATTTATGAGATTGATGAACCATGTGCTTAGAGTCTTTATTGGAAAATTTGTTGTTGTTTATTTTGATGACATCTTAATTTACAGCAAGTCTCTTGATGATCATGTAGAACATATCCAATACGTGCTTGCTGTCCTACGTGAGCAAAAATTATATGCTAACCTTGAGAAGTGCACCTTTTTGCACCGACAGGTAGTTTTTTCTTGGATTTGTTGTTTCAGGACAAGGTGTGGAGGTAGATGAAGAAAAGATCAGGCCGACGAGAATGGACGCCTCCACAGAACGTGAGTCAAGTGAGGAGCTCCTTGGGCTTGCTGGTTTCTACCGGCGGTTTGTGAAAGATTTTAGCACTATTGCTGCCCCTATGAACGAGCTTACTAAGAAAGAAGTGCCTTTCAAGTGGGAAGACGCACATCAAAAGGCATTTGATGAGTTAAAGCGGAAGCTAACAACAGCTCCAGTCCTTGCACTTCCAGATTTCGGTAAGACATTTGAGATTGAATGTGATGCAAGCGGAGTTGGGATTGGAGGTGTGCTCATGCAAGAACGAAGGCCAATTGCGTACTTCAGTGAAAAGCTAAATGGTCCAACTCTTAATTATTCAGTTTATGATAAATCAGTTTATGATAAAGAACTATATGCTCTTGTTCGGAGTTTGGAAACTTGGCAACACTATCTTTTCCCTAAAGAATTTGTGATACACTCTGACCATGAATCTTTGAAACATCTTAAATGAATCTTTGAAACATCTTAAAAGTCAACTAAAACTGAACCGAAGACATGCAAAATGGTGTAAATTCATTGAATCTTTTCCTTATGTGGTTAAATACAAGAAAGGAAAGGAAAATGTTGTAGCTGATGCTTTGTCCCGACGTCATGCTTTGCTTACACAACTTGATGCTAAAATTCTTGGATTAGAAAGTATAAAGAAATTATACGCTACTAATTCATACTTTGCTGAACCATATACAAAGTGTTGTGATGGCAAAGGATGGGAAAAATATCATGTGCATGATGGATTCTTATTTCGAGCTAACAAACTGTGCATTCCAGATTGCTCTGTTCGAATTTTACCTGTGCAGGAACGGATGAACTTCGATGCAAGCAAGCGAGCTGAATTTGTCAAGAGTCTTCATGACCGAGCTCGAACCAACATTGAGAAGATGACCAAGATATATGAGAAGTGTGCCAACAAGGGTCGAAAAAAGATGTTATTTGAAGCAGGAGACCTTGTTTGGGTGCATCTACGCAAGGATAGAATTCCTGAACAACACAAGAGCAAGTTGCAGCCCCGAGCTGATGGTCCCTTCAAAGTGCTTCACAAGATCAATGACAATGCTTATGAAATTGATCTGCCAAGTACTTATGGTGTGAGTACAAGTTTCAATGTGTCCGACCTCTCTCCATTCTCTGGGTTGGAAGAGTCGAGGACGACTCTTTTTGAAGGGGGGAGGATGATACGACCATGCCAGCGTCGGCGATCTCGCCGAGCTTTTCCACCTCTTCACCGACCTCTCCGGCTACATCTCTGACCCCTGCAGGACCGATCACTCGTAACCGCGCTAAGAAGATACAACAAGAGGTGCACGCGCTACTTTATGAATTTCAATTAAACACTAAGGAGAACTTTATGCTACCTAAATCTTGTGTGTTAACATTGCTTAGGTACACAAGAGAGAATAAGCAGAATACATCAGGGGCGAACCAGAATGAAGAACCAAGCTCGAGTCAGTCCAGCGTGACAGGAATGTCAAGAAGGAACAGTCATATCTTTTGACTTCCAAAAGCTATGAAGGTCATTCAGGACTTGTTGGAAAGATCTTGAAGTCTATTTTCCAATGCTTCTAACCCCAACCAGTTTGAAGTTTTCCTCAAGGCGTCCGACCAGTTTTAGTGTTGACTGGTCAGAGGGTCCACAGTCTGCCTGAAGTCCAAATCTTCGTATTAAACTGTACCAATCTACAAAGTGTCATAAAGCACGGTGCATATGGTGTGAAAGCTTATCTAGTTAGCTTTCAAACGCATCCAGCCGCACGTCATTTGAAGTTTCCTAGAAGGAGTTATTATCAAAACGCTGAAGACTGTGCAGAGTCAAACAGCCACGCAGAATCAGCACTGGAGCCATTTCGAGGAGGTCCTTTCACACTAGCGACGAGTTTATTTTTGCTTCGTGTTTTCACCTATTCTGGAGGGTTGTTCCATCTATAAATACTCCCCTATGTCTCAGATGTAAAAAAACTTTTTGATAATTTGAGATAATCCCAGATATATTGCAGTCGAGCTGCCGAGTGCTTACTCAACCCTTGTTCTTCCTTGTTCTTCCTGGACTTGTGAGGAGATCTCTCTGAGATCCACTGGTTCGTGCTCTACGGGTTCCAATACGGCTGCCCCGTCTTGTGTGGATTAGCTCTGGTTGTGGTTCTGCGGTCGTTCGGAGATCGAGTCGAAGTCTTCGCGGTTTCGGTGTCTCTCTCCCCGTCGCTTGGTCGCATCCAACCTTGGCAGGTATAAAGCTAGTTATCCGCTGTTCTACAGCAAGTTATCTTTGTGTTCATCAACCTACTGTCGTGAAGATCGGGCCAACCTTGTACCGTTATCCGATCGGTACTTATCATGTGGTAATCAGAGCTATCGTTGTCACGGTAGGTTTTGTTATCATCCACTTATATATCCATCCTTCGTTTACATTTGCTACTGTTTTCATCCATCATATATATATTTATGATTTGTTCATGTCCTATAGTCCACTAAAAAAGCCACAAAAAATCCTATTGCCATTTCGTGGTACTGTTTCTTTGTGTTCATTTCGTTCATCTTGTTGCTAGTCACCATCATCGTTGTCCTTCCGCCGTACTCTCATTTTATTTTTATCTGCACCCCTCATATGTTATCTTGTGTTTGCTGAAGAAACAAAAAATCTAAAAAAAAGTGTGAAAGAAAGAGTAAAAAAAGAAGAAAAAAAAGAAGCGAAGAGAAGTGAAAAGGGGTTGTGCTACGGTTTCTGAAAACCCAAGTTTTATATCTGTAAATTCAGTGTGTGGTGCACTGGATAGCAACATACATATCTTGTTTTGAACGATCTGTATCACCTTGTTATAGTACCATAGCCCTCCTTGTTAGCCACCTATAGCTCCACCAAAACCTAAACCGGGACAATCGATTCGTAATCCTTATGACCTCTCAACCACCTCCGTTGAGGCTGCCACACCAGCACCATTACAGTCCTTGAGATCAGGAAAGAACTTGGGTAAGTAAGAGGTGAGATTGTGTGTGTCCATAAATTTTCTATTCCACTTTCTCTTGCTGTCCCTAACATGGCAGGATCAGATTCAAGTGTCCATGGTGGGAACCGTGGAGATAGGGAGCCCCCTGTCTCACGGGCTGAACTACGTCATGTGGCTGATTCACTTGTGGAGGCAATGGAGAGGATGCTTGATGCGCGTCTTCCCATGGCGGGAGGCCAAGGGCCACCTCGCCCTCATGAAGACCATCATCGAGAGGAATCTGGAGATGAGAATTCTGGTTTCGGCCATGGATTCAATCATTTCGGGAATGGTCGTGGAGGACATGGTGGTGGTCGCCGTGTTGATTTTGATGATCAGCGTGGTGGCCGTCGTGTACATGGGCATCGTGCACACAGGCGTCATGTACGATTTGAAGATGAAGAGTTTGACGACCATGATGAAGAGGAAGGGCCTTATGGTGATGAAAATCCCTTCGGTCATGGCGGGGAATTTGAGCGGCGTCGGTATCATCGTCGGCATGCTGATTTTGAAGATAGGGGATATCGCCGTGGTCGTCGACAGCATGAAGAACCAGACAATATTGCTCGTGTCAAGTTAAGTATTCCAAAATTCACCGGCACGGAGAATGCAGATGAGTTCCTTGAATGGGCTGAGCAGTGTGATCAAATTTTTAGAATTCATAATCTTTCAGATCAGCGCCGTGTGAACCTTGTTTCAGTTGAATTCTCTGGTTATGCTCTCACTTGGTGGAATCAAATTCAGGAGAATCGGCTTGAGTTGGGACTTGGGTATATTAACACTTGGGAAGAGATGAAGCAAGTAATGAAGAGACGATTTGTACCTTCGAGCTATCAGCGAGATCTCAGAAACCGATTGCAAAAGTTGAAGCAAGGGAAGAGATCGGTTGATGAATATTTCAAGGAAATGGAGTTGCTGTTAGTGCGGACTGGAACCAGAGAAGATCCAGAGTCTAAGATGGCAAGATTTCTAGAAGGTCTCAATGAAGAAATCTCTGGTTTTGTGGAGATGTTTCCATATCATAACTTGCAAGACCTCGTTGATCAAGCTATGCGTACAGAGAAGAAAATTCAGCAGGAGTCACGAGGAAAATCTTTTGGCAATCATACCATTGCTGCTCCATGGTGCAAACAGCAGTCCAATGCCTCTTATAGTGGGGGACGGTCTCAAGGAGCTGCAGCTAGGTCTTCTCCATCAATTGCTAATTCAAAGATGGCAGTTTCCACAGCATCATCACCAGCAAATCAGCAGCGGTCTGCTGCAAATTCAGCAGCCCCAACCATTGCTTCTGGTGCCACTTCTTCCACTCGAAGTAGAGAGATTGAATGCCATAAGTGTCATGGCCGTGGGCACGTTGCTGCCCAATGTCCAAGTAGAAGGACCATGTTGTTGAATGAGAAAGGAGAATGGGAATCTGAAAGTGATCCCGAAGATGATGGACCGATATTCGATGAAGAAGTTCAAGAGAAAGAGAATGAGATTCAGCCTGATGAAGGAGAACACAACTATTTTATTTCACTTCGTGTGTTGAGTGTCACTGCTGAAAAGGAAGAGAATGGGCAGCGACATAATCTTTTTCATACCAGAGGCATGATCAAGGATAAGTTATGCCGAATTATTGTTGATAATGGAAGTAGCAATAATATTGCTAGCCAAGAATTAGTGGACAGATTGGGATTGAAGCCGCGGCGTCACCCTAAGCCATACAAGATGTAGTGGCTTAATGATTGTGGAACGTTGCGTGTAAGTCATATTGTGACTGTGCCTTTCTCTGTTGGTAAATATAATGATCATTTGGAGTGTGACGTGGTGCCTATGCAAGCGTGTCAGCTGCTGCTAGGTAGACCATGGTTATATGATCGTGATGTTCAGATTTTTGGAAGAACCAACAAGCTGTCTTTTGTATACAAAGGAGAGCGAATTTCTTTGCTTCCTTTGACACCGGAGGAAATTTTAAAAGATGATCTCAAGAAGAAACAACGAGAGAGCGAGAACCACTTAAGAGTGATCCACAAAAATAGTGAGGGTGAGTTTCCACAGCCAAATAAAACCCCACAGCTGCAAAGAACCCAGAAACCGGGGAAAGAAGGGTTAGTCATGATGGCTAGGAAAGGGGATCTAAAGGAGTTGAGTGAACCTAATGCCATGTTCTTTGTACTCTTGTACAAGGACACTCTTTTTGCTACTAACACCTTACCCTCTACCCTGCCAAGTGTTGTTTTTGATGTGTTACAGGATTTTGAGGATGTGTTTCCAGACGAGGTGCCACCAGGGCTGCCACCCAAGAGAGGGATCGAGCATCAAATCGATTTGGTTCCTGGTGCTTCACTTCCAAATCGCGCTGCCTACCGTACCAACCCGGAGGAAACCAAAGAAATCCAGCGACAAGTGGAGGACTTGATCAAAAAAGGGTATGTGCAAGAAAGCCTTTCACCTTGTGTTGTTCCAGTCCTTTTAGTTCCTAAGAAAGATGGATCTTGGCGAATGTGTGTGGACTGCCGTGCAATTAACAACATCACTGTGAGGTATAGGCATCCCATTCCAAGATTAGATGATATGCTTGATGAACTTAGTGGTGCTATAATTTTCACTAAAATTGATTTAAGGAGTGGTTATCACCAAATTCGTATGAAAGAAGGAGATGAATGGAAAACAGCCTTTAAGACAAAATTTGGGCTGTATGAATGGTTGGTGATGCCCTTCGGTTTGACAAATGCACCTAGCACATTTATGAGATTGATGAACCATGTGCTTAGAGCCTTTATTGGAAAATTTGTTGTTGTTTATTTTGATGACATCTTAATTTACAGCAAGTCTCTTGATGATCATGTAGAACATATCCAATACGTGCTTGCTGTCCTACGTGAGCAAAAATTGTATGCTAACCTTGAGAAGTGCACCTTTTGCACCGACAAGGTAGTTTTTCTTGGATTTGTTGTTTCAGGACAAGGTGTGGAGGTAGATGAAGAAAAGATCAAGGCCGTACGAGAATGGACGCCTCCACAGAACGTGAGTCAAGTGAGGAGCTTCCTTGGGCTTGCTGGTTTCTACCGGTGGTTTGTGAAAGATTTTAGCACTATTGCTGCCCCTATGAACGAGCTTACTAAGAAAGAAGTGCCTTTCAAGTGGGAAGACGCACATCAAAAGGCATTTGATGAGTTAAAGCGGAAGCTAACAACAGCTCCAGTCCTTGCACTTCCAGATTTCGGTAAGACATTTGAGATTGAATGTGATGCAAGCGGAGTTGGGATTGGAGGTGTGCTCATGCAAGAACGAAGGCCAATTGCGTACTTCAGTGAAAAGCTAAATGGTCCAACTCTTAATTATTCAGTTTATGATAAAGAACTATATGCTCTTGTTCGGAGTTTGGAAACTTGGCAACACTATCTTTTCCCTAAAGAATTTGTGATACACTCTGACCATGAATCTTTGAAACATCTTAAAAGTCAACTAAAACTGAACCGAAGACATGCAAAATGGTGTAAATTCATTGAATCTTTTCCTTATGTGGTTAAATACAAGAAAGGAAAGGAAAATGTTGTAGCTGATGCTTTGTCCCGACGTCATGCTTTGCTTACACAACTTGATGCTAAAATTCTTGGATTAGAAAGTATAAAGAAATTATACGCTACTAATTCATACTTTGCTGAACCATATACAAAGTGTTGTGATGGCAAAGGATGGGAAAAATATCATGTGCATGATGGATTCTTATTTCGAGCTAACAAACTGTGCATTCCAGATTGCTCTGTTCGAATTTTACCTGTGCAGGAACGGATGAACTTCGATGCAAGCAAGCGAGCTGAATTTGTCAAGAGTCTTCATGACCGAGCTCGAACCAACATTGAGAAGATGACCAAGATATATGAGAAGTGTGCCAACAAGGGTCGAAAAAAGATGTTATTTGAAGCAGGAGACCTTGTTTGGGTGCATCTACGTAAGGATAGAATTCCTGAACAACACAAGAGCAAGTTGCAGCCCCGAGCTGATGGTCCCTTCAAAGTGCTTCACAAGATCAATGACAATGCTTATGAAATTGATCTGCCAAGTACTTATGGTGTGAGTACAAGTTTCAATGTGTCCGACCTCTCTCCATTCTCTGGGTTGGAAGAGTCGAGGACGACTCTTTTTGAAGGGGGGAGGATGATACGACCATGCCAGCGTCGGCGATCTCGCCGAGCTTTTCCACCTCTTCACCGACCTCTCCGGCTACATCTCTGACCCCTGCAGGACCGATCACTCGTAACCGCGCTAAGAAGATACAACAGAGGTGCACGCGCTACTTTATGAATTTCAATTAAACACTAAGGAGAACTTTATGCTACCTAAATCTTGTGTGTTAACATTGCTTAGGTACACAAGAGAGAATAAGCAGAATACATCAGGGGCGAACCAGAATGAAGAACCAAGCTCGAGTCAGTCCAGCGTGACAGGAATGTCAAGAAGGAACAGTCATATCTTTTGACTTCCAAAAGCTATGAAGGTCATTCAGGACTTGTTGGAAAGATCTTGAAGTCTATTTTCCAATGCTTCTAACCCCAACCAGTTTGAAGTTTTCCTCAAGGCGTCCGACCAGTTTTAGTGTTGACTGGTTAGAGGGTCCACAGTCTGCCTGAAGTCCAAATCTTCGTATTAAACTGTACCAATCTACAAAGTGTCATAAAGCAAGGTGCACATGGTGTGAAAGCTTATCCAGTTAGCTTTCAAACGCATCTAGCCGCACATCATTTGAAGTTTCCTAGAAGGAGTTATTATCAAAACACTGAAGACTGTGCAGAGTCAAACAGCCACGCAGAATCAGCACTGGAGCCATTTCAAGGAGGTCCTTTCACACTAGCGACGAGTTTATTTTTGCTTCGTGTTTTCACCTATTCTGGAGGGTTGTTCCATCTATAAATACTCCCCTATGTCTCAGATGTAAAAAAACTTTTTGATAATTTGAGATAATCCCAGATATATTGCAGCCGAGCTGCCGAGTGCTTACTCAACCCGTGTTCTTCCTTGTTCTTCTTGGACTTGTGAGGAGATCTCTCTGAGATCCACTGGTTCGTGCTCTACGGGTTCCAGTACGGCTGCCCCGTCTTGTGTGCATTAGCTCCGGTTGTGGTTCTGCGGTCGTTCGGAGATCGAGTCGAAGTCTTCGCGGTTTCGGTGTCTCTCTCCCCGTCGCTTGGTCGCATCCAACCTTGGCAGGTATAAAGCTAGTTATCCGCTGTTCTACAGCAAGTTATCTTTGTGTTCATCAACCTACTGTCGTGAAGATCGGGCCAACCTTGTACCGATATCCGATCGGTACTTATCAGGGCCGCGGGTTCGAATCCTCGCAGCCGCAAAGCGCGTGATTTTCACGCGAAAAGTGTCGCGACTTCGTAGTTGACAACTTTTTAATTAGAAATCGTCTTATGGGCCATATCGGGCAAATAGGCCAGTCGGTGGCCGACAGGTCCTAAATGACCTCGGACGGAGAAACTACCAAAATGAAAGTTGTAGATCCCTAAAATTTATGAAACTTCGTAGTTGACGACTTTTTGATTTGAAATCATCTTGTGGGCCATATCGGGCAAATAGGCCTGTCGGCCGCCCATCGGCCGACAGGTCCTAAATGACCTCGGATGGAGATACTACCAAAATGAAAGTTGTAGATCTCAAAAAGTTATGAAACTTTACAGTTGACAACTTTTTCAATTGAAATCGTTTAGGGCGTCAAACAATCAATTTATATTCAGTTTAGTATAATATGTGGGGAACCAAAATCCATTATAGGCACATGTCAGCACGAGGTGCGGTGATAGAGGAGGCTACGCACGAGGGGGGGCCGCGGGTTCGAATCCTCGCATCCGCAATGCACGTGATTTTCATCCGAAAAGTGTCGCGATTTCGTAGTTGACAACTTTTTAATTAGAAATCGTCTTCTGGGCCATATCGGGCAAATAGGCCGGTCGGTGGCCGACAGGTCCTAAATGACCTCGGACAGAGAAACTACCAAAATGAAAGTTGTAGATCCCTAAAATTTATGAAACTTCGTAGTTGACGACTTTTTGATTTGAAATCATCTTGTGGGCCATATCGGGCAAATAGGCCTGTCGGCCGCCCACCGGTTGACAGGTCCTAAATGACCTCGGATGGAGAAACTACCAAAATGAAAGATGTAGATCTCGAAAAGTTATGAAACTTTGCAGTTGACAACTTTTTCATTTGAAATCGTTTAGGGCGTCAAACGATCAATTTATATTCAGTTTAGTATAATATGTGGGGAACCAAAATCCATTATAGGCACATGTCAGCACGAGGTGCGGTGATAGAGGAGGCTACGCGCGAGGGGGGGCGCGGGTTCGAATCCTCGCATCCGCAATGCGCATGATTTTCATCCGAAAAGTGTCGCGACATCGTAGTTGACAACTTTTTAATTAGAAATCGTCTTGTGGGCCATATCAGGCAAATAGGCCGGTCGGTGGCCGACAGGTCCTAAATGACCTCGGACGGAGAAACTACCAAAATGAATGTTGTAGATCCCTAAAATTTATGAAACTTCGTAGTTGATGACTTTTTGATTTGAAATGATCTTGTGGGCCATATCGGGCAAATTGGCCTGTCGCCCGCCCACCGGCCGACAGGTCCTAAATGACCTCGGATGGAGAAACTACCAAAATGAAAGTTGTAGATCTCGAAAAGTTATGAAACTTTGCAGTTGACAACTTTTTCATTTAAAATCATTTAGGGCGTCAAACAATCAATTTATATTCAGTTTAGTATAATATGTGGGGAACCAAAATCCATTATAGGCACATGTCAGCACGAGCTACGGTGATAGAGGAGGCTACGCGCGAGGGGGGCGCGGGTTCGAATCCTCGCATCCGCAATGCGCATGATTTTCATCCGAAAAGTGTCGCGACTTCGTAGTTGACAACTTTTTAATTAGAAATCGTCTTGTGGGCCATATCAGGCAAGTAGGACGGTCGGTGGCCCACAGGTCCTAAATGACCTCGAACGGAGAAACTATCAAAATGAATGTTGTAGATCCCTAAAATTTATGAAACTTCGTAGTCGACGACTTTTTGATTAGAAATGATCTTGTGGGCCATATCAGGCAAATAGGCCTGTCGGCCGCCCATCGGCCGACAGGTCCTAAATGACCTCGGATGGAGATACTACCAAAATGAAAGTTGTAGATCTCGAAAAGTTATGAAACTTTGCAGTTGACAACTTTTTCAATTGAAATCGTTTAGGGCGTCAAACAATCAATTTATATTCAGTTTAGTATAATATGTGGGGAACCAAAATCCATTATAGGCACATGTCAGCACGAGGTGCGGTGATAGAGGAGGCTACGCACGAGGGGGGGGCCGCGGGTTCGAATCCTCGCATCCGCAATGCGCGTGATTTTCATCCGAAAAGTGTCGCGACTTCGTAGTTGGCAACTTTTTAATTAGAAATCATCTTCTGGGCCATATCGGGCAAATAGGCCGGTCGGTGGCCCACAGGTCCTAAATGACCTCGAACGGAGAAACTACCAAAATGAATGTTGTAGATCCCTAAAATTTATGAAACTTCGTAGTTGACGACTTTTTGATTAGAAATGATCTTGTGGGCCATATCTGGCAAATAGGCCTGTCGGCCGCCCGTCGGCCGACAGGTCCTAAATGACCTCGGATGGAGATACTACCAAAATGAAAGTTGTAGATCTCGAAAAGTTATGAAACTTTGCAGTTGACAACTTTTTCAATTGAAATCGTTTAGGACGTCAAACAATCAATTTATATTCAGTTTAGTATAATATGTGGGGAACCAAAATCCATTATAGGCACATGTCAGCACGAGGTGCGGTGATAGAGGAGGCTACGCACGAGGGGGGGCCGCGGGTTCGAATCCTCGCATCCGCAATGCGCGTGATTTTCATCCGAAAAGTGTCGCGACTTCGTAGTTGGCAACTTTTTAATTAGAAATCGTCTTCTGAGCCATATCGGGCAAATAGGCCGGTCGGTGGCCGACAGGTCCTAAATGACCTCGGACGGAGAAACTACCAAAATGAAAGTTGTAGATCCCTAAAATTTATGAAACTTCATAGTTGACGACTTTTTGACTTGAAATGATCTTGTGGGCCATATCGGGCAAATTGGCCTATCGGCCGCCCACCGGCTGACAGGTCCTAAATGACCTCGGATGGGGAAACTACCAAAATGAAAGTTGTAGATCTCGAAAAGTTATGAAACTTTGCAGTTGACAACTTTTTCATTTGAAATCGTTTAGGGCGTCAAACAATCAATTTATATTCAGTTTAGTATAATATGTGGGGAACCAAAATCCGTTATAGGCACATGTCAGCACGAGGTGCGGTGATAGAGGAGGCTACGCACGACGGGGGGCCGCGGGTTCGAATCCTCGCATCCGCAATGCACGTGATTTTCACGCGAAAAGTGTCGCGATTTCGTAGTTGACAACTTTTTAATTAGAAATCGTCTTCTGGGCCATATCGGGCAAATAGGCCGGTCGGTGGCCGACAGGTCCTAAATGACCTCGGACGGAGAAACTACCAAAATGAAAGTTGTAGATCCCTAAAATTCATGAAACTTCGTAGTTGATGACTTTTTGATTTGAAATGATCTTGTGGGCCATATCGGGCAAATTGGCCTGTCGCCCGCCCACCGGCCGACAGGTCCTAAATGACCTCGGATGGAGAAACTACCAAAATGAAAGTTGTAGATCTCGAAAAGTTATGAAACTTTGCAGTTGACAACTTTTTCATTTAAAATCATTTAGGGCGTCAAACAATCAATTTATATTCAGTTTAGTATAATATGTGGGGAACCAAAATCCATTATAGGCACATGTCAGCACGAGCTACGGTGATAGAGGAGGCTACGCGCGAGGGGGGCGCGGGTTCGAATCCTCGCATCCGCAATGCGCATGATTTTCATCCGAAAAGTGTCGCGACTTCGTAGTTGACAACTTTTTAATTAGAAATCGTCTTGTGGGCCATATCAGGCAAATAGGACGGTCGGTGGCCCACAGGTCCTAAATGACCTCGGATGGAGATACTACCAAAATGAAAGTTGTAGATCTCGAAAAGTTATGAAACTTTGCAGTTGACAACTTTTTCAATTGAAATCGTTTAGGGCGTCAAACAATCAATTTATATTCAGTTTAGTATAATATGTGGGGAACCAAAATCCATTATAGGCACATGTCAGCACGAGGTGCGGTGATAGAGGAGGCTACGCACGAGGGGGGGCCGCGGGTTCGAATCCTCGCATCCGCAATGCGCGTGATTTTCATCCGAAAAGTGTCGCGACTTCGTAGTTGGCAACTTTTTAATTAGAAATCATCTTCTGGGCCATATCGGGCAAATAGGCCGGTCGGTGGCCCACAGGTCCTAAATGACCTCGAACGGAGAAACTACCAAAATGAATGTTGTAGATCCCTAAAATTTATGAAACTTCGTAGTTGACGACTTTTTGATTAGAAATGATCTTGTGGGCCATATCTGGCAAATAGGCCTGTCGGCCGCCCTTCGGCCGACAGGTCCTAAATGACCTCGGATGGAGATACTACCAAAATGAAAGTTGTAGATCTCGAAAGTTATAAAACTTTGCAGTTCACAACTTTTTCAATTGAAATCGTTTAGGGCGTCAAACAATCAATTTATATTCAGTTTAGTATAATATGTGGGGAACCAAAATCCATTATAGGCACATGTCAGCACGAGGTGCGGTGATAGAGGAGGCTTCGCACGAGGGGGGGCCGCGGGTTCGAATCCTCGCATCCGCAATGCGCGTGATTTTCATCCGAAAAGTGTCGCGACTTCGTAGTTGGCAACTTTTTAATTAGAAATCGTCTTCTGGGCCATATCGGGCAAATAGGCCGGTCGGTGGCCGACAGGTCCTAAATGACCTCGGACGGAGAAACTACCAAAATGAAAGTTGTAGATCCCTAAAATTTATGAAACTTCATAGTTGACGACTTTTTGATTTGAAATCATCTTGTGGGCCATATCGGGCAAATAGGCCTGTCGGCCGCCCACCGGCCGACAGGTCCTAAATGACCTCGGATGGAGAAACTACCAAAATGAAAGTTGTAGATCTCGAAAAGTTATGAAACTTTGCAGTTGACAACTTTTTCATTTGAAATCGTTTAGGGCGTCAAACAATCAATTTATATTCAGTTTAGTATAATATGCGGGGAACCAAAATCCATTATAGGCACATGTCAGCACGAGGTGCGGTGATAGAGGAGGCTACGCGTGAGGGGGGCCACGGGTTCGAATTCTCGCAACCACAAAGCGCGTGATTTTCACGCAAAAAGTGTCACGAATTCGTAGTTGACAACTTTTTAATTTGAAATCGTCTTCTGGGCCAAATCGGGCAAATAGGCCGGTCGGTGGCCGACAGGTCCTAAATGACCTCGGACGGAGAAACTACCAAAATGAAAGTTGTAGATCCCTAAAATTTATGAAACTTCGTAGTTGACGACTTTTTGATTTGAAATGATCTTGTGGGCCATATCGGGCAAATAGGCCTGTCGGCCGCCCACCGGTCGACAGGTCCTAAATGACCTCGGATGGAGAAACCACCAAAATGAAAGTTGTAGATCTCGAAAAGTTATGAAA